>CM076570.1:1219146027-1219243327 GCA_034641835.2 Pinus albicaulis | reverse complement strand
TGCATGTAGAGAGGGTGAATTGCAGGCATTGCAACAAGAGGTGTTGTTGTTGTTGCATTGGCCACTAGATTGTTTGTCTGGTTCTGTTACAAGCGCAGAGTATTGAAAAGGACAGACAAATTTAGTTCAGATATTGTGAAATTGCCTCGGAAATTCACCTACAAAGAGCTCAGCAATGCTACGAAAGACTTTTTTGAATGTGATTGATAATCGATAATTGCAAGCAAGGGTAATCCCCTTGTGAAACCCAAATTTCTGAGCATTTTCTAAAACCTGATGACGGAGTCATTGTAATGAACAAGCGCCCAGGTCCATATTACGTCCAAATCTACCAAGCACCAAGATCTATAAAAAAAATCCACAGTATCTGCGAACTAAGAAGAAGAGGCAGAAAATGTATTCTGCTTACCTGTTCGAATAGTGGTTGGGGTTTACGTCACGGCAAAAATTTGACAGAGCCCATGTAGCATTTCTTATCATTGAAATTCTGGCAGTATCATTCAACTGGGCAAGCACCTGCCTCAGAGCTCCATGACTGAGGGCAAGATCCCTAAATGTTGCAGAGTCTCCAGCAATATTTCCTAAAGCCCAAACAGCCTTACATGAACACCAGTTGAACTCAAAGTTGGGTACTAGTTTTTTAAATCAAATTCCAAAATTACAGACATATAAAGATAGTTGGGAAGAATAATTTTATGCCTCTAAAATAAACGTGCTACCTGTTATTGAACATTATCATTCCCAGAGATCAGAAATTCCACAAATATAGGCAGTGCTCCGTAATCAATCACAACCTTTGTATTCTCAAAGGTTCCTGAGACTATATTAGTCAAAGCCAAAGCTGCTTCAAACTGCATTATCAATCACAAGGTATCACCATCAAAGCTATAATTTTAAGATAACAATTTATCTACCATTGAAACTATAACTTTAAAATAGATACACCTAGTGATATAGACACCTAGTGAGAGTAGAGGTTAGGAAATTATAATAATAATTATTACAAGATATCACTCACAGTGCAGTTGATTGTTCATTGTCTGCTGTAAATATAATTTTAAAGAAGAGACACTTAGTGATATAGACAACACCAAGTGAGAGTAGAGGTTATGAAATTATAATGAGAATTATTTCAAGATATCATATTACTCATAGTACAGTTAATTGTTTATTGTTTGGTGTAATAATTGTTTATTATTTATAAAGACAATCAAACATATTATGAGGGACGGTGATGAAATTGACAATGGTCTCATAACAAACCATAACGGGCACATCCCCTGGCAAGATAGACTCTGAATAAGAAAGAAAGCAAAACAAAGTGATTAATTACAGGATCATAGGCTTCCTGAAGAACAAGATCTAGATCGAGCAGCATCTGTAACCCCTAAAGCAACACCTCTCTCTGCAAGACGAATCGCTACATCTTTCATATGTAGTCTAGCAATTTTTCTGAGCTCATCACGAGAAAGAGGATCAAATACAACTATCTCATCAAGTCTAGTCAATAGCTTTGGCCTGAAATGTCTTCTAACCCGCAAAAATATTCAAAGGCATGTCAAAGCACTGCAGCCAACTTCATGATAAGATTATATGAAAAATATGCATACACAGAGTCTAGGAGAATGAAACGGCAGGTGTATTGGCAGTTGCCGAAATACTGCAACTAAAATGGCAGGTGTATTGGTAGTTGCGGAAATGCAGCTACTAAAACGGTAGGTCTGTCGACGGTTGCAGGTGTGTGGATTGTTGCTGGTATTTTTAGACCGATTCCATAGAAATATACCAGAAACCAGTGGTATGTCAAACCTAGAAGGTAACCCAAGAGACTGTGACCGTCAGATTAAACAAGTAACAGGTGTCGTGCCTAGATAAGAAGTGTTGACGAAAAAAAATTGATCTCTTTCATAACAGAAGGCCTATTGGCCTAAATATCTAGGACATGTGGCACTCCATGATAAAGACACATGGTGTGTGGATTTGAGTTTTTCAGGTGGTCAAGTGGGCCAAAAATAGGTGAAATGTGGCACCACTCAGAGATTGACATGTGCCAATTGGTACGAGTGGTAGACAATTGGCATGCTCAAACAACGAGGTGATGTAGGAATGACATGAGGGAGAAAATATCAGAAAAGCCCCAAATCTAGAGAACTAAAGCTCATCACCAACCTGAGATTGACAACTTTACATGATGTAACCTATGAAATCGTAAATGGAGAAATCATAGTAACGATAAAGTAACCTATGTAACAATAAATTCGGATTCATCCTGGGAGTGGTAATGGGAGAAATCATAGTGAACAACAGGAAACATGCAGAGTTGCTTACAATCAAATAGATTAAAAAACACATACAAAAAACCTAGATAATAATCATGAACAAGCTTAATATTGAATTATGAACTGTAAAGGAACTTACAAAATGTGACATTACGAACCTGGTCAAGCGCACAAGCAAAATATCCTGGACATGACCCTGGTTGACAAGTTGTATTGCTCATGATGCAAGAGGATTTGTACCTGCACTGCCAAGTCAATCAAAATCCATCATTATCTATACAATAAATACAAGTAATTGATGTAGAATTTTTTACTCTAAGATGCATTCTTATGATAATGTTATAACATATGTTGAAAATTTCAAAACATACCTGAATAAGTTCCTCTTCATTTCAAGAACAATTTATTGGAATCGCATGAACTTGGAACAAGCCTCCCACGATCTGAAAGAGTAGCAACTAAGTCAACAGTGACTTTTTTGTTGCTACGCTGGATCGAGGGAGGTTTGCTCCAAGATTAAATCGCTCCAATAAATTATTCTCTACTAAACGGGGCCAACCACGTGAAGGTGGAAGCTCTTATGGCCCCTCCCCCCCCCTCACATCACTCTCAATTCCCCAATACCCAATCTATATTTCATTTTTTAATTTCATGAGCATAAAAAAAAATATTCAATAACTAATAAAAAAAAAATTCAACAAAAAGTACGCAAGGAAACATTGCAATTAATGCTTGACATAAAAATAGTATGATAAATGAGTTTTTTATATAACGCAAAAAACGTTCCAAGTATGGTAACGTTTGTTTTATAATAATACAATATTTTACATTATCAAATTTTCTTTTTCTTCTTCCTATTTCTAAAGCTCCGAATTACATCATCAATATCATCGTGCTCTGCTCCTGTTTCGTGCCTTTCGACCCGCACTGCTGACCTAGTTGCGTAGTCACGATGTCTGGTCTCATCCAGTGACAGGGCATCGCCTATAAAAACAGATAATATTAAATTTTAATTGTCAGTTTTTAAATGTCATTGAACTAGTTCGGTAATATTAATAAAAAAATTGCAATGAGATTATTTACCTGGTCCACCAGTTATCGCCGTTGGCACTGTTGCCCTGTCTTCCTCTCTGGTGGTAAGATCCTCAAGGGAAACATTCTTTGTCATTTAAACAAAAAACGTTATAAGAACAACCATCAAGGTATAATTAGAAAAAAATATTAGTGGAAATTAATTACCATCACGGCCCTCATTGATAGTAGCATTGTCGGCCTGGTCCCCACTACAATGATCAGGTTGCACGTGAGGATCATCTACATCTGGCTCTAAAACTGGGTTATTTTCCTCGTCGGTAGTGCTGCTCCCCTGATTTAAACAAATTTGTTAGACATTAAATTTATGGACGAAAACAAACATATTGAAAGGTTAATGTTTTACCTTATCAGGCATTCTAGATCTTGGGACCTGCCCCAAGCTTCTACGACGTTCAACTACGGCTTGATAGTCGAAATGGAAAGCGATATTTTTATCTTCCTCTGTAGTTTCTGTTCCGAAGTCATCACCCTACATTACATATGATTGTGTATTTTTAATCATATTTGATAGGATTACAAAAACGTTGGAAGGCGATACAATTAATTATAAGATGTTTAGTTACTTAATTACAATTCTTGCAGCTAATTTCAAGTAGCCGCCCTGGCCTAGCTTGTGATGGCCCTTTTTTTCAATCCTAGCTTTGGTTGCCTTTGAGGTGTCAGGAAACCTAGCATCAAAAGATTGAAGTCAGATATGACGTAGCACACTTTTATTTTAGACATAGAAAAAATTAAAGCTATTGAATTAAAGTTGTAATTTACCTTGCGGGTCCAGTTGGCATTTTTCCTTCTTTCTTTGCCCTTTTCTCTTTTCCGTCATGGATGAGTGCTCTCCACTCACTCTTTGGAACTGTGAGAGGACACTCGTATCTAGGGTTAAATTGCAATTGCGTCCTATAGGTGTCCCTGGTATATTTCAAATATTTGCCGGCTACCCGAGCCACCGTTGTTCTGTCAAATGTGCCGACCCCAAAAAGGGCTTCTAGATAATCTAGAAGTTCTTTTTTCAGGTTGGAATTCTGGGAATTCCACCCTATGTGTATGGTTGGGCCAAAAATTACCAACGCATGGCTCTCCAAAAACCTGTAGAACTCATTGTTTCCTACATAGAAAAAAAAAGATATTATCATTAATTTAAAAATAAAAATCATGATAAATATGTTTTAGATAGAGTACATGAAATAGTTAAAATATTAAAATTTACCTGGGATTTGTACATGCTTTATAGGGACACCTTCATCATTCACCAACAACATGCCATTAATGGTTCCTGTGGAGCTGACATGTGTAGCTCCAGGAAACGCAATAATGTAGTTGGCCATATCAGCCTCATCACTGCCAACACGTTCAGCGGTTGGCTGGGTGTCTGCTTGGGCAAGGTGTGTTTCTTGGCTGGCACCTAAAGGAGTAGAAGGTGTACGAGAGGGTTGCTGGGCAATATCTTGCCCTTATGTCCCACTACCACCAACACCGGGTTCAACAAGTGCCAGAAAACGCTACATACAAAAGAACTTTTTGTTAGTTTAGTCAATGTAAAAATTAAAAATCAAACTATCACAATTCATCTCATGCAGAACAAAAAAATATCCTTTTGACTTTTTATTATTACCTGATATGTTTCTAGCTAGCTCATAAGTTGTTTTATCCTCTCTTCTGTTTTAGGTGTTTGAGGCACATCTATCAAAGTATTAAATTCCGACCTTGCATCTCATGCCTTTTTTCGCAACAAGAGCGCTGGAGATAGGGATGAAGAAAGCTCTTCCTCAAAGAGGGAATCATCAGGCGTACCTTGGCTAGGTGTCTGCATATTTGAAAAAAAATAATATTATTTCAATTATGTAAATAACTAAAATACCTGAAGATAGAGCAATGCTGACACTTTACATGTTCTTCCGCTGGCCTCTTTCCGCGATCATCCTGTCTCAGGGTTGTTCCTGTACTGCCCTGATCAGTTTGCCACATTGCAATAAAATTATAAATGTAAAAACTTGAAAAAAATATCTAACTTGAAAACACAAAATGAGAACTGAAATAATTTCTAATAAGACACTAGAAGACAGAGTTAGAGTTTCAAATATTCCTTGCATTGAATTCAGTCCTGGAAACATGTCATTGCACATTAAGGCACCCAAATAAGAGACGAGTTGACAATGAAGACCTTATTGAATATATTGTTGGAGCAACTTCTAGTAAACTTGTTGTGAAGACCTTGAGGACATTTTTGGAGCAACATTGTTGAAGCTGATGGTATAGCATTATTGGAGACGATCTTGAAGGGCCTTGAAGTGAAGCTTTTGGAGAAACTATTGAAAAATCCTTAGGGCATTTAAGTAAGGCACTTTCTATCTTCCATCACCTTTTTCCTTTCAATATCCTTTAAACGATTTTGTTGATATTTAATGTTTGAAATCACGTTATAGTTCCTTGATTATATGTGTTTGGGGACTTTCTCTTTGAAATTACCCAAAAATACCCTGGCAATTTTATCTTCAGGATGCATGTCTGACCCTATTGTTCAATATTTTGATTGATAGTAGTAAATAGAGAGAGTTAGGGGGCTCTTGAATTGGTTTGGTTGGGCCATTAGATCCCTAACATCTACTAGGGAGAACCCCCCTTGAGTTGGAGGAGAGCTAGCCCGAAGTGAAAAGAGGTTGGTGAGGTGACAATGGGGCTATTGAATTACACATGGTATCACACTTTAGCTTTAGGAATTTATCTTGAGAAGTGCGATATTTTGCTATATCAATTCTCAAATTGTTTACAACACTATTGTTAAGAACTAATAAGAAGTGATGTTGAGGGGTTTTTGGGTATAAGAAACAATACCATTTAAAAACTAGGGTTCTCAGTCCTTGGCATTACTTCACTTGGGCCTAGGGGCACACTAGAATAATTTCACACTAAACCATGCAAACTTAAAAGTAACTTAACATATCTATAAAGTAATAATAATCATAATTCCTAATTTCCTATTGTACGATATGATGCAAATTATTCAAACATGAAGCAATGAAGACATGCAATGTCTAAATTTCAAGATTGATGAACCAATACAAGAAGTTAGAAACTACAACTTTGATTCAATACTCTGTGTCCTAACTCCAGGAAGGAATCTAGTTTGTTGTATAGAACATGCATCGTGTATTATCAATTCTTAATTGACAACAGCTAAAGGTCATCGACCTCATCAATTCCTTCCCATTTTGTGTTTTTATGTTATATTCCTTATAAAAGTGTCAAATTTCTCTCAAAGTAAGCAACCACTGAATAAAATAAAAAATAGTTGAGATATGATTGAGAAATGTTCATTTATTTCTTGAAAGGATCTTCATGATTTCTTTGGTTGTTTTTCATCTCAAGAAACAAGAAATGACCTAAGAAACTATCATGATGTAATATAAGAAACAACATGGTGCAATGGCCATTTTCAAAGCCAAATGATGTCCATTGAGGACATGGCCTTTATTTGGTTCCTGTTTCATAGGAGTTTCGGGTAGAAATGGAACTTTTTGTACCATTTCCAGTAGTAAAAAGGGAAAACCTTCTTTTTCCATGGGAAATAATTTACCTTTCCTTTTTCAAGATAATCTAAATCACAAAAAATATGAACTATACTGCACACATTCTTGGATAATGTGAAAGTGGAAAAGGAATACCCTACACAAGTGATGCACACATGTACATTTTAACACTAATAGATTTTTGTAGTTGAAATGCAATGCTTGTTTTCATTTAAATGTAGGGTTTTTAAAACAGGGAAAAATAATGGCTGCCAAATTAATAAGCGTTTCTTTGGGAAAAATTTAAATCTTGTATTGGGTGATGAAGATAATAGAGGGTATTGAATCTTGATTCTTGACATTGTGTTTAACTTGAATAACTCAAATGATTATAAATATCAGTGGATGAGTTTTTTTTTTCAAGTATGTCACTCAAAACTCTTATGTCAAAGCATTGTATGATGGCTAACATTTGCTTGTTTCCCTTTCTTCAGTTCAATGTAAAAAGTATATTAATATATTGGAGCATGAATGATAACTACAATTGTTTTCTATGCAGTATATCCAACCCCAAGATTATGAAAAGTTTTCTCAAGTGGAGCTATTGGTTATTGATGAAGCAGCTGTTGTAAAGGCTCTGCTCGGGCCATATTTAGTGTTTGTGTGCTCTACTGTAAATGGGTAATAATTATAAATGAGCCAACCACAATCACAGATTTTGTAACCATTCGGTTTCCATGGATAGTGATGATGATATTAACCCTATATATCAGTGACCTATATCTATATGAGAATGATCTCAACATTGACCTTGATATGGTTGTATGGATGTGACCTTTAGTATGTCATCAGAAAATCCCAAAATATCAGAAAATCCCCAAATCTGGAGAACTAAAGGTCATCACTTTCGATCTGGAGTACTACCCTTGTGATAAAGTTGATGAATTTCGATCTCCCATTCTCTACCACTTTGCACTTCACCTTCAATATAGATCAGACCAAGGGAAATTCGTTACTGGGTGTTGAGATGGATGAGTTTGTTGAACTAAAATCCATAGCTTAAACTTCATGAAACTGGTGGAGTCAAATTCATGCAAGCACAAACACATCTTACACATCCTCTTTGAAACTCATCTGAAAGAACATTGGAAGACATCTAGAGAGAACCCTACAGACTAACACAATCCAATGGAATTGACCAAAAAAACCCATATAGAGTCAACCCTACTATAGGAGGAAGGGCCTGCAGTAAGAACTTACAATTTTGCAAGAGCTAAGGGCGAATGTTGTTCTGCAAGAGCTGAGGGCGAATGCTTTTCTGCAAGAGCTGAGGGCGAAAGGTGAGGGTGAATGTAGGGCGAATGCTGTTCTGCAAGAGCTCAGGGTGAATGCTGTTCTGCAAGAGCTGAGGGTGAATGCTGTTCCGCAAGAGCTGAGGGCGAATGCTGAGGGCGAATGCTGTTCTGCAAGAGCTAAGGGCGAATGCTGTTCTGCAAGAGCTAAGGGCGAATGCTGAGGGCGAATGCTATTCTGCAAGAGTTGAGGGCGAATAATGAGGGCGAATGCTATTTTGCAAGAGCTGAGGGCAAATGCTGTTCTGCAAGAGCGAAGGGCGAATGCGCGCGTGATATCAGACGTTAATGTAGTTTTTAATAAAATCATTTTTATGTAGCGTGCATATAAGTGTCATATTTTTATGTAGTGCACATATAAGTGTCGTTATACTGACGGTGGACAAAGCATCGCTATTGCGACGACTGCCTCCAAACGTCGCAATTGCGACACTTAGACATTGTGTCGCACTTGCGACGTTTGGAGGTAGCCTTCGCAATAATGACGCTTTGGGGCATAGTGTCGCAATTGTGACGTCTTCCTCCAAACGTCGCAATTGAGACACTTTGTATAAGTGTCAGTATTGCGACACTTTTCTCTAAACGTCGGTATAGCGACGCTTTCGGGCGGGATTGAAAAAATTTGGGGAAATTTTCGACATTTGGTCAAAAGCGTCGGAATTTCCCCCAAATGTACTAGTGTTACCAGAATTGAAACAACCATTTGAGATCGAGACATATGCCTTCGACTATGCTATTAGGGCGGTTCTTACTCATTAGGGGCACCCAATGGCATATCATAGTGAGACACTTTCTGACACAGTTCGCAAGTATCCCACTTATGATAAAGAAATGTATTCCATTGTGCAGGCTTGCCGACAATGGAAGCATTACATTTTGGGGAAGGAAACAATCATCCACATAGACCACCAACCCCTGCAGTTCATAAATATGCAAGGGAAGTTGCAGAATGATCGCCATCAGAAATGGTCCACATATCTGCAATGGTTTCATTTCAACATCAAGTACAAGAAGGGCAGCACCAATAATGTTGCAGACTGATTCAACCTACCATCGATCGTGGTGCTAACCATTGTTCTCAACTTTTGTGGGAATGAGACTTCTGATTGGCCGCTTCTCTACAAGAGTGATCTAGAATTCGGCAACACATACAAGACACTCTTGGAGGGTACGCAAGTTCCAAAATTTCACCTCCAGGATGCACTGCTATGTCACCTGGGACACCTTTGTGTTCCTTCAATATTGTGCTAAGATGATTTCGGAAGCGCACTATAGTCAGGTCACTGGGCATTTAGGGGTCGATAAAATAGTGGCAGTACTGCAAAAATATTTCTATTGGCTGAACCTTCAACATGATGTCGGGAAGTACATCAGATATTGCACTGCTTGCGTTATTTCCAAACCGAACATCAAGAAACAAGGCCTCTATATTTCGCTACATACCCCGAGTCAACCTTAGGAATCCATCTCCATGGATTACATGTCGGGCCTTCCTTCTACTAAGCATGTAAATGAATATGTTTTTGTGGTCGTCGATAGATTCTCGAAGATGGCCATTATGGCGGCCTGCAAGAAGAAAATCATAGCAGAAGCCACTGCTAAACTCTTCTTTGAACGAGTGTGGTTGCACTTTGGGATCCCACAAACTATCATCTTAGATCAGGACAACAGGTTCCTCAACACATTTTGGTCCAGCCTCTGGTCAATGCTGGACACCAAGCTCACCAAGTCCACAACTTTCCATCCCCAAACTGATGACTAGATAGAGGTCGTTAACAGGATGATCGAACACATTTTGCGCATGTACAATTCAAAGCATCCACCCACATGGGATGAGAGCCTTCCCTATATACAACATAGTTATAACCAGGCTCTCCACATCTCAACTGACCACAACCCCTTTCAGGTGGGATTGGGATTCCAGCCACTATGTCCCATTGACGTAGCCATGCAATTTGCGGCTACTCAAACCGATTCGGCTCATGTCCAATTTGAAGCTGACAAGGCGAACAAATTCATTGAGCGCATTTAGCACATCCGCCAATAGGTTCATGACATATTGGACAAAGCCAATGCTATTTACAAGCAACGACATGATCAACATCGGGTGCCACACAACTTCTAGGTGGGCGACAAAGTGTGGCTACATTTGCAGAAGGAGCACCTCGCTGGACCCCACTGCAAGCTTCGCTCACTCAGATATGGGTCATACACCATCATCAAGGCTATAGGGGCTAATGCATTTGAGCTTAGTATTCCACCATTCCTTGGTCTGCACCCAGTGTTCAATGTGGACCGCCATCGGCCCTGCTTCCCACCTCTACTGGACGCCTTTGACATTGCACAACAACTCACACCAATAGAGTTAAACCCAGACTGCATGGAACATGCCACCATAGATCGTATCATGGACATGAAAATCAAGAAAAATTGCCAACATAATATCCAACTGTATTGGGTTGTCAAAGCTGGCCAACTCCTGCACCAAGGCAAATGGTTCACTAGGGACCAAGTTCAACAGATGTTTCTTCATCTCATGGAGGAACTCAACGCAATGGGGACCATTGCTTCCTAAAGGGGGAGGAATGATTTAGGTGGATATTGGTGGCCACCCGCCTATTCCACTTGGGTCCCCACCATTTCTTCTTTCAGATTTTTAGTTTCCTTAATTATAGCACAATTTACTATTTTTAGCAGTTTTTTGGGTCGTGAACTTCCAGAGCCATTTTGAAGCCCTAAACGACATTTTTTTTTTTTTTAAAACCAGGAGACCCATACAAGTTCCTTTGATTTCGCTCACATAAAAGTCGTAGTCCTAGGATAGATCTTTCTAACGAGGCATTGTACACGTAAAAATGAGATCGTATTCCAAAGTTACGTCGCCGGGAAGATTGATGTACCAATTTTACCCAAACGGGGCCCATAGTTTTAGTGCTTCATCTCATAGGGTTAGGTTTTTGGATGTTTAGTGTTTTCCATTGTTTCTCAATAATAAATAGGCCCTCAAGCCTCATTGTAACATAGTTAACAGCCCTGTAGCCGCCACATCTCTTCTCATAGATAAGCTACCAGTGCCTTAGCTAGTTTATTTCCATTCTGTCTGTAAGCATATTTCAGTTATTTGTTATTAATGAAATGAAGTTTTATTATTGCTGCATCTCTTCTTTTATGTGTATTTCTATATTTCATTGTCTTCCTACATAAATCCGGATCAATGATACAACTTGAAAATAAGTGCAAAGAGTTATAATTACAAGTAAGGAGATTTAACAAAAATATAATTTTGTTGCAGGAGAAAGGCTTCCATCTTTGAGAGGTTCTAATGGAAAATTGATTCCATTAGAAAACTACCAGGACTAGTTGTGTAATATAGCTGTAGATACATCCAAATTTTCCAAAGTGAGAGGAATAATAAGTGGAGAAGTTTTCATGGAAGGCCTACAATATGACCTCATGAAATCCATCATCTATTTCTTAATAAACCAATTTTTCAAACATATATAGAAGTGGATGAAATATTTCTAAATATGGTAAATTTGTCTATTCCCAATGAAAGCAGATGGGACAAATTACTTGAGCTCATTGAGTAAATAAACATAAATACTACATATTACGAGCAATCAAATAGAAGAAGAATAAATATAGATACTGTCATCAACAACACTCCTCAAAGTGTGAACATAACATCTGAAATAGTCCAGGATTGTTATTATTCAATTCTATTTTTGTAATATCTACATAATTCTAGTAGATATTATTTTTATAATAATTTTTTTTTTCAAGCCCGAATTAGTTCGAGACAGAGTCTATAAGTATTTGGTAAAATAATTAGAAAGGGTTGGATTATGTGAAGGAGAAGGTATTTCTTTTGAATGTAAGTTTTGTAATTTATTTTGAAGTAATCAATTCAGAAATACAAAGGTGATATCGTTTCAATATTATTGTGTCAGATAAATGGTGATGTTTCTCTGTTTGTCAAATTGTCTTTCCTTCTAGTTTTCACATGGATGCTCTTTCTTGATTGTTAACGAGAAGATGATGAACATAATTTACTCTAAGTACTTTGCTCCAGATTGTTAAGTCTGAATGTTTTCCCTCTAATATTAAGTATAGAATTCATCTTTGTATTCTCTATATTTAATTGATCCTCACACATATTCATCTCATACATACCACAATAATTTTGTAAGATCCAAGAGTTTATCTACCTCTCCCTGTTTCAGCTACTCTGTTTATTGTAATTGATTACTGAATATTTTATCACTTCATGCCCAATGGAATTTTCATTAATCCTACAACCACAACAATTTTAAAAACTATCTTTGATATTTATATCTAGCCTAAAATTTAGAAGCAGTGATTGAAAATTTCAATTAGGGAGAGCCCTCTCTGAAACTGGAAGGGCTAGATCCCAGATTTAAAGTGGTTTGTGGTTACCTCTGCAGTTTCCTCTTCAGCCTAGGAAAACTAAAAATTTCTAACATAGGGGAAGTAACAATCTTTCCACCAAACTTGTACCATCATGTCCTCCAGTTATCACAAGAATATCGAGGTACACCTTGTCCCACCATGCAAAACTGAATTAATACCTTACTCAAACTTGAGGAAGAGAGGAAGAAGGCTAAGGAGAAGTTTTTCGTCCACCAAAACGAAATCAAGAGATGGCTTAATGATAAATATGCAGGGAGTAACAAGTTTAATGTAGGTTACTTGGTCCTAAAATGGGATAAAGCCCATGAGGATAAAGGTAAACATACCAAATTCCAAGCCCTATGGTTCAAACCTTTTCACGTTAAAGAAAAATTTTGCCAACATACCTATTGCTTAAAAACCTTAAGAGGTAAGACGAAAACCCTTCTCATGAATGGTTAGGACCTTAAATTTTACTTTACCTAGCAACTCTTGCAGCTTCCCACTCACCCACGTACATATCTTTCATTTTCCTTTTGTGTTTTCAATTATACATTTAGTTTAATCCCTCGCATCCCTTGCATATCATGTGCATCATAATAGCCTTATTTATGAATAAAGGCTTTCAGTTTGAATAAATCACTCTCACACGGCCCCCTAAACTGAATGTGTTCCAGAGTTGAGGTAGCCTGTATATTAATGGCTGAACTGCTCACCTCTTGTTTATGCTTGGTCTCAACTACCTTTAAAATAAAAAATTTATTGAGGTGTAAATATCGAGGAAGGTGGAGAACCTTGATTATCCTAGATACCCTATATTAACAACAATACCCTTGCTTATGACTTGGATTTAAAGGTTCAAAGTTGGTTTTACACCCAGTGACATGAAAGGGGGAAGGAGAATTTATAATGGGCAAACTACTTTCGAGAAAAGTAATGAAGTTTGTGAAAAACTAGAAACAACCTCCATTGCATTAATTGATGGGAGTTACAAATGACATGATTGAATCTCATGATCGAAAGACTTGAAATTATTTTTAATAATAATATCATAAGAATAATAATAATAATATTAATATTAATGATAACATTGATGATTAAGTTGAAATTGAACTATTAACATTAATTTATGATCAAAAGGGATTTTCCATCAACAATGCTTGATTACCAATTGATGCAAGGTGATTTACTATTTTTGGAAATTCATACTTGAGACTTTCTATTTTTAGACATTATATTTTTTTATACTTTATAAATTCATCCCCGAGCTTCCAATTTTCAACACTCCCTCTCAGGTAGGGAGGAATTTCTTTCTACAATAAACATCTCTGCTTTCTCTACTCATCTTTGTTCATCTCACCTCTGTATCATCTGCCACAATGATGTGTCACTCTCATGAAGAAGAATCATCATAGGGGAGATTCATCCATCACCCTATATTCACTTGGGGTCAATGCCACTTTCCAACATGACAAGGACATCACACAACCAAGTCTCATATCTGCTTGGGGGATCTACTTTTCAACACATGAAAAAGATATCACACATTTAAGGCGCATCTATGCTTCGGGGGATCTAATTGTCAACACATGAAAAGGATCTCGCACATCCAAGGCTCATCTCTACTTGGGGAGATCCACTTATCATCACATGACAAGGATCTCACACATATAAGAATCATCACTGCTTAGGGGGATCCACTTGTCAACAATGAAAATGATCTCACACATCCAAGTCTCATCACTTCTTGGGTGGATCCACTTGTCAACACATGACAAGGATGTCACACATCCAAGGCTCATCGTTGTTTGGGGGGATCCACTTGGAAACACATTATAAGGATTTCACACATCCAAGGCTCATCTCTGCTTGGGGGGATCCACTTGTCAACACATTACATGGATCTCTCACATCCAAGTCTCATTAAATGTCAGGTGGTGGAATACTTGTATCCTAAATAAGTGACACAGACAACTCTCACTACACTTACTTTCCAAATAGGTGGATCTTCCCACGTCCAAAACTATGGGTCAGATGCATACTGAGGCCTAATCTTGTGGAACACACTACACTCATCCTCATGATATTTTTGGCATCATTCCCTAATCATGTGAGCTCTGATAAGGTGGGAAAGCAACTTAGTGTTATCGATCAGTTTTGACCGCTTCCCGAAAGGGTCACGTCCATAAGTCCAAGTTGCTTTCTAAAAACCAAGAACTTTCCTTTAGGTAAATACTTAGTAATAATGTGATCTATCTGATCATCAATCACAATATGATGGAGCCTCACTTCTCCTCTCTACACCATACCTAGATATAGTGATATTTGATCTCAATGTGCTTGGACTTGTCATGAAGCATAAGACGAATCCCACTCTTATTATCACAATATATAACTATTATGTCTGGAACTTTATCAAATATCTCTCCAAAGAGCTTCCTCATCCATACCACCTCACATCTAGCCATGCTAACAACAATGTACTCAACTTCAGCTATACTCAATGCAACAAAATTCTGATTTCTACTCATCCAAGAGACCTTGGCAGATCCCAAGCTAAATCAACACCTAGAAGTGATATTTCTATTAGTAGAGTTACCATCTCGACCAACATCAATATATCCATGAAGTCTTACATTTTTAGCAGTATATCTCAATCCAAAATTGATGCCCCATGCAGGTATATGAACACATGAATTGCAACAATCCGGTGTACATGTTATGGCTTAATCATATATTGACTCAAATTATTGACCACAAAACATATTTTTTGTCTAGTGTTCACCAAGAACATCAGTGCCCCAATTAGTTGACAATACTTAGATGGATTTTCCAAATAAAGACTTACCACTTCACCACATAGCTTCTTGAAATTCCTTTCGATTGGAGAATTCATGGACTTTCATTATGTCATACCAAATCATATCAGGAGCTTGAAAACATGTTTTCCTTGAGAAAGGAAAATCTCACGTGGTCTTTGCCATAATTCAAGACCCAAAAAGTAGTGTATAAAATGAAGATATTTCATTTCAAATTCAAAATATAACTCCCTCTTACACTGGAGGATAAGAGGTTCACCACCGGTCAGAAATAAACCAAATTCAAAAGGCATATCTTGGACTGTCTTGAAGTAAATATTTAGATCAACATTAATTATAGTAAAAATAAGCTTCATCAAGAAGCTACCAATACCAGCATACCAAGCTCTTGGAGCTTGCTTCAAACCTTAGAGGGTTTTATTTAATCTGAACACATGAGTTTTCCAATAATGTACTTTAAATCCTCTTGGTTTCTCTTCAAATACTTGTTCCTTGAGGAAGCCATGCAAGAAGAAATATTCTCATTCATTTGGTGAAGGGACCATCATTGGCTAGCACCTAGATCCACAATATATCAAATGGTTGTAAAATGGAAAAAAGGTGCAAATATTTCATCGTACTCTATTCCCTCTTTCTAAGATAACCCTCTAACCACAAATCTAGCTTTATATTTTTCAATACTGCAATCAACACCATGTTTAATTTTATACAACCATCTAGAAGACACAACATATTTACCTTGGTGTCTTGGAACCACTTCCCATAGATATGAATGATGGAATCATATTCTCCAACCGTTGCATCTTTATACACTTTAGCCTTCACATCTTCTTAAAAATTGCATGGTTTAACTTGAATAATGTTGCTCATGTATACAACATATCCCTGGAATCAGAATAGTTTATTTCTTTCTCTGAAGGTTCCTCTGGAAGCAAAATTTCTATCAGTATCCTATAAAGTGTCACGAAACCATAATCATATGTTTCTAGCACATGGAGAAGGATCCAAGGAGTCCATGGGATCCATGGGTTCATCAGCAAGATTAAGCTCAGGCTTTGGATCCTCTTGTGCATCCAAGGGATCATCCCATCTTTCAACATTAGCAGAAGGAGGAGTGTCCATGGATTTTCAAAGAGCTGCATCTTCGTCAAATGTTATATCTTTTCGAAAATCTATATTTCTTTGTTCATGTACATATGTTCTATAATATGTATAATTTTCACAACAACCAACAATAATACCTCTCTTACTTGAAACTTCCATCTTGGTACTCTTTTCCTTTAGCACATGAAAGTAGATAGGGCAATCAAATATCCTTAAGTGCCCATTTTTTTCTGCATTATATCATGTGGTGGTCTCTTTGCTGATTCCAATTTGTTTGAATAAGTCTTGAGCTCTTTTCCACTTCATGTCCACTCAAGTCATGGGATTGCTCAACACCTTCCACAATTTCGATGCGAAGGACTTGGTTCTCACATTCATCAAATGTACCAGTTGATCTTAGAACAAGAGCAACAACAATGGTAGTAAAATAAATAAACATAATGAAAATATACTAGGTGATGAGGTAGGTATTTATTTATTTTCTAGATGTGAGAGTGGCTCTTTCATTATCCTTTCACCAACTTCCTCTTGGATTTTACTGTTCCTGTACCATTTTGCACCCTAATGATCTTCATGATCTATTTTTATTTTTTATTTTTAATCGCATTCTCATCAAGAAGTTAGTGAAAGAATTATTAAAATACTCATGCAAGAAAAATAAATAATGATCTATAAAGACAAATCTAAATAGGAACAATGACATAAGGAAACAACATAAGACTTGAAAATACTTTGGGATTGAAGGAAGTTCTTAGCTCCCTCTTAATTCGGCCTCTATAGGTTACCAATATCCATAAGTCATATGTCATCGACAAAAGAAATACATCTTCTTGATCACCACTTGGAAAACTCCATCATGATCCACTCTAATCTTAGGTATTTCATAAACCATCTTTCTCACATGAGGTAATGCTTTTTTTTTTTCCTCGAGAAAAAAGCGTAATTTTATTACTGCAGGTGAGTACAAAATTACATTGGGATACACATAAATGTGTGTTTGAATGAAGACAAACTCTAGAGTTTGTAGGCAAAAGAAGATACAAAAGTGAAAAGCCATCCTGTGCTGAAACAAAATCTGGCATTTCCCCTAATCATTTGGAAGAAAAAACATGCTGTTCAAAATAAAAATTAACAGAAACTGCTGCAATCTCCTTTTAGCAGTCCTGTAATAAACCTTTCAGAAAAAATAACACTACCCAGAGGTGACATTTTGAATCTTCACGGAACCAAGAAAAAGCCTAGACAGTCAAAGACCAAATGGTGCACCAAACAGATAATTAAAACACAATATATAAGCTATAAAATCACCGCCCAGGGAAAAGTCAATGACCAATTGTGTCATTTAAAAGAGTCCAACCCGCTGTAGCAATCCATCAGTCCAGAAAACCAATCGATAAAAATAGGGGAAGCGCAGCCACCATCGCAAATATGATGAGGAGACGCTCACCAAGTGTATGCAGCCCGTGACTATTTGAGGTTCAACCTGTTAAAAATGTTCCAGCCCACTGCAGACAAAAACTTTCGAGTATGCAAAAACCAAGATATAATACAGAGAAATAGGACATCCAACTTCCCATGATCTGTTGAAGAAAAAACGCACACCATGTGTATGCAAACTGTTGGCAATAAGTTGACATGCCAACATAGAAAACCTGTAGCCACTTCAGTCAAATAAAGATGGATGAATATATTCAGTGGTTCCTCCATCTTGATGTTCTCTGATTCTCTAGATACCCTCGTCCAGCTGAATCCCCCTCTTTGATGCACGATCAGCCTCATCATTATTTTCTCGATATATATGCTGACAGGAGAAGGATTCAAGAGAAAGGAGGATCTCCCTTATAAAACGGAAGATATTTTTTAAATGGTGAACTCTGCATTACTGGATTCCTTTTATCCAATTTATCACATTCAAAGAGTCCCCATAGAAATTTAACTTACTGCAGCCTTTCTCCACAGCGAACAACAAAAGAATCTTGAGGCTCAGCAACTCAGCATAATTATTTGTTCCTTCCCCAAGCCCAACAGAGATCTCAAACCAGTGGGAGTCAGATAGAAACAGCAGAGCCCCTCCACCACAAGAATTTTGCTGCATAGCCCCTTCAAAAAAACCCCAAGGATTCCTCCTATCAATGTCCAACAAAAGAACCTCCCTCTGATTGGCAGCCCGGATATGAATAGGAAAAGCAGAGTGCAGTCCTATAGTCATAGCTCCAATGATCTCTGGTGTACTAACCGACCCATCAAAAAGAAGGAGATTACAGGCCAACCAGCAACCCCAGATTACAAGGAGAGGCAGAGCTTTTAGTTTCTGCTCAACATGAGACACCCACCACAAATCCCATGCATGAGACACAGATATGCCCTCCCATCTACAAGGAAACCCCAATAACCTAGAACATTCCAGCCAAACACCTTTAATGAAAGGACATCTTAGGAAGAGATGGTTAACTAATTCCTCATCCGAATTGCACAGAAAACACCAACCAGGGCCCTGAAAACATCTGTGTTGCAGAACATCCTAGGTAGGAAATTTATTTTCAAGGACACACCACATAAAAAGGCGAGTCTTAGGAGGGCAATTTAGTTTCCAGATTTTCTTCCACCACCACCGCTCTTCACCCAAGACAGCCCCAGTACTGAGTTTTGTGTAGCCAGCCCGAGGAGAGTAGATCCCCGAAGAATCATAATCCCAAGCAATTAAATCATCCCTAACTTGAAGCAAAATATGAGCCTGTTTTAAAGCTCGGATATAAACAGCTAGAGCCCTCTCATCATGTGCATCCAGCCCCAAAGAAGAGGCCAAAATCCATGTCTGGATGCCCACCCTTCTCCGAGCTGGATCAACGAGTTGGGATAAAAAAGTAATTCCCCTCTACCTTAAGGCCTCAACCGTGCACCTGGGAAGGATGTGTTGGCGGATGCTTCCCATCCAAGGATCCTCACCAACCCGAAGCTTCCTGCCACTACCCACATCCCAAGCCAGACTAGATTCCAGAATGTGAAAATATTTTACAAGAGCCTTCCAAATCACCGACCCACCCGCAAAGGATTTACTAGGATTCCTTATCCAGTCAACAATAGAGAAAGGAGCAATGTATTTCTGAGTGATCACCTGAGTCCAAAGGCTATCCACAGTGATGAGCCTCCACCCACCCTTTGCAGCCAGAGCTTGTGCAAAAAGAAAAATATTTTTCAGTCCCCATCCTCCCATCCCTTTAGGGACGACAATTTTCTCCCACCGAATCCAAGGGGTCACCAACGATTCCTGTTTTCCACTCCACAAGAATCTAAAGCAAATCCTCCTAGATGCCTCCAAAATACCCTTTGGAATCCAAGAGAGGGATAACCAATAAACTGGAACAGCCTCGAGAACAGACTTAACTAAAATCAGCCGCCCCGCTCTAGACAGCCATTTATGACTCCATACTCTTAAGCGCTTTTCCAGCAACCAACTCCAATCATGTTTCCTGTAATCATTGGGTTTTAAATGGAACCCCAAATAATTCAACCCAATATCGAAACCAGCAGCCTGATAAGGAAAGATCCTCACGAACTCACGCCTCTCCTCATCCCTTAGAAAATGGGTAGTTATGGAAGACTTCCTAGCATTCACTTCCATACCAGTGGCCTTGCTAAACAGGTCAAAAATCTCTCCAATAGTGATTGCATCATGCACCGATCCAGAGCAGAAGATTAAAACATCATCAACAAAAAGAAGATGAGTAATGAAAAAATTAGGAGCAACCTGTATACCCTTCAAGTAACCCTGTCTCTTGGCCTCCTGAAGAGCTCTGCTCAAACCCTCAATAACCAATAAAAACAACAGGGGAGACAGGGGACAACCCTGGCGTAAACCCCTTTCAGCATGAAAAAAGGGAGATGCAGCCCCATTTATCAAAACAGAGAAAGAGACAGTAGTAATAAAACACATAATCCATCTTATGAAACCAATGCCAAACCCAAGGTGAGTCAGAAGCATACTAATATATAACCAGCTTACCCGGTCATATGCTTTAGAGAGATCTATTTTCAGCACGATCCCCTTCAGGTTCTTGGTCTTCATGCTGTGAAGAGCCTCTTGAGAAGTTCCGATTGCTTCATGAATTTGACGCCCATCCAGGAAGCCAAATTGTTCACCAGAGATATGAGAAGATAGAATGCACTTGATTCTGCTCGCAACCACCGTGGCTACCACTTTATAAATACAGTTACATAAAGAGATAGGACGAAAATCAGCCAGAGAAAGAGGTATATCAACTTTCGGGATTAAAGCTATGAAAGTGGAATTAAAACAAGCGAGAATCCTCCCTGAAATTATGATATCTTCCACAAATTTCAGCAAATCAGCCCCTAACACATCATAAAGAGCCAAGAAAAATTCGATCGACCATCCATCTGGCCCAGGACTTTTGTCTTTTTGGAAACTATGAAGAACCTCCTTTAGTTCCTTCTCAGAAACCTCAACCATCAAAGTTCTATTATCTGCCTCCTCCACAAATCTCGGAAAGAATTGAGCAACTCTTATCACTTCTGCAAGAGATGCATGAGCTGGAGCCTTGAAAAGAGCCTTGAAATGATCAACCCCCAGCTTAGCTTTAGCCTCAAAGGAAAAATGTTCAATGCCCTGACCATCTCTTAAACTCCATATAGTATTAGCCGCCTTCTGACCACATGCATAAGCATGAAAATTTTTTGTATTATCATCCCCACATGCCAACCATGTGGCCCTGCTTTTCAACCTCCAATATTCCTCCTTATCCATAAGTAGAGAGTTCCTTCTTTTTTCAAGAGAAACAAGAGTGTCTTTATCAACTTGTGACTAGAACCCTCCTCCAATCCCCTCATATATGAAGCGAAGATCCTCTTCCACTCGCTTCAAATCCAAATCCTCCCTCAGTCTCTTAGCAGCCACCCAAACCTTCACAGCATCCTTAATGCGTTTAAAATTTTCAGCGAATTGAAAAGCCGCAGAAAGAGTGCTATCAACCCTAAAAGGGATCCACCTAGCAAGAACAAGTGCTTTTAAAGAATCATCCATGAGCCAGGTTTTGTTGAACTTTAAAGGGCTAGGGGGCTGCCTAGGCCCAATCTTGAACTCAAGAAAAATAGGGAAGTGGTCAGATGCACCCCCACATCCAATCCACTGCCTAATCTGAAAAGGCTTGTCCACAATCTGCTCAGCCACCAGGAACCGATCAAGTCTCTTCGCTATTCTACCATTCGCACATCTATTGTTCCTCCAGGTGGGTTTCATCTTTATGGGCTCAATATCAAGCAAATGATTCTCCTCCAATTTTTGTGTGAAGTACCCAGTCAATAGGTCTGTTTGTGCGTGAGGACCCCAGACCTCTGAATGGCCCAATGAAAAGTTCAAATCCCCTCCCAAAATCACCGAGTCCCCCTTGAGTAAAGAGTTACCCTTGAGTGTGTCCCAGAATGGGATCCTGTCTTGATATGGGCCATAGATATTAAAATATTAAAAGCTTCACCAAGCTCCAACGCCAAAAATTTTAACCCAAGGACCGACTCCATACCCCAGAAGTTCAGCGGTTTTATGGTTCTGTCATTCCATCCAACAACCAAACCACCCGACCTTCCTCTAGCATCCAATGTCTCAAAAGTCCATCCTGGCAACCAACCTTCCAACCTAGCTTTGACCACATTCCCTTCGCCTAAGGTCTCTTGTAGCAGAATAATATCCAGATAGTCCATAGTTATAATCCTCCGGAAGGCAGATTTCTTAAGGGGACCTGCCAAACCCCTGCAATTATAGGACATATACTTCATCACACACCAAGCTTCAGGGATTGGCTTGCTCTAAGCGCCATGTCTATTGAAATCTGCCTCCCATCATGTACATCCATCATGGCTCTATCCTGAGCCTTTGCCAAAAAAGAGATCCTACCCCTGCCTCGTGCTGCTGGGGATTTCCCCCTCCCGAACCCACCAGCACCTTTTTTTGCACTAGATCTCAAATTATAGCCAGAGTCCAAAGGGGCAGATACCAAAGGAGCCAGCAACCCTTCACCTGGATCAAAAACAACAACCTTCTCTTGGAGAGCTGGCTGAGAAAGAATAGTAGAAACAACACTAGTTGACTTACCACAATCGACCTTCCAAACCTGTACAGAAGTCAAGACCAAGTTAAGGGAAAAATTTATGAAGGGGGAGAAAGGAAAAGATCCCAGGAGAGTTGATTTCAACAAAGATAACATATCCATCAACAAGCCATCTTCCCTCAACTGGAAGTCTGCTCCCAAATGCCTACTATGGATCTTCACAGCAGAAAGCGCTCCATAATCAGAAATCTGAGAGAGCGACATCTGCCCTGAGGTGTGACCAGACTCCGGGGCCAACACCTGTAAGCCCAGATCTAAAGAAGAGCTGGAACCATTTGCAGGGTTTGTAACGCATGAAAAAGATGAATTGGACTCAGGCTTCGTATGGGAAGGGCCAGAGCCAGCCCCCTTTGAGATAGGCTCCACCACAGATCGACAAATCCTCCGGCTATTAACGTTTCGAGAGAAAGAAGGAAATTCATAGGCAGGATGTCCATAAGCATGACACCGACGACATCTAAAAGGAACATTTTCATAATCAAGTAGCTGCTTAATGTCATAATGCCCCCACCGGAGGTTCAGTGATTCAGCCAAGCCTTCTCTGATGTTGATCAAAACAAGTATTCTAGCAACACGCCTGTGGTTTGTCTTTAAAAAAGAGAGATCAGCCTCTAGAAAGACCCCAAGCGTATTTCCAATACCACGAAGATGTTCCTCTGTCCAGTAGTGGAGTGGCAGACCAGGAAGACGAACCCATAATGGAACTGAATCCACCCTCTCCCTACTAGCATCAAAAAGAGGGTGCCACGGTTTTAGCAGCAATGGAGAATGGTCCAAAGCCCAGCACCGATGCACCACCCACTGAATATGTTTGGGCTGCAGAAAATTGAAGGCAACCCACCCCTTTGAGAGAGACACCACCTCAGGCACATATCCAAGGACAACTTTCTAGTGTGCTTCAGCCCAAGCAACAACAGTTTTTAGTGCGAAGAACCTCCCCATAGCCCTGCCAACCAATGTTCTGCTCGCCATTTGAGTAACCTGCTCCCAGCCTATATCTTCACCTAAAGCATAGTTATACTCAGCTCTTTTGACGTTGATCCATCTCTTTTTTCTGCTCCCCTTCTTCGTCGCTCCTGCCTCCCTTTCATTGTTTGAGCCCGCCTCGTTTGTGGCATCAGGAAACTGTACCCCACACTGTTCTTCCAAGTTGATACGTTTTGAAGCAGCGCTCAAGCTCTCCCATTCACAGAAATCATACCCCCTTCTACTCGTGAGCAGAGAAGGATCCTGATCCTTTTCAAACACTGAATGATATACTCGCTGATAATCACCTTCTTCGAGAGCCTTCTCTTCCACATTCAAACACTGTGACGTACCCTTCCCCTACAGCTCAAGAACCTTAACCAAAGGTTCCGCGCTCCTTCTGTCATGCAAAAAGTCTCCCGCCCTCCCATCTGATCTGCCGACAGAACAAATGGATGACAACCTTCCTCTAGTGTATAATGAGGGCTTCTCCTCTCCTTGAGATGGCGGTCCAAGCAGCGCCCCTTTCCATGTCTGTTCGTCATTTTCTAAAGCGCGCAGGCACTGAACCTTCTCTCGCCCAACGCCATTCAAATCTGCCTGACTCCTGCCCTGCGCCATGACCTAAGCTCCTCCGCCCACATGAGGTAATGCTTTATAATGAATATGAGTGAAATTTTGGTGCCACAATTTATATTGATAATTACTTATCATGAATCAATGTATGGATAGGTCTTCCATTGATTTTATACATATATTCAAATATTGATCCCAGAGTGAAGGCATGTAATAATAATTATACATATTTACTTCATTGTCTGCAATGATATTAGTTATAATTCTTACAAACGTCATGATTCTCGCCTACAACCATTATTGTTAGTAAACTTTAATATCAAAATTCCCAAAATCCATAAGATTATGACCATTCTCATATAATATGAGAGTCAAAATCCCCTATCTTCAACATTTAATTGATATCAATTATTCTTTCATAAACTTCTATGCATTATACGTCTTTTCAAGACAACAATTTCTTGCACATGCATAAACAAAAATAAAATTACTCTTTATTTTTGCATGCATTAACAAGTACAAAAACCATAACTATTCTACACATGCAACACCTTAATTACTATTTTTAAAATTACTATCATATATTAGGTTCCTTGAACTCTTTCAACACCAAAATTTAAGAAGTAAAATTTAAACAGTAAAATTTCAATAGTAAATTTCAGCAATTAAATTTCAATAGTAAAATTTTAGTAGTAGAATTTCAGTTATAAAATTCAACAGTAATATTTCAGATGTAAATTTCAGTAAATAAAAGAAGAGACATTTCAACAGAAATGAGCAACAAGTAAAAGGAACAACAAGATATATTTAAGCAAAAAGTGAGTTGCAAATGGAGCAGGCAACAAGAGATAGTTCAACAGAAAAAGAGTTGCCAATGGAGTGGACAACAAGAGATATTTCAGCAGAAAGAAAGTTGAAAATGGAGCAGACAACAAGAAATATTCTAGTCGAAAGAGAGCTAGAAATGGAGTGGACATCAAGAGATATTCCAACATAAAGAGAGCTGGAAATGGAGCAGACGACAAGAGATATTCCAACAAAAAGGAAGTTGGAATTGGAGCAGACGACAAGAGATATTCCAACACAAAGAGAGTTGGAAATGGAGCAGACAACAAGAGATATTCCAGCAGAAAGAGATTTGGAACTGAAGTGGACAACAAGAGATATTCCAATAGAAAGAGATCTGGAAATGGAGCATACAATAAGAGATATTCCAATAGAAAGAGAGCTAGAAATGGAGCTTGTCTTCACCAAAGCTTTGATACCATGTTGAAAATCGATGTTCTATGCTGTTACAATCACTTACATCTAGAAATTATTTATGCTACAAAATAAGTTAAGTAATTGTAGATAGAACATAAACCATATAAACCATACACACAATGAAAAACAACCAAGAAATCAATGAGACACAGAGAAGTTAGGTCAATGACCAGGGAAAAACCCACAAGGAGAAAACCCAACCAGATTCTTCTTCTATTACAAATCGATTGTTCAACAAAGATACAAAGTACAATGAGAGAATGAAGAAGTTTTCCCAAATATATGAATATATCTGATAGCACTAGTTTATGCAAATACTGAATCACTTTGGATCTCCAAGGTATGCTCTTACTCTCCAAGTTTCTCTCTCTCTCTGAAAATTTCCTTCTAGTGTCGCCAAATATCTCTCATGTTTGAATTCACAATGCACAAGTACGAGAGGTGAGATGATATGAGACACATATATATAGGAGGGGAAATGAATTATTGACATAAAGGAGGAGGAATACACATGCCTTGGGGAGGAGTTACATATGCCAAAATAGGATTGTAACTTATGCCATAAATGAGAGGAGTGTGATCTATGCATTTAGGAGAGAAGTGTAACTTATGCATTAAAGAGGTGTAAGAGGAATCTTTTATGATAAGTCATTAAAGTGTGTAAGAGAGTGTAAGAGGTGTGTAAGAGCATTAAAGAGAGAGGAACAAATCCAATAAGAGAGAGAGAGTAACATATGCATTAATTGATGGGAGTTACATATGACATGATTGAATCTCGTGATTGAGAGACTTGAATTTATTTTTAATAATAATAATAATAATAATAATAATAATATTAATGATAATATTGACGATTAAGTTGAAATTGAACTATTGGGATTAATTGATGATCAAAAGGGATTTTCCATCAACAATGCTTGATTACAAATTGATGCAAGGTGATTTACTATTTTTGGAAAGTCATACTTGAGACTTTCTATTTTTAGAAATTCTTATTTTTTTAGACTTTCTATAACAAGAGCACCAACCTCTCATGGTGGGATATTTATTCAGAATTCTCAAACAAAGATATCCCTAAAGACTAGGA
Organism: Pinus albicaulis; assembly: GCA_034641835.2. Lineage (NCBI taxonomy): Eukaryota > Viridiplantae > Streptophyta > Pinopsida > Pinales > Pinaceae > Pinus > Pinus albicaulis. The sequence goes on along the minus strand of CM076570.1, from coordinate 1,219,216,751 downwards.
AGATTTCATTATGTACATCAATTTCAAAAGGTCTTGGCTGCATAAAGTAGTTGTGTATCAACCTGTGTTCCTGTGTGTTGAGACTATAGATTGGATATTACAACACATAGAAAAATTTCATTGGGTTATTAGAAAGCACACATGTGAAGCCTTTGCATATTTCAATGCCACCAATATCACCACTTATTATAAGATACCAGAACGAGGGGAGTCCTTCAACACCAGGTGGATGTCAGACTTTAAGTTATCAACCAAGGACATTCTGAAGTCATGGTGGCAGGAGCCCTCCAAGTTCAGGGTCAAGGCATATCAGGTTTATAGAACAAAATGCCTCAGGAAAGTGTATCAACCTATGTTGGCTATGATGAACATGTAATATGGAAGGGCATATATTGACACTTTTTTTGGAACATGAGTCTCTATAATGTACATGGTGGCCACTAGTACAGGGAATATTTTCAACTAGGAAAGCATTTTGGCGTGGACATTGAAGATAAACATCCAAGCTGCAAAAAATCCCAAGAAAGACCAGCCATTAGAGTTCTACATGGCATCATACCTCATGGATGCAGTATATTCAAGATGTCAGTTTGAAGGATGGAGTCTAAAGTGGACCCCAAACACACCTGAGCCTATGAACATTTACTATAATATATTTTGGGATCCAGGTTACAAAAGTATGCATGAGACTACTTATGAATCATTCATTGCTCCTCTGTATTAAATGCTTTTTGGAGAGGATGCTCCTTGCATGTCTACGAGGGCTAAAGAGATGCTCAGTAAGGTGGCATATTGGTTTCCCATTGGAGAGTTCACCTTTATCAGGGTATTTGGATCCTATAATCCCCCACATTCTCTTCCTACATTAGCAATGGACATAGTACTCTTACAAGAAGTCTTCTATCAATTAACCACATGATTCTTTAAGACATTAGTCAAAGGCAAGAAGAAGCCATGGCCTGATTTCCCTTTGACCATCGGGGCATATATTATTCAGAACTTCAACGAAGTTGAAACAAAGACTAAGGAGATGAAAGGTTTCTACTTTGTGGACTTGAGCCACCATAGGTATGACCCAAAGGGAATTGTAGCAACACATTTCAAGAAGGCGTGATTCAATTGGTCCTACATCCATACCAAGAATAATAATGAATATAAGGTTAGAAACTGGTACAATGCCACCAGAGAAATAGGACCAAGTGAATAGCAAGAGAAGGAATACGAACAAATAGATAATTCCCAAGAAAGTATAAGCTTGGAGGACAATGCAACCCTTCTTAAAAGGAATTAGAGGCCTTAGTCTATCAAGAGATGATGAAGCTTCATCAGATTGTGTCAACATTCCCAACCATACAAGTTGAATTTAAAGATAATACAACTATTCTTAACAAGCAACCACAACTATCAATAACATATGTGATTAAACCACCAAATATATGGATGTTCTAGAAACTCTCCCCACGAAGGATTTAATAACTTATAAAAATGACAAGGTCCAAATCCGCATTAATATCTAATTATGAGATAAACTGGCGAAGTACATGGATAAGGTACTAGAATCATATAAAAATTTGCTGACTGGACTAGAGTTTGTGATCGAAGTGCACAAAGTACATTCTATTGGATCAATCATTGAAGTAAGGAAACAAGAAATAGTTCTCCAAGAAATTGAAGCATTTCTTAATCCCTTCAAACTAGCTGCTACCATGGAAAACTTGCAGGTTACAAAAGAAATGATTACTCAGTATGTGGTGGAACTAGTAAGGATATATACCAAGTTGGTGACCTTATCTAACCAAATTAAGGCTAAGAATAACTCTATTGCTAGATGCCCTAGAGTGCCTTCACAAACACGGGGACGAGAAATAAGTGGTGTCAACGTAAAATCAAAATACAAGCTTTGGCACTCATATCTTGTGCAAGAGTTACATCTAGATTTTCCAGAGTTGTCTATTGTTATAATGGTTGAGTAGAACCATCTCTTTCATGTAACATGTGCACAGTAAGATAGAGAATATAGTAGAGTAGAGTCTCATAGGGATGTGAAAGGTCATGAGGTATCTCAATAGTTACAACGTAGAGAAAAGGTCATCCATATTTAAATAAATACACCCTCATGACACATTGTAAAAGACTTTTCACTTTGGGCTGATCTTTTGTGCATATTATTTGAGAACTAAGAGATCTTTTGGTGAATGCAATAAATAATTTCCTATTTCCACTTATGGTTTTGATGGAAGTCTCATGTGATGGTGCTATGGATTTATTATCTTAATGTTTTAAAGTTCCTTGAACTTTGGTGTATTGTTTCTGTTTGTTGTGTAACCAGCTCCAAAGAGAGAAGAAAAGAGATATTCACGCCTTATAACTGAGCCACTTCGAGGGGGCAACCTCCCATACATTACATGAATGAACAATTCTTGGATGATACAAATGAACAAAACCTCCTTCTATATATAGGAGTCCATGGGGCCACAATATAATCCTAGTGGGGCCACAGTGTAATCCTAGCCGACCTAACAATAATAATTTAAGGGCACAATAATAACAATATGGGGGTTACAGGGGTACAATAATAACAATAAGGGGGTTACACTAACAACAATAAGGGACTATACTAGTAATATAGGGACCTAACATGCCCCTCTCCTTCAAAAAAGTGTTGTCCTCAAGGCTTGAGTAGCTCTGGGTGCTTCTGTATAAAATTCTCATCCTCCCATGTAGAATCTTCAGTGGGTAAGTTCTTCCACTTGATGAGATACTCTGAAATTGATCGATTCCGTAGTTGTCGAGTTCTTGTTTCCGTGACTGCTTCCGGTTCCAATATGATTTTCCTTCCTCATCAAGTTCTGGAAATATTGTTTGAACTGGAATATTTTCACCTATAACCTTCTTTAAGCATGAAACATGGAAAAGTGGATGCACTCGTGAAGAAGCAGGAAGCTCCAATTTGTATGCCATAGTACCAATCTTTTGCAACACCTTGTAAGGACCATAGTACTTTGGCGATAATTTATTATCCTTCTTAGCTTGCTTGAGGGACATTTGTTTGTATGGTTGTAGCCGTAAAATACCCAATCTCCTACATCAAAAATTCTCTCGCTGCGATGTTGATCTACCTGTTGTTTCATTCGATTTTGTGCAAAGTTGATTTGTCTTTAGAAGTGGAGAACTTCTTAACTGATGTAGGCGTGATCTTCCCTTTGCCAGACAATTTTCCCTTAGGAGAAATGATGTGATGGACGGTGGATGATATCCATAAAGTGCCATAAATGGGGTCATTTTTGCTGCAGTATGGAAGGAAGTGTTATACCACCATTAAGCGAGAGGTAACCACTTGACCCATTGTGTTTGTTTATCAGATACAAAACAACGAAGATATCCTTCCAAACATTTATTTACTATCTCAGTTTGACCATCAGATTGAGGATGATAAGATGAGCTATGAGCTAATTGAGTACCCAAACAAGAAAATAACTCCGTCCAAAAATTTCCAGTAAAAATGGGATCTCTGTCGCTCACAATAACCCTTGAGCTTCCATGTAGCTTTTGAATTCTGTCCATAAATGTAGTAGCAACTGTACTTGCTTTAAATGGATGAGATAATGCACAAAAGTGTGCATACTTGGTAAGTCTATCAACTAACACCATGATGACATTCTTTCCTTCGGACTTAGGTAAACCTATGATAAAATCCATTGAAATCTCTTCCCAATGTTGACTTGGAATGGATAAAGGTTGTAGAAGTCCAGGGGTCTTAATTGTCTCCACTTTATTCTGCTGGCAAACCAAACATTCCGCCACAAACTTTTGAATATCAGATTTAAGGCCATCCCAAAAAAATTCTTTCTTCACCTGTGGTAAGTTTTTAAAAATCCTGAGTGTCCTCCTAAAGGAGAAGTGTGCAATTCCAAAAGAATATTTTGTTTTAGTTGGGAATTCTTACAAAAATATAAGCGATCTTTGTACCATAAGGAATCATTTTTCCAACTAAATGTATCAGATGTACTAGGATCTTGCTGCAACTTTTGAATGAGTGTCCATACATCTTTGTCCTTCTTCCATTCATCTCTTGCTTCGGTTATCCAATCTGGTTGGATAATAGAAATGGCACAAGGAAATGCTTCCACCTCTTCATTCTTTCTTGAGAGTGCATCTGCAACAACATTAAGCTTTCCTTTTTTGTAGATTATTTCAAAGTCATAACCCAACATATTTGTGACCCATTTTTGCTGCTCTTCTGAAGATAGTCTTTGTTCCAAAAAGTGTTTAGGACTATCATGATCAGTTTTTACCTTGAAGTGTCTTCCCATTAGGTAAGTTCTCCATTTCTTTAGTGCATGCAGTATTGCTAACATTTCCTTCTCATAAATAGGTTTCTGTAAATACTTTCCTTTGATTGGATGACTTTCAAAGGCAATGGGTCTTCCTTCTTGCATTAAAACAACACCAATTCCATTTTCTGAGGCATCACATTCCACAATAAAGGTTTTTGTGAAGTTTGGCGTAGCTAAGACCAGTGCTAGGCACATTGCCTCTTTAAGATGTTCAAAGGCCTTAGTTGCTTCAGTAGTCCATGAAAATGCATCTTTCTTCAATAATGTTGTTAGAGGTGCTGCTATTCTTCCATAATTCTTAACAAACTTACGATAATAGCCTGTTAACCCGAGAAATCCTCGCAACTGCTTTATTGTCTTAGGGACTTTCCATTCCTTAATGGCTTTAATTTTGTTAGGGTCTACTTTAACACCCTCGTGGGATATAATATGACCCGGATATTCCACCTCTTGTACTCCAAAGAAACATTTGGATGCTTTTGCATATAATTGTTTCTCCTGCAATAGTTTGAGCACCCTGTCAACATGTTCAACATGATCCTTCGAAGACCTGCTGTAGATTAGTATATCATCAAAAAATACTAGCACAAATTTTCTAAGGAAGGGTTTGAAAATGGAATTCATCAACCCTTGAAATGTAGAAGGTGCATTGGTAAAGCCAAAAGGCATGACCAAAAATTCATAATGACCCTCATGAGTTCGAAATGATGTTTTTGGAATATCTTCAGTCTTCATTCTAATTTTATGATATCCTGAACGAAGATCCAACTTGGTAAAATAAATTGCTCCATGTAATTCATCCAATAATTCATCAATCACCGGAATGGGAAATTTATCTTTAATGGTGAGCTTATTGAGCTCCCTATAATCCGGACACATTCGCCATGATCCATCCTTCTTGTGTACCAATACTACAGGAGCAGAGAAAGAACTTTGACTAGGTTGAATTATACCTGCCTCTAACATTTCTGCAATCATGCGTTCGATTTCGCTCTTTTGGAAGTAAGGATATCTATAAGGCCGGATGTTTGGAGGAACACTTCCTGGAATCAAATGAATAGCATGATCATGATCACGAATAGGTGGAAGTCCTTTGGGAGTTTCAAACACCTTGGAATGATTGTCCAAGACTTGTTGGAGATCTGCAGAAATAGATGATTTTGATGTCGGAACTTCTAGTGAGCATAATTGTGCAATTAAGCCTCGTTGTTCTTTCTTTAGAAGCTTTGTCATGACATTAGGGCTTATTATCCTACCCGGCTTCCCTTCAATACCCCGTAATTCGACTTCCTTTCCTTCTGAAAAAAATTTCAAGAAAAGTTCTTGAAAATTAAAAGCTACCGTCCCCAAAGATTGTAACCATTGTACTCCTAGTACAACATCAGCACCTCCCATAGGAATGGAAAGCATTGGACTAGTCAACATATTCCCCCATGGTTAGCTTAATATTATGGCATTTTCCAGAGCAATTTATAGTTCCTCCATTTGCAACCATCACTTGACATTCTGGTGCTGGGTATAGGAAACAATTTAATTCCTTGGCTACCTTACAATGAATAAAATTATGGGTGCTACATGAATCAATCAACACTATTACCTTTCTCTTCTTGATTTGTCCTTTTATCTTGAGAGTTTGAGGAGTGGTAATTCCTGCCAGTGCATTACACGATATGGTTGGATTCATTTCTTCCTCTTCTGGGGCTGGTTCCTGGTGTATATCCTCTTCTTGTTCATTTTCTTCTTCCTCTTCACAAATCTATGTAAAATAATTTCTTCTCAGCACACTTATGACCTTTAGTGTATTTGCTATCACAACTGTAGCAAAGCCCTTTTGCTCTTTTTTCTTCCAATTGTTGTGGTGCCAACCTTGTAGGTTGTGGAAATCTAGGCGTAGCAACACTTCCTTCTTTATAGAATTGAGTGGTAGGCTTCCTTGTCGCCATAATTTTACATTCAACTTTTCTTGCCAACATGAATGCCTTCTCCAATGAATCAGGTTCCAAAACACGAACTTCATGTTGGATGTTATCCTTTAGAGTACCTATGAAGAGATCAATCCTGTGTTCCTCTGGAATATCAGTTACCCTTATATTCAATTTTTGGAAGTCCTCGATGTGCTGCCCCACTAAACCCTTTTGTTTGAGATTTATCAATTGGCTAAAGAAGGTGTTGCTCTTTGTATCCTCATAATGTGCTATCATTTCCTCTGTAAAATTGACCAAGTGACAATTTTTTTACGGGAGCAAAGCCATCGATACCATACAAATGTATTTTGTTCTAAATGTAAAGTTGCAATGCGTACCTTTTGTGTGTTTGCACGTTATGGAGATCAAAATATTGCTCCATCTGTAGTATCCATGTTACAGGATCCTTTCCATCAAACTTCCTCATATCCATTTTTGGAATATGGTGGTTCTTCCCACCAACATTTGAGTTTATGAAATCACGATTAACATTTATTTTGTTCTCATCATGAGGTTCTTCTCCTATATTTCTGCCATTATGAATCATTTCTGGTTTTAAGCTTGTCATCAAGCCTTCCATGTATGCTTTTAGATCATTCTTCATGTTTTCCATGTTGTCTTTCATGTCATCCATCTTAGCTTCCATGCCCACTTCCATGCCATCCATCTTAGCTTCCATCTTAGCTTGCACACCATCCATCTTAGCTACCATGCCTTTCTTCAAACCATCCATCTTCACTTCCACACCTTTCTTCAAAACTTCCATTTCATTTTTTGCTGCTCTTTGCGAGAGTGAAATTTGTTGTACTTGTTCTTGTAATTTTGATAGATCATGTTGCAATTCTTCATCTTCATGAGTCATGGTAGAGCCTTCTGAAGGCTTGATGGGTGTTGAATTCTTTTTAGGGGCCATTTTAGAATTCAATATTGATATCTATTCTACAATATGCCCTTGGAATCAATTCAACTTGATTCTTCAAACAAGACTTATGCAATTTGGGAAAAAAAATACACACCTTTTACTAGTTTTTAGGAGCTCGATATTGAAATTGAATTATCTCTGTATTTAAAAATCTTCGATATCTGAAATTCAGCTCTGTAGTAGATCTCTGAAGCTTCTTTCAAATGCCACAGGTCTGACCTGATTTGGATTCTCCAAGACAAATTTGTGTCCAATCTCCCACAATGACCTAATTCTGGACTGGTTCAGTAGAGCGAACTTGTACGAATTGCCACGTGTCACTGTTTTGTCCTTTGTCTCTGAAATTGATAGCGAAGAAAGTTCAGTCTGTGTACTTGCGACCACTTTTTTACGGCACTTAAATCCAATGCCCAGAGAGAGTTATTGAAGTTTCCCGAGTTTCCCGATCACCTCTTTGAGATGCAATTGAGCAGCACTACCTTCCGCAGTCATATCTCAAAAAATAATGCGAGACAAGCTCTGAAATTTTTGAAGAATTTCCCTCGAGTTTCAGCCGCTTCATATTAATTGAACTCTGAAACTTGATACAAAAATTTATAGGCATAAATGCCGATGACACAATTTAGGAGCACGAAAAAATACCTAACTACTGAGATGATATCTCCTCAAATATTGCGAACCAAGATCTGAAATTTTTAGAAAACCTTCCTCAAGATTTGACTTCGCACCCTAAAAATTTCAGCTTCTGAGACTTCGTAGAAAAAAAGTTATAGCGAAAATGCCACGATGACCTGTTTGGAGCAGCGAAACCCTAGAATCCCAAAGCTCTGATACCAAATGTTGTGTAACCAGCTCCAAAGAGAGAAGAAAAGAGATATTCACGCCTTATAACTGAGCCACTTCGAGGGGGCAACCTCCCATACATTACATGAATGAACAATTCTTGGATGATACAAATGAACAAAACCTCCTTCTATATATAGGAGTCCATGGGGCCATAATATAATCCTAGTGGGGCCACAATGTAATCCTAGCCGACCTAACAATAATAATGAAAGGGCACAATAATAACAATATGGGGGTTACAGGGGTACAATAATAACAATAAGGGGGGCTACACTAACATAATAAGGGGCTACACTATTAATATAGAGACTTAACACTGTTAGCACAAGGAGTCACTCCTTGACTGCAAAGGGAGTAATCCTTACACATAATAGTTCATTTCAAATTTTAAAGGGTTGTTTGAGTGGTGGGATGGCTTCTCAAAGATTTTGAAATGATTTTTTATATCCTTTAAAAATTTCATGCATTTGGAAAGCTGTGGCAGGTATAAATTGTATGGGTAAATTGATAGTATAGGGAGCAGAGTCTAACAAATGAAGAAGATGGATACCTGGTACCTATTCTCGGAAATATTCCTATCCTAAATCAGTCACACAACTATGATGATGGCTCTTTACACAAACTCTGTTTGTGAAAAATAAACAACATTAATAAATTATATTTCATGTATAAAGTATTCCATAAATACTTTATGAAATATTCACTCACATGTTCTACAACACATATATGACTTGCAGAAAAATGAAAGCAGATAATTTACTATTAAATCATTTAATAGTTTCTCACTCACACCTTACTAGTTGCTGCAACTCAAAATTTAGAATAAATTAACAAAGAAATAAGACACACCATATATTAGTTGGTTCTTAAGTCACAAAATCCTCCAACATGAAGTAAAAAGGCTTTTTATTATATTCAGTATTCAGGTAGACCAACATCCAACCTGGAAATGGTATTTACAAATGGTATATATAGAAAGAGAGGCACCAACTCCATCTCTCCTAAAAATAAGGAAAAATTACTCCTAACATTACATAGGTGTCATAAGACATTACAACCATATCCCATCGAAATCTAACTGAAAGGACAGATGTAGAAGAAAGAAGAGAAGAAATATGGGCTAAACTGCTGAGTGTGTTGTCATGCTGCCCCTTTTTCTGATGATTTGTCTCTTTATGTCTTTGGTCTTTAAATAACCATGTATCTTCATTTAATAAGACTTCCAACAACCTCATAAACCCTTTTCACCATCACTTGTTATATCCATTTGGTTATGGGTCCTTATCCTTCCTTAATTGGCTCGGAAAATTTGCTGACATGTGTCAAAATTCAGTTAAAACAGGCGCTACCGGAAATTCCGATAAAAACCTGTAACTACGTAAAAACTGGAATGCTACCGGAATTTTCGGTAGCGCTTTATTTCTTTTTTAAAAATGCATAGAAAATGTTGAAAAACCTGTGCAAACTTATATTCTTTGACATCTAAGATGTTGTTCAAAATTGGGATTGATAAGCAAAAAAGTGTTTGCATCAAAAAACCTTTTTACATTCCTTGCATGTGGGCTACAACTTCAACAATATTATCCAAGTATGTCTTGCTGTTAGTAGCTGTCGATATTGATCTGGTTGCTCTTGTTGCTGCTTCCTTGATAGTGGCCTTCTCCTCCTTAGAACCCTTTTGTATCTTTCTTCTCTTTGAGGGCTCTAAGTGCTACTCTAAAGGGGATTTGTTTTTATCTTTCTTCTTGGTTTTCTCTGTCTTTAACCCTTCAGATTTACCTTCTATATCAATGACCTTTGTCATTAAGCTTGGATTGTGCAAAGCCTTGGACTTAAGCCTGAACTTGTTGCTGTCTCTGGTATGCCTTTTTCGGGTACCGACAACAGGTATGGCTTCCTCTTTCTTCTTCTTGTTACTGATCTCATATCCAACATCTTTGAGGATTTCTTCATCAAATTTTGTAGGCTGATACTCTTATGCATCTTCTACTGAATATCTACTTCTAGAATTTCCGGTAGCATCTGCGCTTTAGATTTCTTTGCATGTAGGCCTTCCTCTCTGAGCTCTGGTGTAGATATTAGGAAAAGGAGGAATGGGGGGAACAATTTTCATAGGCTTGGCTTTATTTCCTAAGGAGCTCTCTAATTTCTCCAACTTTCTCTTAGCCTTGACTGCAAAAACCTTTTCTTTTCTTCTCTTGGCTTTATGGATGTTCTCCTTTGTAGCCTTCCTCTTGGTTCTTTTTGCAGGCTAAGGGTGTTGTTGTGAGGATGTATGTGTAGGTGCAGGTTGGCCTACCCTATAAAATAATAAATGGTCCTGGGTTTGATTTATTTTACTTAACTCTTATTCAACTAAAACCTTGATGAGAGCTCAATGATACAAGCTATATTCTGAAGCAACAACGTGAGTTTGGATCCTTGATGACATCTTTGTCAGACTCTTCGGCAAGAAGTATGGCAAATTTAAAGTCTTCATACCTACAACATGAAAAGGAAATCTCATATGATAAAGAAACACAACTGTATACCTCCTTTCGCAAGTGAGGTAAATCTTGATAAGTTTAACAACTTTTCCCAGTCATTTTTGAGATAGTTTCTTGGAATTCCCTTGGCCCAGTTGGGATCTTTGTATGCATCCTTGAGGAAACTGTTGAGGTCTCCTCCAGTGATAACTTGACCTTTAAACCACCTCTCTCCTTCCTATGGAAGGTTAAATTCCTCAACAATTGATTCTTCTAAAACCTGCAATGTAAGACCATAGAAGGTGGCTTCTTGTCCATTGAAAGAGTTTGCAAACTCTTGAGCTACTCCTAAGTGAGAGTTTCCTAGTCCGGGGCATAAAGAATATCAGCCTACCTAGATAAACAATCTTCTCACCTTCAAATTTGCATCCACTAGGTCAACACCCTGTGGCCCAATTTGTTTTATCTTCTCTCCTCTTTTAGTCATCTTCAGAAATTTATGACTATGTCTCTGAACCTGATAGGTGGCAGAGCTAGAAGAGGTTCACCTTACGAGTGTTTCTTATGTTTCCCTCGAAAATCCTGTATGAAATCTAGAATCCTCCTCAAACTGTAACTCTATGAAATTTGATATCCAACAACTAGACTCTCAATTGATAATGCTTTTTCTTTTTTGGTGATTAAAAAAAAACAACCATGGTTCATCACCCCATGCAAATAGATTTTCATTATGGAAAATATTCTTGATCGTATTGTGCACCATGTGATGGCCATCATCATCCTCAGTTGCCTGCGTAAGTTTGGATAGAACGCTACAAATGGCTTGAGGCAAGCGGATCTGTGATTGGCAATCACCTCCGTTGTCTTGCTGATTATTGGCCTAAATTTTCGGCAGCGTCACTCTCCGACCAGGCAAACGATCATCACATTAAGTTTGATGATCCATGATCTTCTTCGTTCGAAAAACACATACCTTCACATGAGATTAACTGACTTGGCTGAGAGACAAGATGAGATTAACGGTTGGGTGTATTACTGTGAGTTGACACCTATGCACGTTTACCATGGCTTAACTTAAACATAACTGACCGCATACAACTCCTATCACATGATATAAATCATTAAAAAAAGAAGATTTGAAACATATTTACATCATAACACGTGGCTTGAAAAAGTGGATGCACTTTTTCGTTTATTTAAAAAAAAAAGATGATGTTACCGGAATTTCCGACAACATCGGAATTAAAAAAAACAGACAAAAATAGTAATATAACAGACTGTTCGAAAACGCTAAAATATGCGCTACCAGAAATTTCGGTAGTGACCAATTTTTTTTTTTTTTTTCAAAGTTTAATCTTAAAAACAAAACATTTAAAATGAACTCATGACTTAGGAAAGAACTGTGCTAGTAGTTTCCCCATGGATCATCGTGCATTATGGGATCTCTCTTGTGATGAATAGATGGTATATGATATGCTTACTTTATGATAGTGTCAATAAACTGCTTTATCGACGTTAGCATCATATAATTATGTGATTGTACACTCACTTATGCTTTCATATGGTTATTAATCACAAACTTATTCATGGTTGATAAAATTATATTTACATGTGTGTGTGGATCTGAGTTGAAGCTTTTATACGACTAATTTTCTTGAGGTTCATGCTTTGAAGTTATGTTGTTTCTATTCATGGCATCTATTATATTGGTTTTTTATATGTTACTTGCATTTGTTGAAGTTCTATTTTTTCTCTTACGTTGACACTCATCCTTTGTTCACCATCAGACAGTAGATTTGTTCGTTGTCATTCTTCCAGGATGTTGACTTGAATTTTTGCCTCCTCGACAACGACGCCAAGATGTTATCACTCAGAATTTATCTCGACTGTGAAATGAAAAGCCTAAGGTAACCCTTGAACCAAATTTGTAGATTCGAGGCTAGCCCTTACAACCCAGAAATGTCTCTCTCTTACAACTCAATCATCCAATGTCACCTCAAAAACTGGCTGTGTAGTCAATGCAATGGCTAGATCTTATGTGTAGTAGTGTTTTAAAATGTGGCAGGGAATAAAAGTAGTATTCCTTGGGCATGGAGTCAAATAGGTCTAAAAAATCAATTTATAGGTTACCAAGATGTTGGTGATAGACAATGGAAATATGGGAGCAGGGTAGTTGATGCTTTCTTAGACAAATTTATCATTGAGTATGGTGGTAGAAAAAGAGAAAAAAACCCATCAAAACAAAGCATCTAACAAGGAGGAATTTTGTTTAAACTTTAAAGATAATGGTGATACTTGAATGTAAATGAAAGTATATCATGGAACATGAATTCTATCACAAATATCTTCATTCAAATACACATAAGACAAACATTTGATGAGAACAAAGAAAGAAAAACAAGTACTTAGAAAACTAACTTGAAAACATCAACACAAGAATTCCTAGTTCAACTGCTAAATCCTTTTGATATTGGTCACTTAGATTAACAATGCAAAGCTCCAATTTTCAAAATCCCAACCTTTGTTCCTCCTTTTACATCTAATTTATAGAAACACTACATAAGTTTCAGATCCACAATTTGTGGAAAGTCTTAATTACAATAATCATCGAGATCCAAAAGAAATGTGTTAATTTTAGATAACCATGGTATGTTCTATGCTTAATGCAATTTTACTTCATTCTTTCTTATAGGCCCAATTCAATTAAGAAATCACATAAACATGAAAGTAAAATGTTGATAGAACATAATAATAGATCAACAGAAGAAAATCCAAAAAATATATTAGAATTTGTAATTCTTATTTTTCCAACGAATACAAAGAGAAATGTTTGTTACAGTAGTCAACAGGATGCCCTAGCCAGTAAAGAATTTGGCTGGCCAAACCAACTCCTCCAGCATACAAGATCAACCTTCTTCCAGGAGTCACACACACCTCAAAGAAAGCTCCCAAACAGTCAACGCATAAGTCAACCCTGGTCAACGATGGGGTTAAAGTCAACATGCAACCTCGATTTTTGTGCCCAACAGTACAGCCTCCAAAAAACAGAATTTCTTGCTAAAAGCACAGTCAAACTTCAAGGGTTGAACCAAAGTAAACGCTGGTCAACACTGTCCAAAAAGCCCTAAAAACATTCTGAAATTTTCCAGCTTCAACTTCACATGTGGGAGAGAGAAAGAAGCCTCCAAAGGTTGTATGAACCAATCAGATGAAGAGGAATATGTGTGATGAGATGATGATGAAATGATCATCATCTCTCTCCAATTTATATCCATCAATGAGGGTGTGTGACACATCTTTTTTCTGAGCCTACATTACAAATCTGGCTGAGCTTGACAATTTGCACATGTGTGGAGAATAAAATCAAAATATAAGTTCTGCTCATCCAAACAAGATGATATTTAGATCAATATTTCACCTCTATGAAAGAGGAATCCAACAAAAATATCATCATCATCATATGAGCAATGCAACATGGATTTTGGACCTAGTTTCCCAAAATTAACAAAATGGATATGAAAACCTCTTCACCCAACTTTAGTTTGTTATTTGAAATAATCAATAGATAGTTAGATCTGATCCCCAAGTCGAATTGATGAGGTGGCTCATCAATAGTTGTCTATGAGTTTATTTTTAGAAAAATAACTTTGGCTAATTCCTGAAAATAGGGTCCAAAGAGGCATTTGTATCTTCCAAACCATGACACTTGTTGCAAAATTGAAAGGGGTTTTTCTAAATACACTCGTTCCCAACAAAAACCTCTTTTGGATATTTGAAATTCATCACTGGCTTCTCCAAAATCACGCCCAAAGAGGATGGCTAAAACATGAAATCATTAAATATTTAAATATGGAAAAAAATGGTTGTAGATATTCCTTCAAAACTCCAAACCATGATAGTTGGGTAAATATTGAGAGAGATTTTTGTAAATGGGTCCATTCGCAACAAAAGCCTCTTTTGTTTTTCAAATATGCTTGAACATGGTGACTAAAATAGGAAAACACAAGTGTTGTTGTAGGCGGTGGAAAATATTTTCGTAGTGCATTTGTAGGCACTAAGTAGTATTTTCGTAGTGCTCCCAAAACAAAAACTACAATTCCCTTGCTTATGAAACTTGATTTGGTGTTTAGCTATTATTTGAGAAGACTTTTGATAAACCCCAAAACCTTATGATTCTCATTTATCAAAAATTTTAAATATGCCTTTGACCCAAACTACTTTAAAAAACACTTGCATAATTATTTTTCCAACTTTCAAAGTAGTTGAGTGAAATAAGACAATCAATTTTTTTCCAAACCATTTTGAATCTTTTGAAGATAAAAGCAAACTTTCTACTAGAACTGGCCAAAAATGCTCTGATCCAAGTTCTAATCTTCAGAAAATGTATGCGAATATACAAAGTGATTAGGGTATATAACCAAACCAGCATGCAATTTCCTCAGAGCAGTCCACAAAAGGATCTTTGGATCAACCTTGTACTTAGCACAAGACTCCTTCACAAGATTATGAACAAAGCCTTAAATAATACTCATAAATCGAAGATGATGTAGCCTAAAATTTTTCTGTACATGTTTGCAAATTAATCCTTCCAGTAGGCCGAAAGAATCTTAGAAGCATGCCTCAAGAACCCAAGTTAGGAAGGATCCTCTTTGACATAAATGGAAAAGGGTAACTCCCCCTGACGAGATATTTCTTCCTGCGATATGCCTGTCTCCCCCTGTCTGCATGGCTAATTGGACTATGATCAATGTGAACCTCAGAGAATCCCAAGTTTTTTCTAAAGATACTTAAAGGTTTCTCGAGGTAGAGGTTTGGTGAAGATATCAGTTATATGCTCCTTTGTTCCAATGTATTCAACTTTGATATTATTTTCTGCAACTTGTTCTAAAAAAAAATGATATTTGATAGGAATCTGTTTTGTTTTTGAATGCATGACAAGATTCTTGGAAATGTTAATAGCACTAGTGTTGTCACTGAATATCTAAATGGGCTCATCAACATACTTTGTTGTTGCTATATACTAAAGGTTGTTTCTTTCTTAAACATGATCATAGTTTTAAAAACCGAAACCAGTGTCTAGACTGGTCCACCTAATCAATCTAATTTCAAACCGAAACCGGTCAAACCGGGACTGGTTAGATCTCAATGAACTAGTTTTAAAAAAACACATGAAATAATTATTTTTTAATGGAATTTTTTTTTTTTTTAAAGATTTAAACCATGATTCCAAACCAATAGACACAAAATATATAATTTTTTCTGATATATATATGATATAAAGGTGAATATACCAAAATGGCTCCAAGTGAAATACTTTTTTTTTTTTTAGTGGTTCACGTTCCTATGTGCCCGCACACATGTACTAGCTACATCCACGGTCTGAATGAATCGCAGTAAATCCTCCCGAAGGGATCTACTGTTGGCCTAACACTGAGGCCTAACCCCATGGGCATCTAGGAGATTTGATCTTGTGACCTCTCAATCTGGGAGTACTTCCAAGCGGGGACTCAACCAATTAAGCTAACCCTTGGGGCTGGCTCCAAGTGAAATACATATCATCAACACAATATATAATCAATGAGGCTATAAATGGCTTATAGAGTTAATAAAAAAAGGCTACAAACTATGGGGCCACTCGCCTACTACAAGTACAAATCTACATATATGATATTAGTGATCACCATTATCACTTGAAACTTCTCGTCATGATCAAACTCAATTGGTTAAGTCTCGACTCCCAAACTTTGCAACTGCTTGAGTCACAAAGTTCTCTATTGGTTCAGTGACTTGAGTCTCAAAATCCTGAAGGTATTCTTCCCTAATATGCCATATTACTTCATTTGGTGCTCCACATGGCTTTATATGGCCTCCTATCCCAACCAAGTGTTGCTTGAACATGTTAATACCCCCACCTGCAATATATTTTTGGCAATATTTGTAAATCATTTTGCCATCAAACATATCACAATGAGCCCATGCAATATCCTTGGATTTTTGAGGCATGATGCCTGCTAATTAGCTCAAACATTCTGTTGTTCACTACTCCAGCAAAAACTCAACACTCTCCAAGCTCCCAATAAAACTCACAAAAACTCCAAATGAGATCTGTGAGGAAAATGAGGGGGGTGACCTCCTTTTAAATGGTTGGAGGGAAACAACCCTTACTTTCCCTCCACAAAACCTAGGAATCTTCCTAAATGATGTCGTGTGGTTCCATCACGGCCTTGGCAATGAACCTATTGGTTTAGGATGGAACCAGCCGATTTGACCATAAATCAGTTGGTTCTGTCCTAAACCGGCTGGTTTAGGCCAGTTTTTGTGGATTTTTGGCGAAATAGACCCATGAACTGGGTTTTTTCTGGTTTGACTAGTTTCTGGTTCAAGTCAGTTGGTTTTTAAAACTATGACCATTATACAAGACAACCACCTAAGTAGAAGGTTTCTCCACCAATGTTCTTGTGATCAATAATGCAACCTGCCCAATTTGCATCCATATAAGTTGTTATAGTCAATTTGTTCCCTTTTGGATACACGAGTCCAAGATCAGTTGTTTCCTTGAGACATATGAAGATCCTTTTCAGTGCAACAACATGGAATTATTTTGGTGCTGCTTAGAATCATGCAACCTTTCAAATTTCGTGCATCAAATCTGGTCATGAAGTTGTCACATACAATAAGATAGCAATCAAAGATCTATATAATATCTAGTCAATTTTGTTGGATTCATCATCCTTGCTCAAATTACAACCTGTTACCTTGGGAGTGCTAGCTAGTTTGCAATCCTCCATTCAAAATATTCCTAACCTGTCTTTGATGCACTTAGTTTGAGAGACGAAGGTTCCATCATATTCTTGAGATATCTGAAGTCCTAAGAAAAACATCAATTCTCAAAGCAAGGACATCTCAAATTATTTTTGCATATCATTTGTGAAATTTTTACTCAGCTTGTCTTCGTCACTTCCAAAGATGATGTCATCCACATATACATCAATAAGAGTTAGGTTTTCTTGTTCAATCTTTATATACAAATTACTATTGGCATTTCCTCTTTTGAATCCATGTTTCTACAAGTACTTGTCCAGATGGGAATATTATGATCTAGGGGCTTGTTTGAGACCGTAAAGATATTTCTTCAACTTGTAAACATAAGCTTTCTTATATATAAGTAGAATTCCCTCGGGTTTCTCTACGTAGACTTCTTCTTCCAATTCTCCATTCAGAAAGGATGATTTTAGATCCATCTGATACACCATAATCCTTCTTGATCAAGCATAAGTGAAGAACATTCTAATACCTTCCATCATGGCCATCTGAGCAAATGTCTCTTCAAAATCTATTCCTTCGACCTATGCATATCCTTTTCAGACCAATCTTGATTTGTTTCTGAGATCCTGTCAATCTTTATTCATCTTGTTCTTAAAGAATCATTTTTGTGATAATGTCATTTTTTCCCTTTGGTCATGGAACCAATTCCCATGTGCCATTCTACTCAATTTTATCAAGTTTGGCCTTGACCCATCATTGCTTGCTTCATCAAAGCTGCTACACTCAATTTTGGATAGAAATGCAAGATGTCTTTCCTTTGTCATGTGAGTTTGTCGGCTTCTTCTGGTTCTAATTCCTGCATCCATATCTGCAATAATTTGGTCTAATGGGTGATTCTTCTGGTACCATCTTTTAGGTGATTTGGAGGATGCTTGAGGGTTTTTATAATCAATCTCTCTCTGCTTGGCAATTGGTTCTTCTTCTAATGGTTCCTCTTCCTTCACCTTTTATTATTTCTTTGGCTCCTCTATTTCATGCTTTGCTAAAAGATGTTTGGTCTTTGTCTCATGCTATATCACTAGGTTCATTAAACTTTAACCTTGAGGTTTGAATTTTAGTGAACCTTAAAAAAATTGATGTTCGACGAACCTTATCGAACCTCATAGCCATTAACCAAGTCCATAGATCAAAACTCATAACCTCATGTCACAACACAATCTTGTAATTTATCCTTACAGTTTCCATGTCCATGATAGCATTTTTGATGTCCATTGATGTTTATTTCTTACTATTTTATCTTATAATTCATTATATATATATATACAGAAAATTTATATATACGAACTTAATGGCAAACCTCATCAAAAAATCCAAACTCAAAATCCAAACTCGAACCCAAACCATGTGATATTGGTCTCATGACCTTCATCGAATGATACATTAATGCTATCCATTTTTTTGTTGAGTCTCAAACTATAGCATTTGTATGCTTTGATTTTTCTAGAGTACCCAGAAAATATACCTTCATCCACTAGAGGTTCTAACTTACTGATTTCGTGTCTTCCTTCTGAATGTAGTGTTTGCTCCCGAAGATTTTGAAATGCTTGGCATTTGTTGGTCCCCCTTTCTAAAGCTCATATAAGGTCTTGTCACTGTTACTTTTGAGTATTCCTCTATTTAGAATATGAATCGTTGCTTCTACTGCTTGGACCCAAAATATATTACTCAATTTTGAATCACTCAACATAGTTATAGCCATTTCTACCACAACTTGTTCTTTATTTCAATGACTCCGTTTTGTGGGGTGTCTTGGTGGTCGAGAATTGTATTTTTATCCCTTGTTCTTCACAATAGTGTTGAAATTATTTAGAAGTGAATTCTCCTTCGTTGCCTGATATTAAGCATTTTATCTTTTAGTCAGTTTTATTTAAACCAATTCCTTGCAATCTTGAAGTGTTCAAAATATTTTGACTTCTTCCTTAGACAAGTCACTACTAGCATTTGAGTGTAATCATTAATGAACAATATGAAGTACAGTTCATGTTTTAACCCTTTATTTCGCATGGGTCCACATAATTTGGTGTGTACTAGCTCCAATGGCTTTGAGGTAGAATGTTCCCTAGTCTTAAATTTCAACCTTGTCTGCTTTCCATGCCAACAATCTTTCCACATCATATTTGTTGGTTTTGTAATTTCAAACATTTCTCTAGCTCCTTCCTTTTTACCTTTAGTTGTTTAAGGGCACTGACCAGTTCCTTTTCTATATCAACTTCTCCTTCTAAATTTTACACATTTTCAAAGGCATATGCATTTTCTTGATTTTTGAAGGTCATGACTAGTACATGTTACGAGTCACTATCACTATCACTTTATTTGTCTGATGAGGAAATATATTCTTTGGAGTAGAAAATTTTGTTAGATATCTTGTTTTTGCCTTGTTTCTTGTTCCCTCTCTAATTCTTATTCTTTTGGGAGTTTATTCATCACTATTAGAACATTTTTCATAGGGACATTTTGCAGTGAAGTGACCAATTCTTCCATAATTAAAATTTTTTTTGGGGAGCTTACCTTTGTACTTGTCTGTTCCCTTTTTGAGTTTCCTCGTGAGGTTGGATATTTATTCATCTGAATCCTTGTTGTATATTTGAGTTATCTTTTTTGAGGCCTTGAATGATTTTTCTCTTCTAGATGCATCTTCATGTTTTGTCCTCATTTCATAAGTTGTAATAATCCCATGTAGTTCGTCCATATTGACATTGTCTAAGTTTGATCTATCTTATAGAATAGAAACCTTAGGATTAAATCTTGTTGGAAGAGATATTATAACCTTTCGAACAATAACTCGTTTATCTAATGGTTCTCCCAATCCTTCTAGAGCATTTGTTACTTCATCTACTCGTAGAAAATAAGTTTCAATGTTCTCCTCTTCTCTCATCTTAAATTTCTCAAATTGTGCTCTGAAAATTTGATATTTTACCTCCTTGGCCTTCTTGTCTCCTTCAAATATGCTCTGAATCTTGCCCCAAAGATCCATAGTGATTTTACAGCTCATTACCTTAAGCTAGATAGATTTCGAGAGTCCACTCAAAATGGTATTCTTAGCTTTCGCATCATTCTCGACACATTTCTTACTTGCTTCATTTGTAGGAGGAGAGGTTGGTGCAGTGTAACCATTTTTGACATCACTCAAAATATCATATCACTGTGCAAGTGTATATATCTACATCCTTATACTCACATAGTTTTAACCATTGAACAATGAAACTCCATTCTTGGTATAGTTAATGATCTCCCTTCAGCGAATGGAAACCCTTTCTAGAGAAAAACCACAAGACACTTTTTAAAATTTTTTTAGTACAAAAATGTTTCAGATCCAACTGAATGGGAAGTCCCAACTCCCTAATACTCTAGAAAAGCATTCAAGTTTATCAGGAAGCTCCAACTCTTGAAAGGATGATCCTACACCCTGGTTTTACTAGCTCCTACTGGAAGGACGCTCCAATAGATTGCATGCTCCAACTTTCCCTATCACCACCCTACCACCGTGAAATATTTTCATGCTACAACCTGAAGGAGACTTCACTCTCCTACCTTGCACCATCCAACCACCCTAAAAATAAAAAGAGGAAGAATGAACTGTGGGCTCCCTTAACAGGCACAATGTCTCACTTACAAAGATCAATGGAGCTTCTATGTCACTTGATAATGATAACACAACTTCAAAGATATTCAATGATAACATTCTGATTCCAACCCACTGATGTATTCCACTAATGTACAATCTACAAAAGTGTCAAGATAATCAATCCAAACCTCAAGCGTGTTGAAGTAGGGATTGTTGTTGTTGTACCTGATTCCGTTGAAATTAAATATAATGGTGACTGATGGATGCCCTTGTACTAATTGAAGGAGCTCTCGATGTTGCAGATGATAATGTCGTTAAGTAACTTCTTGTTGGAGGCCTCTTCTCCAAATCTCTGGTCTTGATCAAAGATCTCATTCAAATCTATAAACATTTTGAATCTATCTAATGAAACCCTTACACCAATCCATACTCCAATGACAATTTATGTCGGATAAAAGAGTTGGGACTAATACATTCTATTGAGCAGCTTGAATATTTAAAATGTCTTAGAGCTCTGCTAGGGTACATGCATAGTTTAAACTTGACAACGGTAAGTGTAATTATTCAACCAAGTCTCAAATCTGACCCCAATAATTACAAAGGTATATAGTGTCTACACTTTGCAATATGCTTCAGATTTATGTCTTTCACAAACAAGCTCAAGATATGACTAAAACCTTAGTGAATAGGGTGAAACTCCACCTCAATTTTTTAAAGAAAAATAATGAAAATTCTCCTTAATTCCTGGTCTTGGTTTAGTGCTTTAAATCATTGGTTAAGGCCTTTTATAAAAAAGCAAAAAACATACCTCAGAAGTGTGCACAAATAGGTCTTAGTATTGTCGTCTTGGAGAGGAGCACCGTGCAATCCATTTATATATTTTCTCTTCAAGTACTACCCATAAATGCTTTGATCCATGCTCTGATCTTTAGAAACTGTATCCTAGTATAAAGAGTGTGATTAAGGCATAGAACCAATGTGAAATTTCCTCAAAGCAGTCCACAAAATCATCTTTGCACAAGACTCCTTCACAAGCTTACAAATAAATCCTCAGGTCATACTCATAAATAGAAGATGATGCAACCTCAAACTTGGTTGGACAGGTCTGTGAATAATCCTCATGTCAGGCTCAAAGAATCTCAAAAGCATGCCTTAGGGTTCCAAAGTCAGGAGGGAAGCCGAATAGACCTTTTACAAGTGCTAGGAATATTTCTATAAAATGCCTTCAATCTGGGTTCACATTGCATGTTAACTATCCAAGAATGCCCCCATAAGGCTAAAACTCACCTTAGTAACCAACGTAGAACTTCAAACGACGTATTAGGATTTCTGAGATGTATTCTTCATATGACATACCACTAATATGTCCTTGAGGGAGAGACAAGTGGCCTCAAAATAGGCCTAAGAGCTCAGTGAATTCCATACCCATAAACAAACGATAAACCCAAGAACTTTTGACCATCTTCAGATGTGCTTGACTACCCTGGCCGCAAAATATATCTCGGAGAATTTCAGCATTTGGATTTCTCTCTTGTGGAGAGAATAAGTCTATTTTTATAGTGGTCGAGGAGGCTTCTAGGTGGAGGCTAAGAAACCTTCAAACAAAGGGAAACAATTCAATTTTGAAATTAATTGGTGCCAAAAACCCCTCAAATAATTAGGTTGAAATACCAATTTAATTTTGATAATATTTTGACCATAAAATATTTATTTTAGTCTTTTAATGAAATTCCTTCTTAGCCTCAATTTTTTTTCCATTGATAAGTTGCCACATCAACCCATTTTTGGGACTTTGACCACTAGATCTATTTGTAGGGAAATTTGTGGAGAATGAAATTTGTGTAGTAGAGGGCATCAAATTATATTAATGGCAAGAGTCCAACCTCTAGTCAAATAAACAACATGAAAATTGTAGAAATTTATAAACACAATAATTTATTTCCGGATTCTCTTGATCTAACAATTTAAATCTTATGTTAAATACAGAATCCTTCCACTTAATTCTTTGCGGAAATTAAATTGCCAATTGCAAAACACATATGAAGCAAAATCAATCGCACATAACAAGATGTTTTACCAGGAAATCTTAAAGCTAAAAACCCCAACTATCATATATTATTTATATCAATGGAATATGTAACAATGTCATACAAAGCTAAGTTCATAGAGCTCTCAGTATAACATAAAATTGTCACACACTGTCATGCAGAAATTTGCATATCTATGCACCAATTTCTTGCCTCCTCATAGCCTGCCTCCACTGCGTAATCCATACTGAAGAAGTGTTGGGTATGTGTTATATTCTTTCCACGACTAAGCAAGCGCGGGGGGGTGATAGCCCCCCCCTGCCCCGGCAAAAATTTTGGTTCCTTAATTTCCACTGGGTAGTCTGCGTCCATGGTTTTGTGCATGGTTTTGCACATGGTTTTGGGGTTCGATGGTTTTCGGCCCCTGGTATTTTTGTAGATCCGGTCAAGGGAACTACGGTTATGTTCTAATTCAGGGTTAATGGATTGGGGTTTATGTATGCTCCGACATGTATATATATGTGTTGTAACACTAAAAGGAATATAATGAAAAATCAAGCTGGTCGTCTCGATTTGGGATCCAGGGGAAAATCTCTGTGTTTATCTGTTTTATGTTTTATGCTCTTGCTATTGTTTATTTTATGTTATAAGAATCGTGTGTAGATATTTCTGTTCAGGGTTAAAACCTACATTTGGTATCGGAGCTATTTCGGCTTCAAGGGGACGCCTTTGTTGTTGAGGGTTTTTGCTCGGGCCTGTGGTAGACTCTGTGCAGTGGGAGATCTGCGGGATCGATTCTTGCGGTGAAAGAATATGGCGAGCAGCGGAAAGATAGAGATCGAGAAATTTAATGGTCAGAGTTTTGAGTTGTGGAAGCTCAAGATGGAGGATCTGCTGGTGGATAAAGATCAGTGGATCATGGTAGATCCAGGTACTAAACCAACGGCAATGTCAGATGAAGACTGGAAGAAACTGGATTGGAAGGCTAAGAGCACAATACGGTTGTGTGTCTCAGATTCAGTATTGTTGAATGTATCTGGGGAAGCTACGGCGAAGAATTTGTGGGAAAAACTTGGGACTTTGTACCAATCTAAGTCTCTGGTGAATAAGTTGTTCCTATGGAAAAAGCTGTATAACCTGAGGATGAAGGATGGAGACTCGGTGACAGAGCATCTGAACGCCTTCAATACTGTGGTAAGTCAGCTGTCATCTGTTGATATTAAAATCTCAGATGAAGATAAGTGCATCGGTTTGTTGTGTTCTCTACCAGACTCATGGGACAGTCTGGTTATTGCAATAGGTAGCAATACAACTACCTTGAATTTTGATGACATTGTCTCAGCCTTGCTGTCGGAGGAAATGAGACGGAGAAATATGGAAGGTCAGAATGGAGATGCCTTATCTGTACGAGGAAGGTCCCAGAACAGAAACAAGAATAAGGTTTCGAGTGGGAGATCTAAATCTAGAGGGAGATCTAAATCTCCTGGAAAGTTTGTAAAGGTGTGCTGGAAATGCGGAAAGGAAGGGCACTACAAAAAGGAATACAGATCTAAAGCTCCTGAGAAAGGAAAGGGATCTGATGAAGGTCCTTCTGCAGAGGCAAAAACCACCTCGGATGAAGGTGGGGATGTGTATTTGGCTTCTTCTTCAAATACATATGTAGATCATGAGTCATGGTTGATTGACTCAGGTGCATCCTTTCACTTCACTCCCCATAGGGAGTGGTTCTGCGAGTATGAGAAATATGATGGTGGTGATGTCTTCATAGGGGATGATAGGAGGGCCAGAATCATCGGACGTGGAAAGGTCAAGCTGAAGCTGCAAGGTGGAAGGATTAGAACACTTCCTGGTGTTCTGCATATTCCTGCATTGGCTAGAAATTTGATTTCTGTAAGCAAGATGGATGATGCAGGTGTAAAAACAGTGTTCGAGAAAGATTCCTGCAAGATGGTTCGGGGATCACTGGTACTAATGCGGGGAGTTCGGACTGGAACTCTATACAAGCTAGAAGGTAGCACTGTTATTGATGGGTGTAATAGTTCTATGGTTCCTGAAAGTGGAGCCGAAAGCCTAGCTGTCTCTGGAGAAAAGACCATGTTATGGCATCAAAGGCTTGGACATATTGGAGAGAAGGGCCTTCAGATACTGTACAAAAATGGTATGGTAGAAGGTATGTCTAATTGTTCTCTGGATTTCGATTTCTGTGAACATTGTGTATATGGGAAGCAGAATCGGGTGAGTTTTCCTTCTGGTGCTAAGAGGGCAAACAAGATATTAGAACTTGTGCACAGTGATGTGTTTGGGCATGTGTCAGTTCCATCACTGGGAAAGTCTGTGTACTATGTTTCATTCATAGATGACTTCTCAAGGAATACATGGATATATTTCTTGAGGAAGAAATCTGAAATCTTTGACAAATTTAAAGAATTTAAGGCTCTGGTGGAAAACCAGACAGAGAAGAAGATAAAGGCGCTGAGGACAGATAATGGTGGGGAGTTCTGCAAGAAGGAATTTGAAGAGTTCTGTAAGAAGTGTGGTATAGCACGACAGAAGACTACTCCATACACACCTCAAAAAAATGGAGTTGCAGAAAGAATGAATAGAACACTGATGGAAAAGGCAAGAA
This sequence comes from Pinus albicaulis, assembly GCA_034641835.2. Taxonomy (NCBI): domain Eukaryota; kingdom Viridiplantae; phylum Streptophyta; class Pinopsida; order Pinales; family Pinaceae; genus Pinus; species Pinus albicaulis. The sequence goes on along the minus strand of CM076570.1, from coordinate 1,219,191,174 downwards.
GCATGCTCAGTGGTACCAGGTTAGGACAAGAATTCTGGGCAGAGGCAGTGGAGACTGCATGTTACTTAGTTAACGGATCACCTTCATCAGCGTTGGAGGATAAGACCCCACATGAGGTATGGACTGGTAAGAAACCCTCTCTTTCACATCTAAGGGTATTTGGATGTGATGCATGTGTACATGTTCCAAAGGAGAAAAGGACCAAGTTGGATAATAAATCTGAAAGGTGCATCTTTATTGGGTATAAGGATGGTTTAAAGGGTTACAAGCTTTGGAACCCAGAAACAAGGAAGGTTGTGTACAGCCGAGATGTGGTGTTTAGAGAAGTGAAAGATGTTGTTAAACATGAAGTCCTATCAAAGGAACCTGAAAAGATAGAGTTTGAGCTAAAGGAGGATGAATCGGACTCTACAACAGAAGAAGACTCAGAAGATGAAGAGCCACAAACTCCAGCTTTGAGAAGATCAGTTCGGGAAAGAAGGCAACCAGAAAGGTATAGTCCATCTGCTTTTTGTTCAGGTTTTGCCTTAACTATAACTGATGATGATCCCAGAACTGTCAGGGAGGCAGTAGATTGAGAGGATGGAAAACTCTGGAAGGAGGCCATGGTTGATGAAATGGCATCCTTGCACAAAAATGAGGCATGGGATCTGGTGGAGTTGCCGGCTGGAAGGAAGCCCATTGGGAGCAAATGGGTGTTTAATAAGAAGATGAATGTAGAAGGCAAGGTGGAGAAATACAAAGCTCGATTGGTAGCGAAAGGTTATTCCTAGGTGCCGGGAATTGATTTTGGTGATATTTTTTCTCCTGTTGCCAAAGTTACTTCTATTAGATTACTTTTATCTGTTGCTGCTGCATTTGATTTTGAGATAGAAAAGATGGATGTGAAGACAACATTTCTTCACGGGGATCTAGAAGAGGAGATATACATGAAGCAACCTGAAGGCTTTATGGTGAAGGGTAAGAAAGAACTGGTATGCAGGTTGAAGAAGTCTCTGTATGGGTTAAAACATTCACCAAGGATGTGGTATCAGAAATTTGATACCTATATATGGGGACTTGGCTTCACCAGAAGCAAGGAGGATCACTGTGTTTATTTTAAATTAATTGGTGACCGTGTTATTTATTTGGTCTTGTATGTGGATGATATGTTGTTGGAAATGACAAAGAAATTATCCAAGATTTGAAGACCCAACTATTCTCCAAATTCGACATGAAGGATCTGGGTGCTGCAAATTATATTTTGGGCATGGAAATTAAGAGAGATCGAGCAAAGAGGAAGCCCCTGAGATATCTCAAGACATGCTTGCCCACCTTCCAAAAGAGCATGGTAGGCTTAACCATCGCTTGACTGAGTTGTTTCACCGCATAACATATGTCTGATCTTGTATCAACTAAATACATGAGCGAACCCACCAACTGTTGATAGACAATGGCATCCACTACCTCTGTCGATGTAGCATCCTCTTTCCTCCAATTTCCTGGAAGAGGAGTATGCATGGGTTTGCAATCCTCCATGTGAAACTTACCAAGTATCTCCCTAGCATACTTTCCTTGAGACACAAATAGTTCACCTTCTCGCTGCCATATTTCCAATCCAAGGAAATAATGAAGGAGACCCATATCCTTCATCTCGAACTCCTTTTCAAGGTCCTCCTTGCATTAGTGTATCAACTCCTCATCACCAGTCATTGTTAAATCATCAACATAAAGAACAATGATTAAAAGCTTACCCTCCACCACAATCTGGTATAGGTTTGAATCCGCCTCACTCTTGGTGAAGCCAAGTCCAGTGAAATAGCTGTCGATCCAAGTGTACCAAGCACGGGGTGCTTGCTTCAGCCCATAGAACACTCTTTTGAGTATGCACACATGCGAATCACTGCTAAAGATCTCAAATCCTTTAGGATGCTCAATGTACACTTCTTCCTCAATGATCCCATTGAGGAACGCAATCTTCACATCCATCTGATGAATGTGCCAACCCATCTGCACTGAGAGAGCAAGGATGGTCCTTATGGAAGAATACCATGCGAAAGGTGCAAAGGTTTCTTCATAATCAATCCCCTCGATCTATGAGAAGCCTCGGTCAACAAATCTTGCCTTATACTTCTCGACGCTCCCATCAGCAACTTGATTTACCTTGTAGATCCATCTTGAACCTACCACTGATTTACCAACCGACCTTGGAACAATCTCCCAAGCACTATTTTTGACAATGGAGTTATACTCCTCCACCATGGCATCTACCCATGTGGGCCCCTACGCTGCTTCCTCAAAGGAATATGGCTTTGTCATGATACCTTGCTCATGAGATCCATGTATCCAGTGAATCGGTCAGGTGACTGTCTCTGTCTACGCTGTGAAGTAGGGACTTCAACATTCTCTGCTGCATCAAGCTTCAGCCTATTAGCTTCTGTGGTACGCTTTCTGCATGTTCTGATATTTGGTTCTGCATGAGTGGACTCCTCCACTCCATGAATCTCCTCTTGTGGTTGATCCACATCTAGAGGCTCATCTCTGGGAACAATTAGTTCCTCCTCTGCATGCAAGTGTAGCTCCCTCTCAAGTGACAACTTCATGGCTTTCTCCTCATTGAATTTTATATCCCATCGCACCACAGCCATCCAACTATTTGGCAGATACACACGATAATTATGGGGTGTTTCTGTGTACCCCACAAATATCCCAACTTCTGCAGTCGGCTCTAGCTTCTTCCTGGCGTTCTTGGTCACATGAACATAAACAGATGAGCCAAAAATATTTAAATGAGAAACATCCAGCTTCTTACCAGTAAAAGCTTCTTCAGGTGTACTCATGCCAAGTACTATATATGGACAATGGTTTTGCACATTAACCACAGTGTTGCATGCTTCCTCCCAGAAGTGCATTGGTAGGACTTGGTCATGCAGCATAGCTCGTGCAACACCCACGATCGTTCTGTTCTTCCTCTCCATGTCCCCATTCTCTTGTGGTTTATGAGGCACTATGATTTCTCTTCGAATTCCTTCTTTGCTACAAAAGTATTTGAATTGGTTCGAGATATATTCACCACCATTATTGCTCCGCAGAGCCTTCACTTGCTTCCCCGACTCCTTCTCCACCAATGATTTAAATTCACATAACTTTGAGAATGTTTGATCCTTCTTCTGCATGAAGAAGATCCAACATGTACAAGAATAGTCATCAACAAAAATAACATAATACCTGTGTTTTTTTTGTTGAAGCAACCGAGAATGGTCCACACACTTCTGTGTGAATTCTCTCTAGGATCACCGAAGCATTGTTCTCCTTTTCATGAAAGGTGGTCTTCACAAACTTACCCATAGTACATCCCTTGCACTGATCTAACTGTGCAAGTGTACCCTTGGGAAGTCCAGTAGAAATATGCTGCAAAATCTTCAGGGCGCCATGGTGAAGATGGCCCAATCTCCCGTGCCATAATTCGCCCTAATCCCAACTCACCACTTCTTCTTCTTTGCACACCATTGTAGTGCAACCATCTACCTCCAACTTGTAGATATTCTTGACTCGAATCCCTATCCTCTTGGTTTGACCCGTTTTTTTATGTCGCAGGAAATATTTTCCATCACTGAAAACAACGTCATAACCTCTGTCCTCCAACATCGCGACTGAGACCAAGTTCTTCTTCAGACCTGGAACATGCATAACATATTTCAACGAAAATGGTTTACCTAACTCCCTCTCAAAGGTAATGATTCCAATGTTGGTCGCACTATATCTACCATCGTCGCCCATCTCTATATGCTTTTGGAGATCTTTCTCCTCCAGTTCACTAAACAACTTCTTATCTTCCGTCATGTGGAAGGAAGCACCACTATCAAGATACCACACAGATCTTGTTGCGCTTGAAACCAAGCATGCGATCAAAGAGAAATCAAGTTCAAATTGTGAGGCAAGGGCCTCACCAGCTGCATCTCTAGTAGCCTTCTTGTTCTTCTTTTCCTGTGGGCAGTTAGTGGCGAGATGCCCATGTTTGTGACAGTGAAAACACTTCACCTTAGACAAATCCGGCTTCTTGCCTTTAGCCTCAGATTTTGGATGGGATTTCCTCCCCTTCCCTTTCCTCGCTTTGGCAGCCAAAGCACAATCCTCTTCATCATCATGTTTTGATGAAGAGCCATCCCTGGTACTTCGCCTTATCTCCTCCTGCACTAGATCCGACCAAAGTCGCTCCCAATCCGACAGTTTCTCCCACCCATTGACAGAGTCTTGATAATAGTGCCAACTCTTCGAAAGCCCAAGGAGAGCCAAGCTCACCAAGTCATCATTCGCAACTGTAATTCCCACACTCCCTAGCTCATCCCTACATTGGACAAACATTGTGAGATACTTTGGAATACTGTCGCCCTTCTCCATTTTGATTTTTCTGAGTTTATCTTTTAGCGCCAACTTCCTATGGCCACTATTGCTTTGGAAAAAATCTGTAAAAGCCTTCCACATCGCAAATGGAGTGGCTTTCCCATGAATTATTAATACAATATGTTCTTTCAAACCTTCCAACAAAATTCTTCTTGTCTTCGCTACTTTCTTTTCCAGGAGTAAAGTAATGCAGCATCCGTCGAAGTGGGCTTAGGAACATCGCTATCGATGAAATCTTTCAAGCCATTATCTTCAAGAACCACCTCCATCCTGTCCTTCCAGGCTACATAGTTAGAGCTGCCCTCGAGTGAATAATCCAACCAGAACCCATTGAAAGCCATTTCAATGTATACTCAACTGTTGCACCAAGAAATTCTTGCAGCAAATTCGAATTGTCCACCAGCACAAAACTCAACACCGCTTCAATATTGCAATCTCCAGTGATTAACACTGCTCTGATACCATGTATAAATTTATAAACACAATAATGTATTTATGGATTCTCCTGATCTAACAATTTAAATCTTATGTTAAATTCAAAATCCTTCCACTTAATTCTTTTTAGAAATTAAATCGTCAATTGCAAAACACATATGAAGCAAAATCAATCGCACATAACAAGATGTTTTACCAGGAAAGAATAAAGCTAAAAACCCCAACTATCATATACTATGTATATCAATGGAACATGTAACAATCTCATAAAAAGCTCATCTCATAGAGCTTTCAGTATAATATACAATCTTCACACATTGTCATGCAGAAATTTGCATATCTATGCATCAATTTCTTGCCTCCTGACAACCTCCCTCCACTGCGCAATCCCTGCTGAAGAAGATCCCTGGATGAATTTGATCTTGCCTTGCCTTTACTGCGCAATCCTCATTGGCATCTCCAATGTCTATGTAGATGCATTGAATGCATCACTATAGTCACAACTGATAGTCCATCACACCCTTTCACCTATCTTGCCACTGGGTCTCCATTAGATATGACATGCAAGTAGTTAACTATTGTATTTGTTTAGTTGCAAGTATGACACTACTTTTGAATTAATTAACTAATTAATCACTCATATTTCACTAGTGTATCTTTAGTTACAACTAGCACAACTGAGTTTAACTCACTTAATTGAGTTAAACTAAATAACAACTCACATAACTACTCTTCCAACTCTGTTACAACTTGCCACAATTAGTTATAACGAAGTCCTCCATGCATGATTCACCAACCACCCTAGGAATTGCGTAATTCCTTCAGCCCACTGATGTGCCACATCTTTTCACTGAAATAAAGTGCTCTAAGAGAATAAGTTACTGTTTATTGTCTTATTATTATTAAGGGATAATAATAATCGACATGCATTCTATTTTTAGATTAGTGATCTATAAATAGACTTTGCCCATCTTCTAAAAATAGAAATTCATCCAAAGATAGAATTTTCTCAACCATCTAGAATCAGCATCCTGCTAATTTTAGAATATGCTCACCATTCTAAAAATAGACATACACCTAAAAGTAGCCTGCGGGCCCCACCTAGTGAAGGTGCTTAATTTTCACTAGGCTCATCATCTTATTGAATCTCAACACAAATTGTCTGTCAAGAGAAGGAGTGGCATCAATGTTTATTAGAGGGAGAGAGAATTTTAAGGTTTTTTGAGCATGCATAGGTAGAGGAGAGGTTTTTGGATCTAAGGTTAATGATATTGTTGTATTGGAGCCTGCATCCATTTGTAGTTGATGTATTTCTAGTAAGTTGAGCATATGTAGTGTATCATCTCTAATCTATCAGGACAATACTGTTAGAGTTTATAGTTTGAGAAGAATTGGATTATGCGCAGAACTATTATTGTTGTTGAGTTATGTTATATGTACTATAATTTACAATGTTACATGATTGATGTGCTAGGGTTTATGTTTAATACATTGATAAGATGTCTTGTTATTGTTGATGTTATAGCATGCTTAGTAGATATGGTTGCAAGTTGTACGGTACAAGTTATGTAATGCATGATTGAAGGATTGATAGTAAATTGATGCATAAGCATTGAGTATATTTTTTAGTAGGAGCATAATTGATTCTTGACCACAGTTTGTATTTGCAGAGAATTTTGTGAGAATGTGGATCCAGTCTGAAAATTGTGAAATGTGGTTTGTTGTGGTGAGTTAAATATTGGAGCCTTCAAAGCCAGTGGGAACTTGTTGCGCAGGGTGGCAAGGAGGTGCAAGGCACGAGAGTGGACTGTCCTTCAGGTCAGAGCCTGAAAACACTTCATGGAAGTGGATGGCTCTAGGGCACGTTGGTGTATTCTCAAGGTGTTGCAGCTAGAAAACAAGGTGTTAGAGCATCCTTCAAGTTAGATTGTCCTTCTAGTTGCAGCTAGAAAACAAGGTGTTAGAACATCCTTCAAGTTAGATTGTCCTTCCAGTTGGAGCTGGTGAACTAGGGCATTGAAGTGTCTTTCAAGTTGGAGACTCCTTCAGCCGGAACTTAGAATATTGATGTAAATCATTTGAAGACAAATATTAAGAAGCATTAGGTTGTTTTTCTGACGGAAGGGTTTCCACCTAAAAATTTGTTTTCTACTGTCTTGATGTTTGTGCATTGTTGAATTGTGTTGTTTATTATTCATGTGATGTTGATTTATGTTGATCTAATGTTAATTATTATTAATTCTCCGTGAAATTAAAAATACAAATTGAAGAGAAATATTGGTTCACCCCCCTCTTAGTATTTCCAACAATTAGATTTAAAACATGTTCCTTTAGTTGCAGCTTAATCACTGGAATGCAGATATTAGGTGATCAATCTGGGAAGGTCAAGGAAGCAAGCCACCAAGCATTCAAAGGAATTCCCCATTATTGAAATATTTTCAGAACCTATTACAGATAATGAAAAGAAACATGTTGGTTCAATTCCTTTTTTCAATGAAACAAGTTTTGTATTTTTTAAAAATGGAAGCCTATTTGGGAGCTATTGGATATCATGTATGGAATTTTGTTGTTTTTGGAAATACCTCTACTGATGAACCAAGATAATACAATTCCAAGTCCATGAGTATCTTCCAAACTTCTTTGGGAGAGAATTCAAAATCTTCACGCAGGTCAAGATCATGTTGGTCAAGACAAAGATGATGATGATGATCATGCTTCAAGTCAAGCAGATTTATGACAATACGGAAGAAGATGAAGAAGAGGAAGTAGACATGGAAAAGGTATTAATCAATGCTTTGAAATAAATGAAGAACAAAGAGGAAGAAAATCATAGGCTCAACGAAGAAGTCGATCAAAAGCAATAACAACTTGATGTAGCTATTGCAAAAATTAGCAGGCTTAAGGAACAAATGCAAGATGTTAATGAGAAGGATCATATCATCAATAACAAGGAACGAGAAATTGTTCGTCTGACAATTCATCTCAAAGAAAATTCTATGGTTGAATAAGACATTTGTCACAAGTTGAAAGAAAATAACATTTTTCTGAAGGTCTAGCTTGAAGAGGCCAAAAGGATCAAAGAAGAATAGAAGTATCAGATTCAGAAGAAAGAAGAGGATTGCATGAAACAAAATGAGGAAATTGTATCTTTAAGAACAAAATTTGATAGGATAAATAAAAGGATGGAGAGAATGCAAACATTGGATGATATTCTCAGTTACTAGAGATCTCCATGTATCAAAAAATGTATTGGTTATGTTGGAGAATCGTTATCTAGAGGAGAGGAGAGCTCCAAGACCCTCTAGATAAAAGACAACAAGTTTCCTCAAAGGTAAAATCAAGGGCAGAAGAAAGTTGTAAATGTCGCAGCTCCAAGAAGTAATGTTGAAGTAGTCTAGGATCATCAAAGGGTTGTACACCCTCCAGGAAGGAACGTTCTCAAAAGAAATTCTAGGTTAGTTGTCTCATCAAGGTACCCTAGCACATTTAATGGCTATTACTTTTCACGTTCTAACTTTGGTCATATGGATAGGGACTGTAGTGTGTATAACAAGGTTAATTATCAAGAACATTATCAAAATCCCAGATGCAAGCTTACAAGACCAAAGGATAGATTTCAAAATAATTATGCTAGCAAAAATTACATGTCAGTCGATTCATCATCCAGGTCCAATATGGAATGTTTCAAGTGCCATCACTATGGACATATTGCTCGTGATTGCAAACACAGGATGGAACCCTCCAGGAAAGAGAATTCAAAGATTAGGTACAAGAAAGTTTAGAGAAGAAAGCAATAGTGAGTAGATCCAGAGAATGAAGATGTCCCAGTGATTGTGATCTTAGGATTTGTGAAGTTAGAACGTTGTAATGATTCCACGATAGAAGATGTCAAGGTTCAAGATGATCCAGCTACAGAGATGGTTTCTAGCTTGTTAAGAATATTGCAGTTGAAGATTCCCTGTCCAGTGATGTTGAATAGGGGGGGTTTATGTAACTGTAATAGCAACTTCAGAGATATATTATTTGACTGGTTGACAGATAAAAAATGATAGATGACACAAGTAGTCATGGTGAATTTCAACATCATGGACAAGATTGTAGAAAAGGATGTTTCACGTCTGTTAATTTAGTAGCTCAAGGGAAAATTCCCTCCTTTGGACAACCTTCCTCATGTAGATAAGACCCTATTTTCCCTTCGAAGAATTTAATTTGGTCAAGGAAAAATGTATTTTTAATGTGAAAACCCACATGTGCACAAAATTATAGGTCGGCCTAAAGACAAAATTGGGTTTGTTCCAAAACCTATAAATAGATCTGATGTCACATCACTTTGGAGAATCAAATCAACACATATTATTCTTCTCTTGGAGGTTCGTACAAGTATGAAAATGTAGATCTTCCTTCACATGTGCAAGTAGGAAATAGAAAATTTCAGAAGGGCCGAAATTTGTCTTTCACTAACATTTGACCAACATTGACTTTTTGGTGTTTGGGCATACCTTGACTTGGTTTGACTTCAGTTTTGGATATGTTTTTGGAGGATGCATTCTTCGACACAAAGATTGAGATTTTCTAGGTAGTTTGACTCCATTGACTGCAGACGCAGAGCAATAAATGTGAGTTTGACTGTGGACTTTCTCTCTCCGTTGATTAAGTTTGACCAAGTTATTTGGGATTGTTTTGATTGAGGTTTGACTAGCTTGGAAGGCCGAATATTTTAACTGTTGACCAAGGTCTTTTGGAGGAGTTTGTTATTTTCCTAATAGGAAAATTACAGTAATATTGAGCAAAAATATACATGCAATCAAAGATATTATGCAACAATGAAACACCTGCAATTTACACCGAAACTGTGCCAAAATCAACCATTTTATTATATATGGAGAAGAGTACAATGCATGAAATGTGTCCACCTGGTATTTATAAGGTAAGTTAGACAATCCTTGATGAAAATGTTGCCTGGATGCAAGTGAACAACTCCTCCTTAATGTATTGCATTGGCCCTGGAATTTCTGCAATGCTAGCTAAAAGGAACCTTGCTTGAGCCTCCAAAAGTGCCCAAAAATTCATACCAAATTAATCACAGGCTCTCCACCACAAATCCAGAAAAACCCATAAAGGGTTTGGTTTAGTTCTGATGTTCCAAAATCACCCCCAAATTCTCTGGGTTCCACCACTGCCAAGAAATTTCATCCTATAGGAAATCAGCCTTTGAAACTCTTCCAAAATGTTGAAAATTTTTCCCTAATCCGCCTTCCTACACCTCCAATTCAATCCAACCCAATATCCCTCAGCCAAGCCTTCCCACAAATATCTCCACCAAGAATTTGGTAGCCCATAAAAACTACTGTGTAGGCCCATGCAAGGAAAATTTGACCTTGGCAAGGTACACTCCCTCAACCTGCAAATCCACTGCAATATGAACAAGCAACAATCCTGCAAAAAATCAGTGCTATCACCACTGAAATACCCTCTCACCAGAAATGTGTGGTTCCTCTTTTTACGTTTGTTATCACTCAAATTGAACCTGAGGCTTAAAGAGGCAATTCTAAGGTAACCTCAAACCACGCTTAGCCAAGTAGCTAACCCTACTAGGCCAGGAGAGGGCTCTCTCCGTATAAATCATAGCCAAGATGAATGAGGAAAGAAGATTTTATTCTACGTATAGTAGCTCAGGGTTTTGATTTTTGATTTTTGTATGGTTTTGCTGGATGAGGAGGAGTCAAACAGCTAGGGCAAGGAAATTAGGTCAAAATTTGCAGGGTGTTCTAAGGGGCAAGGTAGGTAGAAGGTTTGACATTTAAAGGATGATTATGGTGAGGTGAATAGACCGGTGAGGAGTTAGGAATAGCATATGAGATGAATTCTCCCTAAACTAAAGAACATAAACGAATTATGTAAAATTCCCCAAAACAGAGCATGAAAACATGAATTATGCCTTTCAACTTGAAATTAAGCATATCATAGACGTGAAAATGGTTTATGAAATTACAATACATTCATACAAATGATTCACAAAGAAGAAAATATGTTAAACAATTCATACCACATGGATCCCAAATAAATAGCTACAAATTTATCATTAATGTTCAGGCCAAACTAATACAAAATTGTGTCCTTGAGATGCCAAAGCTCCAAGTGAGTCCAACCTCTACAAATTACTAAGAAAATACATGATATAGACCTCAAAACCACTCTCCCTAGCCTCAGGGAGTCGAATCCATGAGATAGGGATCAGTTTCACCTACTCCCAAATAAGAATCTTAAGACTAGGAAAACCCAACAATTTGCCTCTAAAAGAGAGGAAACTGATTCATTTGACCTCTAGAGGACTTATTTGATGTATCTACCCTAGATAACAATAAAAACATGAAATTTACATTTATATTGACCTTTTAAATCAGTAATTTCTCATTTCCGAAGTTAAAAGTCAAAAAATCAAAATATGCTGAAGATGATGAAAATGACATTTTCCTGGCAAAAGCGCAATGCCATGACAGAAAAACTAGCCTCTCTTGCATGCAACTTTTGGAGGTCGTCCCGGTGTCCAAATCAGTTCGATGATAGCTCATTGGAAATATCTATGAGTATAGTTTCCAAATATTCCTCTAGTTTACAAAATGGTGCCAATCTTTCCTGTCAAAAATCACTTCTCCCAAGACTAGTAAAAGCGCAGCGTCAAGGTAAAAAAAGGAGGCAGAAACATGAAAATTTGGTGGTTTTTTGCACTTTTGGGGGACCAGTTCTCCTCCAAAATTTCTGAAATTGGCTGGGGTTGATGTCCTTATAATTATGAACATGATTGTGGTTACTATTTGTCCATTTTATTCTCCAAGTAAAATCATAGCGCCAAGGGCGCTATGTTTTTGGCAGATTTTCTGTGTGCCAAAATTTCTGAGTTTTCTGCAAAAACAGGCCTCAGACATGGATCAATATCTCTCTAACCATGATGTTTTTTGTAAAACAGAGAGATTTTTTTGTTATTTGGCATAATTTGAACACAAACCTCCTCCAGTTTCCTAAGATGCTTCTCTTATTGTCCACCATCTTCTCTGCAAAAAGGTGTCCAAAACAGGACATTTCTGGAAAATGTGCCTTCAAAGTTTTTTTTTTAATTTCTCAAATTTTCTCCAAATTTCCTCAAATTGATCCAGAGATGCCAAATAAGGTGTGTTATGCTATCATGGATATATCAACAATTAGTTCCAATTTACCCTTCTCCCTTTGACAAATTAGGGTTCCTTGAGTTTGTCCTTCAAAAGTTAGATTTTCTGCCTGAAGCTTTTCCTTCTCCAATGCCTTCTTGAGACCTCTTGTTCTTGGTTTCCTCCTGGTGGTTTGTGTCCTTTATGGTGTCTTCTCCTCTCTTCTTCTATGTTTATCTCCTCCTCCATAATGTCTCTTTATTGCCCCATGGTGTCTCTTTCCTCTTCCATGGTGTAAACCCTAGGGATGAGGAAATGAGATTGGGGATAGGTCTAGGGAGTGGGGATAGGAAAATTAGGGAGATGGGGGAAGGGGTTATTGAACTTAAGGAGGTGATAGGGGATTAAAATGTTTAAGGGATTGGGAATTAGAATTTTATTACACGGTTGATAAGGCTGCCTAGGAAATTGAGATGCCTAGGACTTAGGGTTTAGGGCAAAAGGGATTTAGGGAAAGGGATATGGTGTTGTAGGGAAATGAATAGAGTTTATAGTGATGTAGGAAGGGAATGTGAAGTTTATGGGCACCAAGTTGGGAATAAAGAGTGAATTTAGGGTTTTTAGCTATACAAACTTCCAAATTTTCATAGAAACAAAAAACACCATGAAATTTCTCTTAAAGACTGCAAGGAGGTGGAAATTATATATTACTCACTTGTCAAAGGTGTTTCAAAAGATTTTCTAAAAATTTAAGGAAATCTGGCTGAGTTTCAAATCTTGGAGACCGAACTGGGTATTAGCGCAGTGCCCAAACATTAGCGCAACACCCCTCCTCCAAAAAGCAGCACCAGTGTAAATTGCACTCTAATTTTCGGGCATTAGCGCAACGCCAAGACAAAAGCGCAACGCCACTACAACACTGTTTTGAATACCACTTTTTGAGGTCTTCCCGGTGTCCAAATTGGCCCCAAGATATCTCGTTGAAAATATATTGAAGTATAATTTCCAAATATACATTTTTTTTCTTATTGGAGTTGATTTACCTTGTAAAAAGTTGATTTTCTCAATACTGGTCAAAAAGTGGTGAATGAGGGTGCAGAAATGCAGAGTGCTAGTGCATGCAACTTTTGGAGACCTTCCTCAACTCAAAATTGAGCTCATGATATCTCATTGGAAATATCCCTCTCTAAATTTATCATTTGTATCATCAAGCAGTCATTTGAACAATCCAGCTATGAGAAAATTTGATTTTCCCAAGGTCACTCCAGAAGTGTAGCAACTCTCCCTTGACACCTGTAGTTTTGACATTTCTCTAAAACCAGATACCTCTATAAAATATGAAGGAGGTTTTCCTTCCTTGACCTATTATTCACAAAAATCTCTCTCACTTTTGTCAAATTAATCTCTTTTTGGTCAGAATCATAGTTTGAAGTAAAGCTGGCCCTATGAGTGGCAGATGGCTTGAATTTTGGAATGATTTCTTAAAAAATAATGGAGACATGATCTTATGAGCTGAAATGACCTCATACTTACTGATATGACCTACCTTATGGCTCCTCTGCTCATATGACTCTTTTTCATAGCGAACCCTAGCTCAGTGGGAGAGAAAATTAGGGTTTAGTGCTTGTGAACAATGATGACTTGGGCACCCTTGGGAAAAGACAACTACCTTTGACATTTTGATGTGTTGGCATGTGGATTTATGAGCTGGAAACCTTTGGGAGACTGGATACTTATTACATTTGAACCGAATAAAGCAAATCATGAGTTTATTTTGGATCACCTTCACACCTTCTGTTGCTCTTTATTGAAAATGAGACAATGCAATGATTTGACCTAATGAAACCTTAGTGACCTAATGAGAAAGTAAAGAAACTGACTCAATGAGTGATTTTTACTAAAAGTGGAATGAGAGAAAACTTGTTTTAAACATGATGAAAACATTGAAGAGGGTCAACAGGCATATGCTTGTGAGGAAAATGGGACACTTGACAAGGACAACCACCCGTGGAACAATTTAGTATCATGACCCAATGGAATGATTGAAAATTCTTTGGAGTGGGACACCTAAGATGCACATGCAAAATGTGTTTTGATACCTGGTGGAAGTATGCAAATACTGACACTAACATTGGCTCCAACTGGGGATGGTAGCTCCTTGGAGGTGCCAAGAAGACCATAGACCAAGTGCCTATCCGTTGGGCATGGAGTCAAAAGCTAAAGACTAACTAAACTCTGAAAGAAACTTGACTCAATAAACTAACTCAAGATTGACTCAATACTGACTGAAAGAGATGCTCGGAATTGAGCTTATTCAATAAAAACTACTCTAATTGATCCATTCATCACCTGATTAAGTGAATGGAACAACCAATGCAACCATGTGAGCATTCTAGATGTTGTTTGAATTTTCCGCAAGTGCTTGCTTATGAGAAAGAAGAAAGAAATACTGAAAGGAAACTCCCATGAAAACTTGTCAACAGATCGAATCTTGATGAAATTGCAAAGCATGAGCCCACTGAGTGACCTCAAGAATGCTGCGAAAGGATGTTCATAGGAATGCATATTGATTTCTAGCCCATCTAATACGTTACTGCTATGCTCTAAGTAGTCTTTGTACCTTAGTTTTAAAAATTTCCTAGCATCTGTGCTTTGTTTATTTGATGACTACAACAAGTTGACAAAACGATCCTGGAACTCGTGAATGACTATTTTTTTCTTAATGATCAACAACAAAACAAAACTTTTCTTCATTACTCTCCTGATATGCCTGCAAATCTTGGTATGAGCTTCGTAAATGAAACACCTGCTAAACAAGACAATGAAGTCGGTTGTCGGATCAAATTTATATCAACACTCTTCTTAGGCTCATAGTTAGCTAATGGAGAAGGATTTTTACTGCAGATATCATCCAACACATCAACTATAGGGTCATGGAAAACTTGAAAATACTGCTGCAACCTATTTTCCATTGGTTCTAATGAGACTGCATGACTTTCTACAGGTTGTTCATCCTTTTCTTTAGAGATATTATGAAAATTTTGCTTTAAAAATTGAAATGATTCAAAACATAGTGGTACAGAATCATCTTACATCATTTTATCATATGTTTCAACTTCCAAGCCTTCATCTACAATTTGAAATTCAACGAAACTTGGTGGCTGCAAATCTGGAGCTAAGGAGGCTTCTATGTCACAAATGATTTCCTCAACTATTTCAAGAGAAGGTTTCTCATTAACAACTTGCTCAAGAAGTTCATTATCCTCGTCAACCTCAACATCAAAACTTAAAGACTGCTGATTTCTAATCTTGGAAAATTTTTCTTCCAGAAATTGAAATGAAGAAAAACATAAAGTCAAAGATCCTTCACTTACTTCCATATTTTATAGACTTTCCTCATCACTGTCATAGATGATATGCATCGACTGATCACTATTTTCAAGCTGCTGAAACTGAACTTCCTCCCACAAACCAACTGTTGATTGCTCTGCAAGATTAGCTTCTATTTGGAGAACATAATCATTGTCATACTAATCAAACTTTGGCAAATCATCAATATAAGTAATGTCACCAATCATACACATTATATTATCAGATTGTTTCTCCTCGGATTAATCTACAAATCCATTTTTTGATATATGGTAGCTGGGATTAGCAAGAAAATTTTTGGAGCTTGCAATATTTTCTTTTTTTCTGGGATAAGTGGGTCATGATAACATGAAAGGAAAATACATCTCTCATGGTAATCCTTTGCATCATTTCCTCTATTGTAATTACCAAAATGTCGAGCTTTACTTCTGAAGATGTCAGATGCTCTGCAATGTTCTTCTTCTCTTCTTCCTTCAGCTTTGCAATGTTCTACATCTATTGCAATGTAGATGAGCCTCTACATCTATTGCAATGTTATACATCTCTTCAAGTGTTGCAAGGTTCCTTTCTCTCAGCTGAAACTCCATTTCCGGATCAAAGGCATCCGAGTAATGTAAAATAGTTGAGCCAGGAGGAGGTCTTATATCACCAGGTATCGAATAATAGACTTGATGGAATCTGGCATAAAACTATTGTACTGTCTCCCCTGGCTATCTTTTCAGCTGGGCATACTCTTCTAGAATTAGGAAAGGGTTTTGTTTGACCACCCACTTGTCGAGGAAAACTTTGACGAACTGCGGGAAATATGAGATGCATGTGGCAGGCAAGTTTTTGAACCAACTCTTGACTTCGCCTTGCAAAGAAAGAGCAAATAGCCTGATACTTGCATCCTCTTCGTCAACTTCAAAAAGTTCTAGGAAAGTCTCAAAACTTTGCATATGTTTCTTAGTAGTAATGTTGTCATATTCACCATCAAACCTCGACAGATATAGGTAATGATTTTCAGGGAAAGCATGGAGTATAGGAGGTAAGATGAGTGGTTTATATCGATTTGGAATTGTACAAGGTGTAGGAGTATGTAAAGAAGTTGTAGGATCAGTCTCTATCTCTTTAGGCTCATCAATTTGAAGATGGTCATCATAAGTTTCGAAAAAAGGATGTGGGCCAAGATCAAAGGAAAACTTGGTATTTACACTTTTCGAATAGGTAAAATCAAGGTTTTGATCATCTTTATCATACAACAAACTCTGGAAAAATTTCAGGATAGCTCCAAAAAAAGAAAATAAGTATTTTACAAGAAATCAGATTAGACCTTGAATACAATACCACTTTGAATACCTAACCTTTGTGTAAGATCCTTCCATTTTGCTGCTAGCAAGGTCGATCCTCCAGTGGACTATTTACATCAAGTTGGAGTCGTCAGGTGAAGAGTTCAACCTTCATATGGATATGATTGCTGTCCACCATCAGCAAACAGATATAAACTTTGTTGTTCTTTCCCAAGGAAGATCTGATCTTTTGTCTCCCCAATATGGTTGCCAAAATGTTATCACTTAGATTGAACCTCAAGTTGAAAGAGGCAATTCCGAGATAACCTCAAACCACGCTTAGCTAAGTAGCTAGCCCTACTAGGCCAGAAGAGGGCTCTCTCTATATATATATCACAACTAAGATGACTGAGGAAAGAAGTTTTTAGGCTAGGTATAGCAGCTCAGAGTTCTGATTTTTTATTTGTGTAGGGTTTTGCTGGATGAGGAGGAGTCAAACAACCAGGACAAGGAAATTAGGTCAAAATTTGCAGGGTGTTCTAAGGGGCAAGGTAGGTAGAGGGTTTGAAATTTAAAGGATGATTATGGTGAGGTGAATAAACTGGTGAGGAGTTAGGAAGAGCATATGAGATGAATTCTCCCTAAACTGAACAAAATAAACAAATTATGCAAAATTCCCCAAAACAGAGCATGGAAACATGAATTATGCCTTTCAACTTGAAATTAAGCACATCATAGACATGAAAATGGTTTATGAACTTACAATACATTCATACAAATGATTCACAAAGAAGAAACTATTTCAAACAATTCATACCACATGGATCCCAAAGAAATAGTTGCAAATTATCATTAATATCCAGGCCAAACTGATACAAAATTGTGTCCTTGAGATGCCAAAGCTCCAAGTGAGTCCAAGCTCTACAAATGAATGAGAAAATACATTATATAGACCTCAAAACCACTCTCCCTAGCCCAAGGGAGTCGAATCCATGAGATAGGGATCAGTTTCACCTACTCCCAAACAAGAATATGAAGACTAGGAAAACCCAACAATTTGCCTCTAAAAGAGAGGAAACTTACTCATTTGACCTCTAGAGTACTTATTTGATGTATCTACCCTAGATAAAAATAAAAAATTGACATTTAAATTTATCTTGAAGTTTTACATCAATAATTTCTCATTTCCCAAGATAAAAAGTCAAAAATCAAAATATGTTGAAGATGATGAAAATGACATTTTCCTCGCAAAAGCGCAACGCCATGATAGAAAAAAATAGCCTCTCTTGCAAGCAACTTTTGGAGGCCTTCCTGGTGTCCAAATCAGCTCCATGATAGCTCATTGGAAAGCGCTTTGAGTCTAGTTTCCAAATATTCCTCCTGTTTCCAAAATGGTTCCCATTTCCCTAGTCAAAAATCACTTCTCCCAAGACTAGTCAAAGTGCAGCGCTAAGGTAAAAAAGGAGGCAAAAACATGAAAATTTGGTGGTTTTTTGCATTTTTGAGGGACCATTTCTCCTCCAAATTTTCTGAAACTTACTGGGGTTGATGTCCTCATCATTATGAACATGATGGTGGTGACCATTTTTCCATTGGACACTCGAAGAATAAGTTCAGCGCCAAGGGTGCTGCGTTTTTGGCAGATTTTCTATGTGCCAAATTTTCTGAGTTTTCTACAAAACTAGGCCTCATACATGGATCAATATCTCTCTAAAAATGAGGTTTTTTGAAAAATAGAGCGTGGTTTTTGTTCCTTGGAATGTTTTAAACAAAAACCTCCTCCAGTTTCCTAATATTCTTCTCTTATTCTCCACAATCGTCTCTACAAAAAGGTGTCCAAAATGGGACATTTATGGAAAATGTGCCTTCAAAGATTTTTTTTAATTTCTCAAATTTTCTCCAAATTCCCTCAAAATTGCTCCAGAGATTCCAAATAAGGTGTGTTATGCTATAATGGATATATCAAAAATTAGTTCCAATTTACCCTTCTCCCTTTGAAAAATTAGGGTTTCCTTGAGTTTGTCCTTCAAAAGTTAGATTTTATGCCTCAAGCTTTTCCTTCTCCAATGCCTTCTTGAGACCTCTTGGTCTTGGTTTCTTACTGGTGGTTTGGGTCCTTTGTGGTGTCTTCTCCTCTCTTATTTTATGTTTATCTCCTCTTCCATAATGTCTCTTTCCTACCCCATGGTCTAAGGAGTGGGGATAGGAAAATTAGGGAGATGAGGGAAGGGGTTATTGAACTTAGGGAGGTGATAGGGGATCAAAATGTTTAAGGGATTAGGAATTATAATTTTATTACAGGGTTGATAGGGCTACATAGGAAATTGACATGCCTAGGTGTTATGAAGGTAAATCCTCTCTGCAGACAGAGACAATCCCTCTAGCCCTAGAGTGGGTCTAGTAACAAAGGGAAAAGCTAGAGTGTAGGTTCCTAATTAATGAATGAAAAAGAAAATGTAGATCAACCTACTTGGAGTCCAATTCTTTTGTCGTGGTGGTGGCCTCTTGATTTCTGTCTTGGCGGGTCACGATCCTTCCACAACGATACTTGGATACTTGCACGAAGATCAACAAACAAGAGCAACATACGAAACAATGATCTCATCCATAATTACTAACCAATCAAGGAGGGTTAATCATATTGAATCAAATAAAACACATTAACGCAAGATGGGAACTAGAAAATAGTCATGTATATGTATTAATAGAAGAAAGAGTTACAACCGGAGCCTTGAAGTTGCAGCCTCCTTCAAAGGGGTTTAGTCGAAGCGCGTCTCAATGAATCGTCGAGGAATTCAGATAGGATGAAGACACAATCCTAAGCTCTCTCAATAAGGGTCTCTTCCGTTCTATCTTTTCCAGCAAAGTTTATAGGAATCTCTTCAGCGTTTCAGCTACAATATGTTCAGTTCAGCTAGCTCATCAATGGAAGATGGCTATATTTATAGAGGGAGAAAGCGAGTTATGATTCAACTCTATAAACATTAAACTCGCTTTCAACTCTATAAACATTTTATCTCTATCATGTATAGTAACT
Organism: Pinus albicaulis; assembly: GCA_034641835.2. Taxonomy (NCBI): domain Eukaryota; kingdom Viridiplantae; phylum Streptophyta; class Pinopsida; order Pinales; family Pinaceae; genus Pinus; species Pinus albicaulis. Next base: position 1,219,171,537 of record CM076570.1, on the reverse strand, counting down.
GTAATTTCTTCTGGATTAGGTTCTGCAAGCTTTACTTCTCCATCAGGTTCCTTAAGCCATTGTTCCAAGAACTCGATTTCCCTATGAAATATTTTCAGTACTTCGTCACAACCTTCATTCCCAGCTTCATTCTTCTTCTAGCAATCTCCCTGAGTTGTCCTGGTTTCAGAATCATCACATTGTAAAATTTTGTCAGCAAATTCATTAAACAAATACATTTGTTTACCTCCTTGTAATATTTCTTCGGCATTTCCATTACGCTCCTGCTCTATAATAGCTTCAACTAGCTGTCTTACCCCAAACAAGAATTCATTTATGATTTCTTCCTGCTGCAACAAATAATTAACTTCCTCATCTGACAAGCATTCTCCATTAGACTCCACCTCAAGAGTTTCATTCTTCTCTGTGACAGTTTCACCAGACTGTCCACCATCTGTCGCACATCCTACAAACATACATAAACTGTGAGATTTAAAAATGCAAGGCTTCATAGCCTCATCTACTACTCTCGTCAACACATCTTTAGATTCTACTGAACTATCCCAATAGTTCATGAGATCTTCCTCATTGATCTCTTCACCGTGAATTTCACCCTATTCTGGGCCACAAATGGAAACATCCATTTTTAACTCAGCCTCTCTGAGTTCTTCACTCCTCAACATCTGCTCGAGCTTCCTCAGCTCTTCCATCAACTGTATGTTTACCTGCTTTTCCCTCTTTACATGTAGTCTCTACCACTTTACCTTCTTCCTCATGGTCCAACCATGTGTATGTTCTTTCATGTTTCTCTGCAACAATTTCATTAACAATTTAAGGTGAACTATTACCTTAGCCTTCTCCTGCTCATAATCTTCATCTGTCAACTGCTCACATATGCCACTTACCTTGGCATTTTCCTTCTTCTTCCCTCTATTGTGGTCTTCATCAGATCTTCAGAAATGACTATCAACAGTCATCTTTCCCTCCTTGGTGAACTTTATCTGTTCACGTGTGGATTTCATCCAATCCTCCTTTCACCAATCCTTCACACTTGCCATTCCTAAAAAATGCAAGTTTTCCTCCTGCGCTTGGCTTCTCTTTGTTCTCTGTCTTGGAACCAATCTCTCGCAACCCTCTTGCCTCACTTTGCTGCAAACAACAATTTCAGTAATTCATAGGTTACAATGACCAAAATCTTTTGGTGTCGGGCTTCGCCGATCATGCACCCAATTACATTCAGACTTTTTACTTAGCTTACGACTCTTTGATTTCAGACATACACCAATTCTTCATCTTGGATGAAAATACTCAATATTCACTCAAACTATCCAAACTTTCATTTGACTCTAACATTTGTTTTGACTTCAAGCTTTGCCCAATAATCATAATAGTGGATAATTTGACTTAATTCGAGTTATACAATCCTCCAGAAAACATACACCCCTAATACATCTTTAGGATGTAAAATCTTCGCTCCATTTCATACTTCATTCATATGAAAAATCATCAGTTTGCCCTTATCATTTTACATGATACTGAAGTCTTTAGTCAAAATTCAATTTAGTTTTTTCAAGATTTATTTTAAGGTGAAAATAAATAAACCATTCAATCTTCAACATTCAAAAATACCTTCCTGAATTATCATACCTCATGCTCCTGTTAAGGTTATTAATAAACCTTCTTCTCTGCAGTCTCAATTCTCTAGTTTCCATTCTGTTGTGTCATCTTTGTCACTGTAAATACTCGCATGCCCATAAGCTTGTCATCTTAATGCAAAAATTTCCCTGCACTCTTATGCATCATACAACATCAATTCACATTTCTTCACCTGTGTACATAGAACATGTTTTTAACCTCTTCGATGAATAACCTGTGCATTGTATCCATCCTGAATATCACCTCTTAGATGCTGCCACATGATTCTTCAACATCAAACAATTTGGTTTGCAAAAGATGCAGCTGCTTAAACACACATGTTATGCAAAAAATGCGTTTTTCAATTTAAAACCCCCAGCTAAAGTTACCTTTGAAGTTGTTCTTTTGTTTTTTTTTCCCAATTCTCGAAAAAAATACCACCCTATGACAATTCCAAAAATCTGAATTGACATTGGTTAAAACCCAAAATATCAATCATATGAATAGATTCGAGCTTCACATTTTCAATCTGTATATGATTTTTACTTTAAAACACATCAACAGAATGTATCCATACTTATCATTAACGCATTTGTTTTTTGTTTTTTTTGCCAGCGATCTTCCATACCCATCAAATCAACAAAATGGAAGTTTCTTTATACGTGTCACCACCCGACATGTATCACACTCCCTTGAGTATTACCGTTTACCTTTTTTTTTCATGCGAAAACTGTGGTTGATTTATGAAACCACTTCTCTATTCCTCTGAGCCATAAACCCACGTTTCACTTATTGTTTGACTGAGTCTATTCCACTTCCCTTTCTATTGTCACCTTGATGGATCACAGTCCAAATCTTCTTCCCATATCAATCTACGATTGCTGATTGAGCTCTTAGCACTCACGTTGAGACCTCATGAGCAACCAAAGGAATCAAATTTCGTTGCGCCTTTTTTTTGTTTGAGCCTATGGTCTTGATTCCATGGGCTGTGTTTAATATTTTCACCTACACAAATGAGCCTATGGTCTTGACCCCACGAGCAGACTCCATGAATTTAAAACCACACGCCCACATCACAATGTCATGATATGGCAGTGCAGTGAACTTACACCACTACTCCCCTCAATGCGTTGCCTATAGCATTATTACTGTAACAGACTTCCGCTTCAGATATGCCGCACGTTCCAAGCCTCCAATGCATCAACGCATTTCCTATTGTGTCTTTTCCTGGGCCCACGCAAATACTCAACCTGGACGTACTCACCGTGGTATATTAAGACTGCTCTCTCGTGCCCGGATTGGTTCGAATGCCTTCACTGCAATATTTTAAAACTACGCACAATCTCTCCACATGAAACTTAGCCTCCTGCAACTCATACATTCATAGGCGGCGTACATATATCTGTAGATTCTAGAATTTTATTCAATGGAGGCACAAAATAAGTCTCCAGGAGATTTGGCAGTTATATGTGGTGCCCGTGATCCGAGAGGTTCTGGTAAGGTGAACTTCCATTACACATTGCAAGCCCAGCAAACTCTTATCCACAGAGCTTTGAATTGTTTCCATACCTAAATCCTTCTTGCATTTGTTTAAAACCTTGAGTAGCCTTTCTATGTTAAACTATAGCAAATTTATTCCATTTTTCTAAGACCCATATTTCCTTCTCCAAACTGATTCATATCAAATCACTCTATGCGCAACTATATCAGTTTAAACATATAACAGATGGAATCAAAATTGTTGTATTATCAAATGTGGAATCCACTCTTCAAACCAAAATGCTGTTTTTTTTTTTTTTTGGGCTCACTCTTCACACAAATCCTCATTCAATTCGAAATGAGATTATCATTCCACACCAAACAATGACCAAACAATTAAGAAATCGTTACTACCGTCCATACAGTATTATATTATACTTGAAACATAAAGTCATGATGAACCAACGATATTGATAGCTTGACTTTACAATTCCTAATTGCTTGTGACGGTACTAATCTCAAAGAAAATAAAATATAAAACATCGAAATCTAGAGCTCAGTTCTAAAAATCATAATTTGGTTTTTTTTTTTGTGAGACTACTGTTATTAATGCAATTACTATACCGTGGCAATGCCAACAAGGAAAGACGTTAGAAAAAAAAAACAACGCTATGCGTATTTCACTGAAGTGCTGAACCGCTGCTATATCAACTGTCTTGCTAAATGCTGGATTTACACCATCGATTCCCATATTCCTACGTCCAAGACCTGCCGCTCCTTCACTCTGATATTCATTCGAAGTTTACACGCTGGCAATCTTCAGTTTCGACTCCAATTTCTGTTGGGAACAGGGTTTGTTCATACACCTATTTGCCTCCCTCAATAAATTGACCGCATTAGATTTAGAGTACTATTATGTGAATAAACCTGGAAGGCATTCATTGTAAAATCCGATTACAACTCCTCTCTCTTTCATGCAATTACAAATGCTTACAAACATAGGAAATGGAAACACAACAATATAGCACATAGAAAATATGAAAGTTCACCACAAGCTTCAATCAAACACTTATTAGAATTAAAATTGCAGGGTCTCGCTATTTCTGGCTTAATGATCCAGTGTTTGACCTCCAACTCATCTCCTTCGCTCCAATACCAAAATGATGCCAGGATACTGGGTTAAATTAGATCCCAGCATGTAAAAACTCATGTGCTATCTTCAAACTTAAAATACTTTGTTAAAACCAAAAATTTGTTCAGCTAAAAAATACACATGAAGGAAAGAGAGCCTAATAAATAAAATACTGATATAAAAACATAAAAACTCTTCGGCCAGATATTACAATGGGCGGCCTCTTGGCTCTCGGTCCTTCAAACCATTTCTATTACTCTCTGTATTCCTCACTTCCTCACTTCCTCACTTCTCTCTGTCCCCCTTTCACACTCTCACAAGCTACATATTTATACATAAATATGAATTTATTCCACTCCATAATTTCCTCCACACAAATCTCAACTTAAAATCTAATTTAGATTTATCTTTTTTTGGACTCAACTAAGTCCCGTTTATGGAATTCCTAATCCCTAGATTATCTACCTAATTCAACTCCACTCATATCCTTAATTATTTAAGGAATATTTACAATAATCCTCACATTTATAATTTCTCTCCTAATTTATTAAAAATGAGCAAATTAATTAATAAAATAATTAAAATATCTCACCCCCTTAATTACATAATTGAATAATGAAAATTTAAATTGATACTCCTGCATCATAATGTTTCCCACATCATTGACACGAGATAGAGGAACATGATGATAATGAATCAAGACTAACAGAGAATTGGAGGGAGGTTGAAAACTACAGAGGCAAAACTTCTCTTGAACATATCGGCGACACGACACTGGATTTGGCAGCATTTGACATCAAGGGATCTAAGGTCATGGTGACATGGCAAAGAGAAGATGAGCAGTCAAAAGAGATTACCAAAACCCATGGAGGCAACAAATAACGAGATGAGATGTCCCCAACCCGAAACAAATGCAGACAAGTGCCATGTTCAAGAGTGACATATCATTAACACAACGAAAGATCGGGTTCCATTTTCCTCACTCATTTCGGTGAGTACATTTGTTATTTTTAAAACAAGCTTGAAGAGGATAGCATATGCTTGTAATGTAAGTTTGTCCTTCAGAAAAATTCAACCTAGTACATTTTATGAGCCCTAGGAAGGAGGAACTCGAGTAACGTCATGGTGACAATTTCCGATGTCATCAGGGTTTAACGAGTCTGATAAAGGGAGAACTCGACATATTTTCATGTTTAGAGAGTTTGAAAAGAAGTGGAAAAGAAAACTCCATCATGTCCCTTTTCATAAATATTCTCTCATATCCCAAAAGGTAGAAGACAATATCTAAAAGAACCTCTTAGTCACAACATCCTAAGGTATTCCTTTTTTGTAAATAATCTATCCCAGCCCGAAAAAGGGGTAAATGTATACTGAGTAGATATCATTTCGCAGTCATTTGACGAGTTCAAAAAGACAAGAGTCTTGACAATATTTTCAGTTTTAGAGATTCAGAAAAGAGCTGAAAGATGACTCCATTAGTGACATTTTCATGTTTTTATCGAGTCCGAAAAAGTATAAAATACAACTCGTTACTTCATCGCTATCTCATTAAAAACATGTCACTGCACAAGAAACAAATGTAAAACCGATTTCTCAAAATAACAAAATAATGAAACACTCCAAAATCATTTCAAAAAAACCTAATTAGGGCTTTGAAACATTATAAAATTCTAAAAATAGTAAAAAACATTTACTTTCACTTTTACCTCTTGTGGAGCAATATTTACCCATTTTACACTGCGATTTTGCTGCGACGATAGCAGGAAATCTAGCAGACCAATCTCGAATATGTTAGTTCCAGGTAAGAGCCGACATCCTTCCCCACATTTTAAGTCCTCTTTCATTACCTGCAACCTTAAATTTTTATTTATGAGGGGGAAATTGTGAAAACTAGGGCACGATGGTCGGCGTGAGTTTCGGGCATGGACTCGCGCCAATCGCCCAATTTTCTCAACTGGGGCGCGCCCATTAGCGCGACTATTTCTAAAACATTCGCGCCAACCACGCAACCCTTTTTAAACTCAAAATGCAAGTTTATAGGCCCAAATTCCACAAATCTTAGCTTTAAATTTGGCTAATAATGTCCATATGAACATGCTTGCAGGTGTAAAGTGGAAAAATGGTGATCGAGTGGAAGGAACGGGAACATGGCGACGAAGATGAGCTTGCCATGGATAATCAGAGATACATGGAAGCTCTTAGAGACTGCAGAGTGAAAAATTTCTTCATGACACCGTGCCTCAGAGCCCAACCGGAGCTGCTGCAATATTTGATCAGTATCTGGGATGAGGATCAGGAAAAATTCATTCTTCAAGATCAGGAACTCAAGATTGATGTCTCATATGTTTATTTCATAACAGGACTATCGTGGAGGGGGGCAGCACTTGGCCCACCATGGAGAACATAAGCATGGTAATTGACAGGGTATGTCCAGGGGCACGGAAAGGATCAGGAAGTGAGAAGGTGGATATCCAGAATATCCCAGATCTAGAACTAAAGGTAGTGCTACACACCATCACACGAGCTCTGGGATCACAAGCACCACATGAGGCAACAAAGACACATATACTACTTGCTATACACTGCTTGACACCGACCATTTACAACTAGGCAGAGGCGGTGACAATCAACATGAAATTCCAACTGACAAAGTGCAAGAAGACCAAACTGAAGCAATTTGGTTATGGGTCTACCCTGGTATCATTCTTCCTAGAAAGAATACCAATCTTTCAGCATCAGGAGGTGATAGTCCCAACACCACCAGCACTGGAACCATGGATGGACCGATGGGCAGCTCTGATGCCAAGATCAGGGGGTGGTCAGCAGATGTCCTCGAGACCGGAATTCTTTGATTGGCTCCACCGATAGTTGATTGTTGTGGAGGAATGGCCCTACTCTGGCACATATTTCACTGGTGATCCAGATCTCCCACTCTCGGAAGGAGAGGATTGGGATGAAGCACTTGGTAAGACTCATTTTCAATTTTCATGAGTATTATGATTTTTTTAGTATGTATGTTCTGACATTTTATCCATGCATTTACAGATGTAGGCCCAGAGAGGCCTGCAAGGATGTCTTCGATAGCGAGGTGAATCCCTCGCGATTTTGATATTGCCCCTCATGGTGAGGAGGAGGAGATCGTGCGCAAATTGGAGGGAATCTCTCATGGGGTCTAAAACTATGCGCAATTCGACGATGTTCTTCGTGCGTATTAGAGACACACTGTAGGGGTGTCAAATCGAGTTCACCGCTTGTTGAGATGGATTGTACGAGCAATGACATGCTATCATGATAATCATGCCTATTAGACACCTAGGCTTTATTTCCACATATTTTGAGAGACATGATGTCTCACGATGTAACACAAACACACATATTTTTGAAACTTATGGTGAACATTGATGCAAACATTCGGTATATATATATACATCTATCTTCCTGTTTGATATGAGTCTCTCATGTGATGATGATTTTACAGATTACACAAATTTCTATCTAATACAATGTTAGCCACTGTATCATTTAATGCATTCATTTGTCTAGGAATATGTTGATATGTGATATAATCAAAATGTCTTTCCAGCAAACGAGCACATAAATACAATCTTAAAATGTGAGGGTTTCTAACTGAATAATGCCCATTAAGTTGAATAACAACAAGCTGAGTCTAGATTTACAACCAATGCACTAATTTTGAGGGTAATCACCTTGGTTAATAGTTCAATAACAACACTATATTCAGCGACATTCTTTGTATTTTGTCCTGGACAGATACCTTGCAAATCTATCAACTCACCAGTAGGATCATAAATCACCCAGGCTGCCAAAGACAAGTTTTGGGTACTGCAAGAAGCACCATCCGCGAAATTGACATAAGGGGTAATAGACATATGCACAATAAGCAATGACCCAATAAGTAGGAATACGCTCGCAAAACACACCAAGCCAAAAAATGTACAAAAATGAAAAGAATGCCTATGTACACAAAAAATGCATGAATGACTCATGCATAATATTTTTTGAGATACAACCCATTTCTGGGCTGATCTAAAGGATGACCTTTGCAATAAATGAGCTCATAGGCCCCATTCTTCAAAATGTGTTGAAAAGGTAAGGCCCATGCCACATGGGTTGAAATTTTCCTGCCCCCAGCTTATTATGATCTTGGTAATACAGGAGGACGAGGTCTCCATCTACAAAGGAGCGAGGGGAAACCGACTGGTCAAAATGGGCTTTGACCCACTTCTTCTGTGCCTTGATGACCAAAGTAGCAAAGCAGCGAGTTTCATCCAAACTTTCTAAGTAGAGAAGACGCTCTTATTCAGGTGAAGTGTTGGACAGTAATTCAACAACCAATTTGAGTGAAGGTATTTCACACTCAATCAGAAGAGTAGCTTCCAGACCGTAAAAAAGCTGAAAAGGATTGAATCCAGTCGCATCCTTAACTGAGGTTCGGTATGCCCAAAGAGCTGAAAAAAACATTAGATGCCAATTAGATTTGTGTATCCCAATCGTACGCTGAAGCATAGTGACAAGAAATTTATTCACATCTTCAACCTGGCCATTGGCTTGAGGATAGTACGGTGTTGAGCTGTTGTGGTGCAAACCCAACTTAGAAGTTAGCTTCGCCACCATATAATGCCAAAAATGGGAACCATGATCGGTAATGATGGCTTGAGGGACACCAAACCTAGAAATGATGTGATTGAATATGAATTGAGCAGTTGTCTTACTGTCAGCTACAAGTGTAGGCATTGCTTCGGCCCATGTGGTATCGTAGTCAACGGCTACGATAATATAAGAATGCCCCCGGCCAAGTGAGGGTTACACATCATAAAATCGAAGCCCTACTTCGAAAAGGGACCAATGGTAATGACAGGGTGGAGATGTGCAGGTGGTGTGCGCATCTTGTGCTGATAGATCTAGCAATAATGACATTTACGGACAACAATAATGCAGTCCTTGAATATAGAAGGCCAGAAATACCCAGCACGGAGAATCTTCTGTGCAGTGGCATAAACAGACATGTGACCACCACAAGCACCACTGTGACAATCATTCAGAACTTTCTCAGCCTCCTCGAGGGTCAAACATTGGCAGAGAATGGAATATACTCCGATATGGTAGAGTGTATCTCTGACTATACGATAAGGTTGTGATTGATGACAGATGTGTCGGCGAGAATCCTTTGTCAACTCAGATCTAAAGGTATAATTCTGGAGATCTACAATGATATCCCCATACCAAGGTTCGAGGGTGCTAATTATAAAAATTGTATCATCTGGAATGCGTTCTTCAGAACCAGACGGAGCAGAGTCAGAGGGGAGGGAGCAGATCAAATCGGAAAAGACTAATGATTTCTTCGACTTGTAAATAGTAAATTCCAAATCGAACTCTTGGAGGATGACAATCCACTTTGAGTATTACCCCCCCAGCAATTGTCGAGACAATATATAGGTCATGGGGTTGCATTCAGAAATCACAGTCACAATACGAAATAAAATACAATGACGAAAACATTAAACTTCTTGAACCACAACTAACACTAACTTCTCGACATGTGCATAGTGTGTTTCGATATTGAGAAGGTTACGAGAGTGGTAGTAGATAACATGCTCATCACCGTCATCATCGTCTTGCACCAAAACCATGGAAATCGTGCTGAAAGCAGCGGCTAAATAGAGGGAAAAATAGTGATGATAGTTCAGAGGACGCAACAGAGGAGCATTGAAGAGAAACATCTTCAGTGCATCAAAATACTTCTGAGCGATCTCATCCCAGAGGAATGGGACGCCCTGCTTTAGTAATCGTGTGAATCATTTATCCACTTTGGCATAGTTAGGTATAAAACGGTGTAGAAAAAGAGCCTTCCATTACATAATCTGCAACTAATGTAACGAAGATGGAGAGGGGAGATTAATGATAGCCTCAACTTTGAGCCGATCAAGGCGAATCCCGTCTTTGGACACAATAAACCCTAAGATTCTATAGGAATCGACACAGAAGATGCACTTGTGCGAATTTAACCAGATGTTGTAGTGTCGACAACGAAGAAATATCTGACGAAGATGGTCAGGATGGTCCTTACGCTTAGCTGAATGAGACGAGAGGTCATCCAGATAAGGCTGAACGATGTGCTTAATATCATGAAAATCATACCACATCACTCGCTGAAATGTGGCCCCAACATTTTTTAAGCCAAAAGGGAGCTTCTTATACATAAAGGTACCCTAGGGACAGATGAAGGCAGTCTTATGTTGATCAATCGAGAGAATGTTAATTTGGTTATAACTAGAAAAGCCGTCCATAAGGGAAAAAATTTCACTCCCGACACAGTCATCAATGATTTGATCGATAAATGGAGTAGGATAATTATTCTTAGGATAGGCCCAATTGATGTCACGATAATCAACACAAACCTGAATGATACCTTGTTTCTTATCTACAGGGACAATATTTGAGACCCATTCTTTCAAGGGAATCAGATAGATAAAACCATCGTTGAGAATCTTTTCAACTTCACGCTTTATGGAGGTAGCCATTCTAGGGTGCACAGGACGAAGGCGTTGGCAAACAGGCTTCGAACCAGGGTAGGTAGTAACCTCATGCACCACGATACTGGGATCAATTCCGGGAATTTCTTTGTAGGACCAGGCAAATAAGTCGCAGAACTTGCGAAAAAGGCTAGTATAAACCTGAACTTCATCTGGAGAATAGGTGACCCCGATATGGTTGTTCTCAACAATTCCCTATTTCATGGAAATGTCGATAGGCATATTTTGCATGATATTACTCAAGTTACCCTCCGTAAAAACTTCATGTGTCAGAATAGGCTTTTGAAGTGGAGGAGAAGGAACCTGAGATGCAAAACTCTCAAGACAGGTAGACATGGTCTCGAGGCCAGGCATGAATGAGGAACGATGATGACTATCGTCCCATGGAAAATCCTCTAGAGACATAGTTTCCACGATGGCTTCATCGAAGGGAAATATCTCTTTCAAGGGATTAGACGAATTTGAATCGTCGAGCCAAGGGGATTGAGAATAAGTGTCGAGAGACATGCTCAAAGGAGCATGATCAGAAGGCAGAGGATTTGAAGCCGCAATAAGTTCACAATAGTTAATCTTGATTGGACTTAATGACATCGAATCTCCAAAAGAATCGATCTGTTCAGGTGAAGGGATGACCCAAGGGTAATCAGACCGAGAGATCATATTGATCTGAATAGTGTTGGGTGGAGGAAGGGGAAAAATACCCATGAGGGAAGGATATTTGAAGAGACTCAGCCCAACGCTCTCGTAGGGAGTAGGAATCTAGTCCACATATAGAACGTTGTTCTCAAAAGAAGAAGTGAATAATGACAATTGATCAAAAGTAAAAATATTTCCTTCGTGCAGGAATTTCAGGAGACGAAAGAGAGTGGATGGAACACACAACATGGCGTGAGTCCAACTGCAACCGAGGAGAAGATTGTAATTGAGCTTGGCGTCAACTACTTCTACCTCAGCATTGATTGTCTTCCCTTTTAAGGTAATTGGTAAACTAGTGAGAACACCTAAAGGTTTTGATTCCCTTCCATCGAATGCTTCAAGGGAATTTGGCGATGAATTTAAGGTTGAAGAACCAATGGATTTCAAGCAAGAAGATGACATGACACACGTAGATGAACCTCATCCACAAGTGCTCGATGGATATTGAGACCATTAATGACAACTTCTATAATGAGCGCAATTTGGTGCAAGAGTCGTGGAATGAAATTCTCTAAATCAAAAGCGAGAAGGATAGTATCAGCAAGATCAACCCCGCCAATCGCAGATAACAAAGCCTTCCGTTGAGATGGACAACTCTGAAGCACTTCTAATGCAAACATTGTAGATGGTGCCTAAGACAAATCCTCAACAATACTATAATGTTGAGCAGCATGGGCATTTGGATTGTAAGAAGACTTGCGGAGTACACCTTTAGAAGGTGGTCGTACAACGAGCTCAATACTGGGCCTTTCAATCTGAAGAGGGCCAGAATCAGGCGGAGGAGGAGGACCATCAGCGATCTCCTTCCTCGTTGCCTAACATGACCCATTATAATCTTTCGATCGAGTAGCAATAAAAATAGATGCAGAATTGTTCATCGTGAACACCTGAGAGCCAAATGGGGCAGAGGACTGACGTTTCTCTACCATCTGGGTTGCTGAGATGGAAAGGGTTCTTTAAGAACAACTGTAGCTCCCTAGGTTCCTTTGAGCAATCTTCTCACTTTGGACCCTCGAGGACAGTCCTTGGTGTAGTGCTCTTTGTCACAAATCAAACAAGGGTACTTTGGCTTGCGCTGTGAACCATCATCAGCACGAAGATTTTGAGAATCTGGTTTTGGGGTATCGGCTTTGGCCTTACCTTTACCCTTCTTTTTCCCCTTGGAAGTTTTTTCTACCAGATTGAACTGAACGACATTGACTTCCATGGTTTTACCAGGATTTGGGGTGGGCTGAGAAGCAGCATCATTGCAAGGATTAGAATTTTGCTTCCCAGGATTTGAAGGAGAAGACTTCCGAGAATTCTGAGACACGAAACCAATAATATCGTCGACAAATGAGGTCACCGGTGCTTTAGAAGTTTCAGGTCAAGGGGCATCATGAAACATATCGTACAGCATGCTAGACTGAGAGTACACAAGATCAAGGTACTGGGCAGGAGCAATGGCCTACTCCTCGGTTACACATGCCCCCATAGCTATGTCTTTTGCAATTTGATTGACAAATGAGGTAGTGAACAGTTAGAAGCTAATCAGAAATTTCAAACTTGATCAAGCGACGACGACGCCTCCATTCATGAATATGATCTGGGATATGAGAAGCTCAATCCTGTTTCAAGGATGTGAGAAGGTGCATCCCGGTCTCATAGCGAACCGGAAACTAAAAATGCGTAAGGAATGCCATGGAAAAAGAGTTGAAATCTTGAAAGATGCCACAAGATAGCTCAATGTACCACTTTGTAGTGGCACCAGTAAGAGTCTGTTGGAAAAGACGGAGTCGGATGGAATCGTCAACCCAAGAGTTAGAGGAACACCATAAGAGGTAAGTCATAACATGCGCTGGGGGGTATTCTCTAGACTTGCCCTCAAACTTAGGACAATCACCAGGAATCTTAGTCAGAACTGGAGGCCAATACGGGTTATGAATAATTGGATCATTCGTTAACTTTGACACATCAGGAAGTTCCAACGTAGCGATAAACGGTAATTGAGGATTAAAAGGCATTAGAGGTCTCTAATAAGGACCTGTGTTAAAATTCCACCCAGTTTGAGAGAAATTATGACCCCATATGTTTTGTCCTGGAGGATTCTGACCATAGGGGTTATAAGCCTGATAATTCAGTCGATATTGGGGTTGAGGACCAGGATATTGATTCTGAGCATACCATTGAGGTCCTTGCTAGGAAACATATGGATTTTTTTGTGGAATGTAAGCATGGCCTTGAGGTTGATTATACACCAACTGATATTGATTTTGAGGGTAATAAGTGAAACCTTGGGGCATACTATATACCAGTTGATATTGACCTTGAGGGGGGTAATAAGTGCCTTGGGGTTGAGCAGGTTAAACGGTCTGCTGAGTAGGTGGACCTTGATGAGTAGGAGGACCTTGCTGAGTAGGAGGACCTTGTTGAGTCAGATGAACAGGTTGAAGCGGCTGTTGAGCAGGTTGAACTAGCTGCTAAACAGATTGAACTGTTTGTTGAGCAAGTTGAACCGACTGCTGAGCTGGCTGAATTAGTTGGTGGGGTTGGGTAGGCTACCCCTGCAGAGAAATTTGGCCTGGATACTGAGGGCCACCGATTTTCCCTTGCAGAAGAGGGTTGGCCTAGATACTGAGGGCCACCGAGTTTCCCTTGCAGAAGAGGGTGGCCCGATGGTTGAGATGGACCAGGTTGCCCCTGATAACCAGGTTGACCTGGAGCAGGACCGTAGGGTTGTCCTTGTTGCACAAAGTTTTGACCATACTGAACATACGGCTGCTGCTATTGCATAAAAGGTTGTCCCTATGGTGGATACATTTGCCCCCTAGGAACGTAAGGCGCTCCTGGTTGATACTGAGGTTGACCAAGAGGACTAGGAGGATCGTAGGGTTGTCCTTGTTGGACCACGGGTTGACCTTGTAAAGGTTGGCCTTGTGGACCACAAGGTTGTCCCTGTGGACCAAAGGCATATCCCTGCTGAGCCAAAGGTTTCCCTCGTAAGGGTTGTCCTTGTAAGCCCGAGGGTTATACTGGTAGAGTGGGTCCAAGATGAGAAACGGTCTGATACAGATCATAAACAGCCTGATGAGGATCAACAGGGGGCATGTAAATGGTATTACCGTAGACATCATAGTGATGCAGAGGATTGACAGGAGCTTGGGGCTGCTGAGAACCTTGAGAGTTCTGATGTTGAATAGCCAACAGATGCTCTTTAAAAGTAAGGCCAGCAGGAATCATAGGGGAAGTCCCAACCACATTAGAAGTAGGTGTGGATAAAGCCACACAAATGTTAGGTTGAATTGGGATGGATGTAACAACGATTGATGAGCTAGGTGTCAAAGGTAACGTCCCTAATGAAGGACAGACTGAACTCCTTGAAGGAGTAGATGTATTGGATCGTGCTATGGACGCAACACCAGAAATAATCTCACTCGAAGTCTGATAACTGGGTGGAAGTGACACCGATGGAGGGGAAGACTGATTAGAAACACACGGGAGATCTTCAGGGAAAAGTTGATATTCTCCTGTAGACATAGGAATTCTTTCACTACCATTAGGACTCGAAGAATACATGTCTAATGAAGCTATAAGATCTTCGAAAAGAATATGAGGGCTAGGAGGTAAAGCAGCTGCTAAAAATGGTGATCCCAAAGTAAGAGGATGGAATTCTCCCTTGTCCTAAGAAAAATACCACGCACCTGGAGGAGGCCAATTGAACTCAACTGACTCTTCAGGGGGAGATTGGGTAGCAAGAGGCAATACATTCGGGAGGATAGGCTGTGAAAACTTGGCAGACCTGGTGGACTGAGGGGTTTCAAAAGAAACGTCAAGAAAAGGACTACCACTAGGAGGCAGTGAAGAAGACAACGAAACTGGTGGTTCTGCCATTGTGACAATATTTCAACACAGGAAGGAAAATGAGATAGCAAATCGAAGGCTTCAAGATCAAAGTCCAAGGAAAAACAAAAACAAGCCAAGTAACAAACTCTTAACGGGCATGTGATTGTGGGTAATTAATTTTACAACAGTGAAACCGAACTCTGTTGTTTCATGTTTTAAGAGTCAAGAAATAGACAAAAGATGACTCTAGTCACTTTCAATTTTAAACGAACCTAAAAGGACAAGTGCTCGATGACCTCTTCTCTCTTTAAGGAGTCACGGAAATATCTACATGACTACTCAGGTAATCTAAGCAAGAGGACATACCAAGTTTCCGTGAACTGCCATATACACCTTGGTGATCAAATGAAAGAGAAATGACCAAGGACTTAACGTACATGCAGGTAGTCTCCCTGAATGTTGTGTTCGGTGTATAACGGTTACAGGGCGGCAAACTCGACTTCCTATGGATAAATGATTTGAACCTATAGGGGTCTCCCTTTATATACTCGACGGTACGGGGAGCACAAGTCCGTACTAGCGCTGTCCAAAGCCAGATGGCGAACGATAGCTACTAGGTTTAAAGACATCGGAACACGTCTCTAGCCTAGACCACTAAAAATGTTTGTGTTAGGTTCCAATAATTCCTTAGGTTAATTCAATTGATTTTATAGTTTATCTTGAATTAATGTTTCAGTTTAAAGGCCTTAACGAATTTTGATCTCGAATTTCCTAAATGAAGGCTACATGCAAACGAACACTATTTTCCATTCAATAAATTCTAATTAAGAGAAGGATAGAGATCTTTAAAACGATAGCAAACAATGAAATCATACGAAGAATTCCGCTAATGAATCTAATATAATCAAACAAAAAATTAAAAACTCTTTCCTAGTTCATCAAGCACTAGTTATGCAAAAGAAATTTGCATATTTCATACAAACGAAAGAATGCAATTTTATTTTATTTTTTCAATGAAATGAAGCACACAATGCACTAATTACATTAAAAAACAAACTAAACACTAGTTCTGAGTATTGTGAATGTAGAGAGCTAAACTGAATGATTCAATGAAAGTGATACAAACACAAAAATGCACTCAAACCAATGATGCACTCTTTCAAACAAAGCAAAAGCCTTCTAAATGACCCAAATGAGCAATGTGATCTATGCTCGAAGACGAAGAGATGGAGAGCAAAACAAACAAAAAAGTAATTGTTCAAAAAACCAAAACTCAAAGGATCAAGAAAGACTTAGGAAACTGATCAAGGAATCGAATTGACAAAAAATAAAGACTCGACCTTCAATAAGAGGGCTCAATGAGAAAAAGACACCTAGAACCCTAGGGCTTTGAACTGCACTGACAGGAAAATAGACAAGCGGCTGAGAAGAGCAAGCCCAAAGCAGTCAAAATAACTCCAAAAATACCAATTGCAAACCAAAAAACAACTCAGATTCAAGAAAAACTGACCAAAAACTCAACAGGGAGGTCAAACCAAACCCTACAAGGTTCGGCACGACTGTAAGGTGGTAATCCGTGCCAAACAGGGGTTGGCGCTACTGCAACAAAAGCAACAACCACCAATTGGTGCGACTATTCAAACAAAAAGAGAGCCAAGATGGATATCTATGGGAGAATGGGAAAACCAATGAGCAAAGGTCAATCTTGACACTCTGGAGCCGAACAAGAGGATTCTAAACAATCAAGCAAGTCAGAAAATACATACAAGCAAGCAAACGACCAAATTCGATTTGACAAGGGTGAAATGACAAACTCACACTAATCCCCAGTGGATTCGATAACTTGTTATGCAGGTAAATCCTCTCTGCAGACATAGATGATCCCTCTAGCCCTAGAGTGGGTCTAGTAACAAAGGGACAAGCTAAAGTGTAGGTTCATAATTAATTAATGAAAATAACAAGGTATATTGACCTACCTAGATTCCAATGCTATTGTCGTAGATGTCGTGGTGGCGGCCTCTTGATATTTTTCTTGTTGGGTCATGATCCTTCCACAACAATGCTTGGATACCTACACAAAGATCAGCAAACAAGAGCATCATATGAAACAATGATCTCATTCATAATTACTAACTAGTCAAGGAGGGTTAAGCACATTGCATCAAATAAAACTAATTAATGCAAGATGGGAACCAAACAATAGTCATGTACATGTATTAATAGAAGAAAGAGTTACAACCGGAGCCTTGACATCGCAGTCCCCTTCAACGGGGTTCAGTCGAAGCGCATCTCGATGAGTCGTCGAGGAATTAGGACGGGATGAAGACACAAGCCTAATCTCTCTCAATAAGGGTCTCTTCCTTTCTATCTTTTCTAGCAAAATGTACATAAATCTCTTCAGCATTTCAGCTATAATATGTTCAGTTCAGTTGTTCAACTAGCTCATCAATGGAAGATGTTTGTATTTATAGAGGGAGAGGATGAGGTTGGGATCCCTACAATAATGGAATGGAAGCCTTATCCTTTGGGAGGTTTCCCCAAAAGGTGGAAACAAGAGGCCAAAGGAGGGAGGCCATGGTTATTCAGTCAAACCACTCTAGATGACTTGCCCACGAAGTTGTTATGATGGAAACTTCACCTCTATTTTTAAAAAACATTCCATAAACAGGTTGGCGTGGGAAAATCACTGGGAAAGAGCGCCAATGGGTGTGGGGCCCAGTGTCAATTTCCTCATCGGCATGAGGGCAGAACGATCTACTAGCGCCAAGGAAAAAACATGTGTTTCTGATGGTTTGTTCAGGAAATTTTCAATAGAAGGAATGTTTTCCTCATGGAAATGGATGCAATGATGGTCTTTGCAAGGCATGCCACTTTATTTTTGTCACATAAATGAGCCTCCAATGTGTGATATGGGGATTGCAGGGACAGTGACAAAATGTTATGTAACACTTCTCTGCCTCGCTTGATCAATGACACCTGCAACTTTTGAAAATACCAGCAACTAGCTTGGCTTGGTGAAACAACTCTCTAGGACTCAATAACATGAAAAGATGGAGCGAATAATGACAAATGACTCAATTGGGTAATATTTTAAAGTTTTGATGACAACCCATGGCTTAATCATGACTCATACATGCTAAAAATAGTAATAATGACCTCAACCATGACCATTGTACCTTGATTTAACCCTAACTGACTCGAATGACATCCACCCTAGAAATTCTAATCATTGACTGACACCTGGCACCAAATTTGAAAATACAGATAGAAAAACCTCTTTTCGTGGCGTAGTTAGTGTCTTTTCTGACAGTTTCGCTACGAAAGTATTATCAGTTTCGTAGCGAAAACTGCCCTTTTACTGTGTAATTCGCTACGAAAATAGGAAATCTTGGCTAAAGTGACCTTTTCGAATTTAAAAACTTGGAAAATGGAATATGTCAGCAAATGATGACTAATGGGACATGATAAGACTTGAATGGGTGTGGGTTTAGACCTTAGGATAGGCTAATATAAAAAAATTAAATTTTCCTAATGAACTCTGTGACCATACCTTTGACAAATGAACTTCTAATATTATGTCAAATGATGTTTCACTTTTTTTGAGTGATAACAGTGGCTCCACTTGGGATGGTGTGCCCCTGTGGTACACCAAAGAACCTTTAGTTCCAGTGCTATCCATCTTCTTGAAAATAAAAACTCTGAGATTTTCCAATATTTCCTTCAAACCCTAATGGCCTTCACCTCAGACTCAAGCTTGATGGTCATTTTGTCTTTATTAGCAGAAAAAACATATTAAAATGGAATATATACAATGGAATGAAAGATTAGTAGAACTTAAGAGGAATAGTGCTTCAAAAACCTGCCATTGACAGGCCCTCCAGCACAAGGTTGTCCATCCATCTCCTGTAGTATGTAAGTGTTGTTCCCATGGAATGCAGCTACTCTGAATGGATGTTTCCAGATATTCTCAAAATTACCATGCTTCCCCTTTTCTTCAATCCTGGCCTCCCACTTCAAAACCACATCTTGAATTTGAAATTTTTCTTCTTTGACCTTCCTGTCAAATGTCTTCTTGATTTTGTTTTGAGATTGTTGATTGTTGCTATATACTTCCTCCCTTTTCTCCTGCAAGGATATCAACTAATTTACTCTCCTCTGAATTGCATTTGGCTCCTCCTCCAATCCTTGCAGTAGCTTCATGACAGGCACTCCCAAGGATGTAGGAAAAATGGATTCAACCCCATACACCAACTCATAAGGTGAAGTTCCAAATGATCTCTTTGTGCACACTCTATCATCCCACAGAGCATACTTCAGCTTCAAATGCCATGAATTCTTATTTTCCTGCAATACCTTCTTAATAATCCTCATAATTCTTTTGTTAGAAGATTCAGCAAGACCATTACCTTGTGGATAATATGCATTATAATGCCCAAGTGTAATGTGATATTGATGATAAAAACTAATCAACCTCTTGGATTTGAATTTTTGTGCATTGTCAGTGATGATCTTCATAGGGCAGCCAAACCTAAACAATATATTATTTTCCAAAAATGATAATAACTGAATCATTTTCCTATCTAGTTGGGGTTACCTCAATCCACTTGGTGAAATAATTAGTTGTTGTCAGGATCTAGCGATGCTGATATGAAGATGATGGACGAATCTCACCAATAAATTCTAGCCCCCACTACTGGAATGGCACGTCAACATATATAGACATCAAGGGTAAAGGAACAAGCTTTTTCTTACCATAAAAAATCTGGCATTCATGATAGGAAGCAATATTTTTGTAGACATCTTTGAACATAGTAGGCATGTAGTACCCTGCTCTGAGAATCTTATCTGCTGTGGCATTCCAATAATGATGACCTCCACAATCTCCTATGTGAAACTCCTCAATCACTTTTTCTGCCTCTTCTTCCAGCAAAAAATTCAAAAGAATACCATCGGTATCTTTCCAATACAAATTTTTATCAATGATGAAGTACCTCAGGGATTTTAACTTCACAAATATTGCCTTAGACTTTGTCAATTCAGCGAGAGCCCTATGATGATGTAAGACAAAAAAAAATTTCTTTGTACAAGTCAGAAAGGATGTACTTCTCTTCAATGGGAATCAACTCTTCATCTTCATTTTATAATTATGAAATTTCTGCAATTAAATTCATATCAAGATAGTCAAGATTTGAATGTGCCATCAGCTTTGCTAATCCCTGACCTTTGACCAATTTAGTGGGTTTGATCTCTATATCATATTCCAGCAATTTAGTTATCCACTTCCCTCTCTTACCATCAGGATCAGATTGAGTTAAGATGTCCTTCACAACAACATTAGGAACAAAAGCTATAACATGAGAATGCACAATGTAAATTCTGAAATCTTTGATGGTTTTGACCAAAGCATAGGCTTGCTTCTCTAAGATGTTGTACTTCAGCTCTGAATTATCTCAGATCCTGCTAAAAAATGCAATGGGCTGCTAAGTACCTTGTTGTCCTTTCTGCAACAAAACTCCATCAATTGTATTTTCTGAAGCAAATGTAAAAACCATAAATTATTTTGAAAAATCCGGGTTGATCAACACTGGTACTTGAGTAAGTGCCTTCTTGATCTCCTAAAATGAGTGCTTTGCTTCTACTATCCACTTGATGTCAGCCCCTTTCTTCAACATCTTAGTTATGTATTTTACAATCTCAGCAAAATTAGGAATAAACCTCCTCACAAAATTCACCCTTCCAAGGAAAGACTAGATTTATTTTCTGATTCTAGGCAGATCCACTTTCTGAATGGCATTGACCCTGCTTGGATCAATATTAATCCCATCTTTAGATATAATATGCCCAAGTAACTTCCCTGAAGTTAGAGAAAAAATGTTTTTAGTGGGATTGAGAGAAATTCCAAACCTTCTACACTTCAACAGAAACTTTTCTAGATGCTTCAAATGATCTTCTTATTTCCTTGAGAGAATTGTTATGTCATCCAGATAGACAACCACCAACTTATCCCTCTTCTTAGCAAAGGCAATGTCCATTTCTCTTTGAAATGTAACTCCTGCATTCATCAAACCAAAGGGAATTTTGGCATACATGAACGTGCCCCATGGTGTGGTAAATGCAGTTTTCTCCTTATCTTCTGGATGGCCAAGTATTTGATTATATCATGAAAAACCATCCAGCATAGACATCCTTTGGGAACCAACAATGTTCTACAGAATTTGGTCCATCTTTGGGAGAGGGTAGTTGTCCTTCAGAGAGGCTTTGTTCAAGTTGCTGAAGTCAATGCAGATTCTGATTTCTCCACTCTTTTTTCTGACTGGAACTAAGTTTGCAAGCCACTTTGACAATCTGATTGGAACAATAATTTTGGCATCAAAGAGCTTCTTGATTTCCTTCTCAATGAGAGGCATGAGAAGTGGATTAATCCTCCTTAGCTTCTGTTTGAAAGGATTTTCATTTTATTTAATAGGAATGGTATGTTGAATGATAGTAGGATCATACTTCTTTCAATCAGCATAACTCCATGCAAAAACATCTATGAACCTTTTCATCATCTCAATATATTTCCGTTTCATGTCAACTAAAAGAAACTTTGAATCTTAATCATTTTTGGCATTGCTACTGTACCAAGGTTACAACTCTCTACATCTTCATCATCTACTTGTATCTTAGGAGATTTGAACACATCATTTTGGTCAAAAATCTTTTCAAGTGGGATGAGACATTTAGGTATAGAGTTATTCTTCAGTTGCAACACTTCAGAATTCCCTTTAGTTTCAACAAGCATGTTTTGTTGATCTACTTGTGTGCTTTCAAACTCCTCTTTCAGCTCTATAAATTTTTTTACTTGCTGGTCATCCTCAAAAACTTGCCAATGGATGATTTTGTCAAGGATAGCATGTCTATGGAAAAATTCAACCTCATATCTTTCATTGGAATGTGCAAGGATAATAAAAAACTTGAAGAGACAACTAGGGAGTCAGCTATTGAGTTTTGATCCATAGTCTTCACAATAAATGAATATTCTTGAAAATTCTCTAACATCTCCATGATCAAATTTATGTATGCCCTCATTCTCAAATCCTTAGTTTGATATACACCCTCAACTAGCTTAATAATTAATTCAAAAACTCCACAAACATAAATCTTTTGGGCACCCATTCTTTCCAAAATTTCTAAACCCAAAAATAAAGACTCATACTCAGCCATGTTATTTGTGCAATCAAAGTTCAGTTTGTAAGAAAAGATCTTACTTTCATACTCTGGAGTTGTGATCTGAATTCCTGCTCCAACCCCCTCTCTTCCTGTTTATCCATCAAAGTGTAACAACCACCAACCTTCTGCCTTCTCTTCACTGATTTTCTAATTTTCTGCCTGCTGATTTTTTGTTTCCTGAATTTCTATTTACTGATTTCTACTTTCTTTTCATCTTCTACTTCATCAATCAATTCATTGAAAAGTATAATAGATCCTTATTCAGTATCAACAACATAGATTGGAAAATTCTGAGGTTTTTCCTTACTACTTACCATATAAGCCATCCTTGTTTTTCTATATAGCCTTCTTTGATCACCAAAGACAAGAATAGTGGCATATGTTAGGTCCATCTGCATGTTGCCTTTGATATTTTCTTCCCATGACCTTGATAACAACATGCCAAAATTAGGTGGAATGTCTGCTACCATAATGTCCATTACCACTGTCTTGGCAGGGACTTGTGTAATACCAACAACAACATCTTTTATTAAACCAATGCACTGAAATTTTTTTGAATCAAAAGAAAACAAGTCCTTATATGGCCTATTAATTTCCAATCCCATCCTTTCCATGATCACTTTGGGCATGAGGTTATGAGAGGCTCTTGAATCCAACATGGCATTATGCAATGTCATGTCATGAATGCTAAGACTGACATAGAAAGGAGGCGCCTCTTCATTCTACTCATCTTCCAATCTTGGTCCCAAGTATATGGTTGGATGATCTTCTTGTATATTTAGGATATCAACAGCTCCTGGTTGGGAATTCAACATTTTTACAAACTTACTTTTGTATTCATTGACCTTAAGAATTTCTCCAAAAGGGACTGGGATTTTGGTCTTGGAGATCTCACTCTCCTAATTGAAAACAAAAGAATATTTTTCAGTTTCTTTGATAGGAGGAGGAGGTGGTGTATATTTTCTAATGTCAGCATCTTTAGGGGCATCTTGCTTGGGTTGTGTTTTGTTTGTAGTAATTGGAACATTTTTGATTCTGAGGTTGTATTGTTTCTGCATCTCAAAGATTGCATGTTGATATCCCTTACGATAATCAGATGGTTCCTCACCCTTGTTTACATCATGATCTGACTCATCATGTTCTTCCTTTGTCAAAAACATCCCTGACATATTTTCATCTAAGAAATGAATTGAGTCTTCTTGTATTTCAAGCTGATCTTCTTCATCAACTAAATTTTGCTGAAAAGGAGGCCTTACTTGAGGGTCAGGTTGATTTCTGTTTTCCCTTGGTCTCTGCTAGTTTTGAGGTCTTCTGAACTGAGGATTTCTAAACTGAGGTTCATGTTGTGCAAGAGGAGTAGAGGCATTCCCAAGGGCAAGCCTATCCATCATTTTTTCCATTGTCTTCATCATGGAGTCAAATTTATCATCTAAGGTGGAAGGCTTATCTTCTTCTTTTAGTTTTGTCTTTCCCATCTTAAAATTTTTAACTGCTATCATATTGACCTCCACCTTCACTGCATCATTTTTCATTTCAGCTAATGAAGGGGATTCTCTTTCTCTTAGTAGGATAGAAAAGTCATAGTCAAAAGCCTTAGCATATCTCACCTGAGCTGCTCCTGGTGGAGGCTTTAGATTTGCAGGGATGGAGTCATAAAATTTATTAAACATCTTTGAAAATTTTTGAACAGTTTCATCAACAGCTCTTTTCAAACTATTATACTCAGTGAGGGCTTGTACAGGGTTAGTTCTATTTCCCCACTTTCTCAAGAAGCTATCTTCAAATTCATTCCAATTATGCAGGCTTCCTAGTGTAAGGGCTTTAATCCACTTCCTAACCTCACCAGTAAAGCTCTGAGAAAATAATCTCATCTTGACATCCTCATGGTCAACCTCCTCCCTGTCTATGAATTCATTGAACTGGCTTACATGCTCTTCGGCTGTAATCTCTTCATCACTTCCCCAAGTTTTGATTCTAGCAGAATATTTGCTAGGGAGGGCATTAAGGATAGCTGGAAGAACAAGAGGGGCATACCTAGTAGGTGCAACAACAGGTGGAGGTGGCACATTTCCTGCCATGATGACTGGAACTATGGTAGTCTTAGGGACATCGACAATAAAGGAATAGGAACTGTTAGAAGGAGGGATGGTTGGTATTTGTTGTCCAGTTACAATTGAACTCCAATCAGGTAGAGGGACACTAGATTTACTTCTTAACAATATTTCAAATGGGTCTAGTTCCTTCAACCTATCCAAAGATTCCCTTTCTAATAATAAAGCAGATGTAACTGCTTCCAAAAACTCTTCTTTATCTTTTTGAGTCACTAAGGCTGAGGTATCAATACCTCTTTTATGTAGGTCTAAGACAATTTCATTCAATTATTTTTCATTTTCAGACCTAAACAAGACTTTCTGAATTTTATCATCAAATTTTTTATCTTCAGGACTTCTTAAAACTTCAGAGGACAAGGCTTTTGTGTGTAATAGAGTACCTGATATTGCAGAACTGCCTCGAATGCCTATAGAAATTGTGTTTGGATTATCCACAATTGTAGGTTGAGCTGGGTTAGGATTACTCCTCGTATATCTCCTTTTCAAAACCACCTTTGAACATGAGAATTTTGAATGGATTCACCAAGTTAGATGCAGCCTCGAACAATTTCTGAGCTCCTACTACCTTCAAGAGTTCAGCTTCAAAATTTCGAGAAATGTATATCTTCAGACTCCTGACAGACGCACCAAAATGTTATCATAAAATTGTACTTGATTGGTTGCGGTGAGACAACTCTGGTGTTTCCAAACCATGTTTTTGACTGACTTAACGCCTCTTCGGTCAGGAAAACTCTCTCAAAGGGGTTTATGATATTAGATAATGATAGTACTAGATGGATAACTCTATTTGAAAAGTAACTTGATTTGTGTGTATGTAGGTTGAAAAGGAGTAAGCTTGCTACCATTGGGCTTATGGAGTCAGCAAATCAATAGATTCAGTGCCCAAGGTT
>CM076570.1:1218837609-1219145927 GCA_034641835.2 Pinus albicaulis | reverse complement strand
CGGATGGATGAAGGCTGGTAATGAAGCGTATGCAGATTGCGTAGAGGCAGAGGCTGGACAACGTGAATGGATGCAGGGGAAATCGACGGACAGAGGGGAAGCTCGACTGCGTGAAAGATTGGGAGGACGACAAGGAGAGGGAGGCTGGACGCTGGATGAGGACAGCAAGAAGAGGGCAGAGATGGACCTGGACAGTGGATAGGAGGTCAACGCAGATCAAAGGTACAGCGTTAAGGACAGAGGATCGAATTTGAAGCAGCAGAGAGTGAGGGCGTTGGATAGCAAATTGATGGCTTGCAGAAGTCGATGGGAATTGACACCCTTTTTTGCAGTGAGTTGAGACAGAAAAACCCAGTACAATCAAAACGCCCAGAGAACCTAAAATTTCTCCCGTCAAACTCAGATTTAAATGCTCCTTTAATCATATAACATTCAGATTTTCCCACAGAAGCGATTCTGAGGCCAGATCTGGCCCTTGGGGGTTAGATCTGGCTCAGATCGAAAAAAAAAAAAATTCTGAGTAAACCCTGCAACCTGGAAAACCAGTGAAATCCTGAAAATATATACACCAAAAAAATTTATTAAACCCTTACAGCCCTAATAAAAATACAAATTTACAAGCTAATTTACAGATTTGAGGCCCTCATGGCCAGATTTGAACCCATTTCAGCACAATTTTTAGAAATTTGAAATTTTAAAGAGAGGCACAAGTCCTAGGAGACCTTGTAAAAAACACAAATTTGTAAGATAGATTCAGGAAATTAGAAACAATGGGCTTTTTCAGATTTACGAATCTGAGAGTTGGTTGGTCCAAATGAAGACTTCCCCAGACGCTCAAATCTTAAAAAAAAAATTCCCTCCCCACTTAGATCTGAACTTTAGATCGATAGAGATTTAAGAAAATAACATGAGATCCTTTAGAAAAATCAAAATGTCATTTTATGAACCCAGAAAACTGCATAAGATATCTGTATGCAGATTAATCTATGAACGCCATCAACCATAAAAATGTTAAACAAAGTAGCAGAGTTTAGAAATGAATCATCACATAGATCTGGAAAAGGAACACCAAAGTTTGTAACTCCAAAGTCTTTATGCTTTATTCATCAAAAAAAATTACAAGAGCTTCCAAGAGCAAGTGCACGATCCTGAGATCGGATGATTCAAAACTGACAAAGACCTTTTAATTTATAGGACAAAATCTCCAACAGCTAGTTCGGTTGATCCACGTCAAAATAATCTCGATCGTCGATAAAATTTGATCATCTTTTAATCTGGACCGTCGAAATTATGAATTTGGGGAAAAAATGAATTTATCATTTAAATTCATTTTAATTAACTCAAAAATACTATTTTTGAGTTAATTACCTCAAATTTTTTACTTTGACTTTGACTTAACCACCTAGGCCCAAGGGTGCAAAATTTCTTAAAATTCTCAACATTCCATTGACCTGGGCCCTTTAAAAATTCATTTTTTTAAGGACCAACGAATTTTGCCTTTGAAGAATTTTATCCTCACCTAGGACCTAAAATTAATTAAATTTCTGGCTTAGGATTTTTTCATTAATTTGACCAGAAATTTTAATTAATTGACTGAGAGGGGATTTTAATTATTTTTTCCAACCCTCTTTACATAAGATAAATACATTTAGACACATGAAGGAGGAATACCCATTCGTATAGACACTCAAATAAATACCCAATTCTACGACTCAAAACACGATCTAGTAGACCAAGTAGCTTGTAATAAAATAATCCAGCCAACTAGCTAGGATCATTCCCAAACTACTTTTACAAGGACCGATAGAAAACACTAGGACTCACTTAGCATGCTGATGACAAAATCCACCTTAGCTTTGGGGTGAGGTTGGAGGGAAAAACTCTGCTGATAACTTGTGTCGAAAAACACAAGTAAATTAGTGAGACAAAAAACCTCCTAGGATAGAAATCATCAAAAACATACTAGGCTTACCTAGGTTGTTACATACATTGACGGTCTTACTTAGATAATTTACATCATAACATGCAGAATGGGTTTACATCATTTATAAAAACTGTTGTCTGATGATGGAATCTGAACGGTGTAAACCTCGAACATGATAAGTCCCATTTGAAAAAATGGGGGTGTACTGCTGTGGGGTCGTTGACAAAGTGTGGTCAACATCTGGCTCTACTTGGGGATACGTTGCTTCATTGAAGGAATGTGAGAATCCAGAATCTGTATCCAAGCAACACACAAAATTACATAAGTAGCGTCCATCCAAATATCATCATATAACATTAAGCTCATGAAAAAGTATAAGCTCTTCTATCATTTATTATTCTACTTAACATGAAAAGTAAATCTACTCCAACTGCAAAATGAAATGCTGAAATAACAAGGTGTAAGGTTAGAGATACAATACAAAGGATGCCCTATGGCATCAGATGTGCTCAATATAGTGCATGCTGAGCATTTGCCTGCTTTCAGGCAAGTCTGTAGGCTACTTTTCAGATGTGCCATGTGCAGTCTTGCTAATTGTAGGACTCTGTCTTATCCGCATGTCAAGCTTCTCTCGGCCATCAGACGAATCAAACCACTTACTTCTTCTTTTCTGCTTTTTTCTCTTCGTCTGAGGGGGTTGTGATGTCAGCAATGAGACCACTGTAGATTTCTTGTCCTTATCTTGAAAATGCTTGTACAAAAGTTCTGATGAACCTGTAATGTGACCAATCTTATTCTGAATATACTCTGTTAAAGGTGACACATAAGCTTGGTCTTTTTCAACGTCCTTTGTAGCCATAGTTAAATCTTCCTTAATGGGAAAAGTTACCTCCATATGATGAGATGGAAATTGGTTCAGCAAACTGGGAGGCCTATGATCTGCTGACAATTTTGACTTGGGTTGGAAATTCTACATGTGTGATCTTTCCATTTTTTCCAACTTATTTTGAATATCAGTAGAATGCTTAACATTATTAACAGTAATTTTCTGCACATGACTCTTTTCAATAGTCAGCAAATTGTGTTCAAGAGACATCTGATAGAATGATTAACTTCCATCATTTTTACCCTGTTTTCCATGACATTTATTTCCTGTGCATGACTCTCTTCAATCGTCAACAATTTGTGTTCCATGTTTTTTGTTGATTCATCATTATCTGCTTTCATGGTCGTGAAGAGATTTTGCATACAGTTCATCTCTTTCTCATGATTTGTTTCCATGATCGTCATTTCCTTGATATGTTTTGCTTCTAAGGCCAATAACTTGCTCTGTATAGAACCAATTTCCCTAGCGTGATCCGCTATTATTTTTTCTTGATTAAGTTCCATATTCTTAATGATTTGAGCCTGGTTGGCCTCCCTATTCTTGATTACCTGAGCTTGATTGGCCTCCATATTCTTGATTACCTGAGCTTGATTTAGCTGTATATCCTGAACCATCTGAATCAATTCGTTAACAAGATGCTTATCGTTGTCAACACTGATTTGACAACTTGTTTCTGCTTCACCACTATCATGGATTTGTGCTGTTGTGGTACAAGTAGATTCATCCTGAGAATTTTCTGGAAATCTCCTACTGATAGTTGAGTTCTCTACAAGATCAATTTCATTATTTTGCATAATACTGGGAGCACAAGGCAAGTCATCTTGTTTTATATATCTATCTGTAAAAGCATTGATGATGTCTTGTAAACAATACTCCTCAGGACAATTTCGAAACCAATCGATAGCATCACCTTTTAAGGAATAGCCAAAGATACATATCTTGACATCTTCATGATTATATTGTGAAGGACGACAATATTTATGTATAAAATAAGTGACCATCCTTAGATGTATTAGAGCAGTGCCTGGATCACCACCTGAGAAAAAAGGCAATTTTGAAGTAGCCTCTTCCGGCATGTCATGAAAGGCGTCATCCATGATGACCTGCTTAAAAGTTAGGAAATAGATCCATGTTCAAGAATAATCAAAAGGTCCTCAAGAAGTGAACTTTTTAACAGGAACTCTTGTAAGAAATGAAAGAATTGGAGTCGCCACTTGAACATGAAACTAATTCTGAAAATAGAAGAAATAATCGAGAATAACAGATGGATATCAGGGGGCATTTTTGTTTGGGAGTAAATAGGTGAATAAGTGGAGTCGCCACCCAAACAAGGAGCCAACCAAAATGTCCAGGTGCTAATGATACGATGATGAAATGACTAGTTGATGAAAAGATGAAGAGATGAAAAGACGCCAGAAAATGTGATTCCTTGTGACAAGCTAATGAATGGTGAAAGAAGATTTGAAGATTATAAAATGTCGTTAAGATCAAGGACAGAAAAAATCTATCCTCGGCAACGGAGCCAAAAAATGTTGTCGCACAGATTGTCTAGGCACCACGACAACGGCTCATATCGAGGGCTGTCACCCGATCTCCAATCTCTCTATCTAAGTTGTCTCCTAGCAGACCTAGGGAGGTAGACCCTAACAGAAATGAGGAAAACGAATTGGTTGCAAGTCAACTAACTCAGGAGACAGTTAAATAACCAAGTACTTGATGATATTAACGAGATTTCACAGATCAATTAGATTAAAACCAGTGCCTTATGGAGTTAAAATATCCCGTTATGTAAGCCAAGTAATGGATGTATAACTGCTGCTATGACCACAATGATATTCAGTAGAAAGCACCACAATCATTCTTTAAGATACTTAAGCCAATCAACGAAGTTTATCATGAAACGATCATTTAAATTAAAATGCCAGATGCTTGAAATATTTCCGAATTTATAATGTTTCAATACAACACGATCCAGAAATCAAAATAAAAACTAAACCTAACTCTACAATCTAACAAAAATTGAAGTTAATTGAAGTCTAAAATTAAACTAAACTAAAAGCCTATGGTAAACTTAACACTATCTAAAAAAATCTAAAACAATCGAATCCTATAAAATACACTAACCAAACTAATATGAAACCAATTTAAAAAAAAAAAAATCATCGCGTAGGCGTAAGGGTTTTCGAACTTGAATGTATGCGTTGATGTGTTTGTTGTTTTGCAGGTCAACGAGGATGGAGGAAGCGGCGTGAAGAAATGGAGCACGGACGATTGGGATGAGACGGGCTAATGCGACGGCTGGAAGGAGGAGGAAAAACGCATGACGCCGAAAATAAAATGCGAATGGATGAAGGCTAGTAATGAAGCGTATGCAGATTGCATAAAGGCAGAGGCTGGACGGTGTGAATGGATGCAGGGGAAATCGACGGACAGAGGGGAAGCTCGACTGCGTGAAAGATTGTGAGGACGGCAAGGAGAGGGAGGTTGGACGCTGGATGAGGACGGCAAGAAGAGGGCAGAGATGGACCTGAACAGCAGATAAGAGGTCAACGCAGATCAAAGGTACAGCGTTAAGGACAGAGAAGCAAGGGCAGAGGATCGAATTTGAAGTAGTAAAGAGTAAGGGCATTGGATAGCAAATTGATGGCTTGCAGAAGTCGATGGGAATTGACAACGTTTTTTGCAGTGAGTTGAGATAGAAAAACCCAGTGCAATCAAAATGCCCAGAGAACCTAAAATTTCTCCCGTCAAACTCAGATTTAAATGCTCCTTTAATCATATAACGAGACCAGATCTAGCCTTTGGGGGTTAGATCTGGCTCAGATCTAAAAAAAATTCTGAGTAAACCCTGCAACCTGCAAAACCAGTCAAATCCTGAAAATATATATACCAAAAAAATTTATTAAAACCTTACAGCCCTAATAAAAATACAAATTTACAAGCTAATTTACAGATTTGAGGCCCTCATGGCCAGATTTGAACCCATTTCAGCAAAAATTTTAGAAATTTGAAATTTTAAAGAGAGGCACAAGTCCTAGGAGACCCTGTAAAAAACACAAATTCGTAAGATAGATTCAGGAAATTAGAAACAATGGGCTTTTTCAGATTTACGAATCTAAGTTTCGGCTGGTCCAACTGAAGACTTCCCCAGACGCTCAAATCTTTAAAAAAAAAATTCCCTCTCCACTTAGATCTGAACTTTAGATCGATAGAGATTTAAGAAAATAACATGAGATCTTTCAGAAAAATCAAAATGTCATTTTATGAATCCAGAAAACTGCACAAGATATCTGTATGCAGATTAATCCATGAAGGCCATCAACCATAAAAATGTCAAACAAAGTAGCAGAGTTTAGAAATGAATCACCATATAGATCTGGAAAAGGAACACCAAAATTTGTAACCCCAAAGTCTTTATGTTTTATTCATCAAAATAAATTACAAGAGCCTCCAAGAACAAGTGCACGATCCTAAGATCGGATCACTCAAAGACTGACAAAGACCTCTAATTTATAAGACAAAATCTCCAACGACTAGTTCAATTGATCCATGTCAAAATAATCTCAACCGTCGAAAAGATTTGATCATCTTTTAATCTGGACCGTCGAAATTATAATTTTGAGGAAAAAACGAATTTATGATTTAAATCCATTTTAATTAACTCAAAAATACTATTTTTGAGTTAATTACCCCAAAATTTTGACTTTGACTTAACCACCTAGGCCCAAGGGTCCAAAATTTCTTAAAATTCTCAATATTTCTTTGGCCTGAGGCTTTTAAAAATTCATTTTTTAAGGACCAACGAATTTTGCCTTTGAAAGATTTTAACTCACCTAGGACCTATAATTAGTTAAATTTATGGCTTAAGATTTTTAATTAATTGGACCAGAAATTTTAATTAATTGACCGAGAGGGGATTTTAATTATTTTTTCCAACCCTCTTTACAAAAGATAATACATTTAGACACATGAAGGGGGAATACCCATTCGTATAGACCCTCAAATAGATACCCAATTTTGTGACTCAAAACATGATCTAGTAGACCAAGTAACTTGTAATAAAATAATCTAGCCAAATAGCTAGGATTATTCTCAAACTACTTTTACAAGGACTCGATAGAAAACACTAGGACTCACTTAGCCTGCTGATGACAAAATCCACCCTAGCTTTGGGGTGAGGCTGGAGGGGAAAACTCTGCCGATAACTTGTGTCTAAAAACACAAGTAAATCAGTGAGACAAAAAACCTCCTAGGATAGAGATCGTCACCAACATATTAGGCTTACCTAGGTTGTTACATACATTGACGGTCTTACTTAGATCATTTACATCATACACATGCAGAATGAGTTTACATCATTTATAAAAACTGTCCACTGATTATGGAATCTGAATGGCGCGACCACATCGAACATGATGAATCCCATTAAAAAAAATGGGGGTGTACTGCTATGGGGTCGTTAACAAAGTGTGGTCAACAAGCTCAAAATTAATTTTTTTGAGCTAATTTCCTCAAAAAATTTGACTTTGATGACTTTAACACCAAGGCTCAAGGGTCCAATTTTTCTTGAAATTTTCAATATTCCCTTGGTGGAGGACTTCTAAAAATTAATTTCTCTAGGACCCACGAATTTTTCTTTTTGGAGAATTTATTTTCCTAAGACTTTAATTTTGACTCTAATTAATTAAATTTCTAGCTTAGGATATTTTTAATTTATCTTTGCCAAAAAATTTAATTAATTGACATATGAGGGGATTAATAACTATTTTTAACGCTCTAATATTTTAGCCATGGTGCTAAAATATTATTTACATAATATAATTACATTTCAACCTTTAAAGGGGGAAAACTCGTTCGTTATAGACACTCAATTTTTTACCCAATTCTGGGACTTGATATGATCTAGTACACTAATAAAATAATCTAGCTAATTAGTTAAAATTATTCCCAAATCACTTTTACAAAGACTCGATTATAACACTAGGAATCACTTAAGATCTTGACGACAAAATCCACCCTAGCTTTAGGGTGAGGCTGGAGGGAAAAATTCTATCGATCATCTGTGTTTAGAAACACAGATGAATCAATGAGACGAAAAACCTCCTAAGATGAAAATCGTCATCAAAACGATAGGCTTACCTAGGTTGTTACATACATTTAGCTGGAGGGAAAAAATCTGCCGATCATCTATGTTTAGAAACACAGATGAATTAGTGAGACGAAAAACCTCCTAGGATGAAAATCGTCCTCAAAATAATAGGCTTACCTAGGTTGTTACATACATTTATGGTCTTACTAAGATCATTTACATTACAAATTTGCGGAATGGGTTTACAACTTTGACAAATTGTCGACTGATGATGATGAATCCTAGATGATCTGAGTGCTTGAACATGATGGAATCTTGTTGCGAAAAAATGTATTGCTATAGGATAGTTGACACAGAGTGGTCAACAGGTACCTTCAGTGTGTTTATGATCAAGTCTAGGCATAGATCAGATCTGGGGTATAAGGAAAATTCATCACCAAGGAGAAACTTGTTAGGTCATGATGGATCGAGGTTGTCACTTGTGGAGTATCTTTCTGTTAATTTTGGGCAACTAGGTCCAAACTCCGTGTTGTACTGCTCAGATGATGATGCCAATATTTTTATTGGATTCCTCTTTCGGAGAGGTGCAAGATAGATCTAAAGATCATCTTGATCGGATGAGCAGAACATTTATTTTGAATTTATTCCACTTATGTGCAAGGTCGGCCAGAATTGTAATGTAGGCTTGGAGCCCCAACATATGTGTCACTTTCGTCTTGTGTCTGATTGGTTCGATCACCTTTTGGAGGCTTTTCCTCTCACATGTGTGGAACAACAGCTAAGGTTTTTGAACGGATCTGTCTAGGGTTTCAGCGCAGGTTTGACCAGCGTTGACTTTGGTCAACGCTTGGTCCTTTTGACCTCAAACCTTCACCAAACTTTCGATTTCTGAAGGCCACATTCATTGGCACATAAACCGAGGCTAGACGTTAACCTTTGACCTACTGCATTGACTTTTTGTTGTTGTTGTTTTGTGTTGACTGCATTGACTGGACATTGTTGACTTTCATTGACTTTGGGTTGAGTTTTGTGGAGCTGTCTTGAGGGTTGTGTGACACTTTTGGTTGGCTGACCGTGAGGAGACTTTTCTTGTTGAAGCATCCTGTTGACCGCCATAACACACCACAACACATATATTTTGCTGATCAAGTTAAGTGTATTTTTGGCTTGTCTTCCGTCGATCTATTGGTATGTTCTATCAACATTTTACTTTCATGTTTATGTGATTGCTATTTGGTATCGGGTTTGAAGTAAGGTGAAGACAAAGCCCAAGTTTGTGTTGAAAGTAATCACTGAAGAAGTAGCATTTGTCAACGACCCATGGGTACCTAAAACTATAATGGCTTCAAAGTTGATGATAAGTTGACTAGTAAGTCTGACTATCATGCTTGGAAGATGTCATTGGACTTGGTCTTGGAAGATCAAGATGTCATGGACCATGTGCAAGGAAAAATTCAGAAGCCTCCATCAATTGCACCCACTGCCACAAAGACGAAGTATAGAAAAGGGGAAATCAAAGCTAAGCTAATTATCCGAGATTCCATCCACAAAATTCTGGTTGCTTACATCTCTGAGTTGGACACATCTAAGGAGATGTATGATAAGTTGGTCAATATATTCAGGGCTAACAATGCAAATCAAGTTCTTTTCTTTAAGAACCAATTGAAGAATCTCAAGAAAGGCAAGGATGAATTTGTTCAATTCTATTTTCTGAAGTTGACCAAAATCAGGAATAACCTTCTCGCCATTGGGGAAACAATAGCTGATCGAGAAATGGTTCTCACTGCACTTGGAGATATCCCCTCTGAATGGCATGTATTCCTTACTACCATTCTCAATAATAATGTGATTCCCGATTTTGATGAAGTATTGTCGAGATGCACTCAAGAGGAAACAAGAATGATGGAATATGAAAATGAAGGTAATGTTGCCTTCACCGCTCATGCTAAGAAGAAGAACAATGGTGATCTGAGGAACCATGGAAGAGCAGGGGCCAAAGGAAAGAAAGGAAGATGTTACACATGTAACAAGTTTGGCCACTATGCTAGAGAATGCCCTAATAGAAGGGATTCTCCAGGGGATGATGACAACAACAACAGGAGGAATGGCAATCAAAGGAACAACAGGTTCAAAGGAAAGAGAAAGGCTCCCTCTAGTCGTAATGGAAATGGGCAACCTTTCAAAAGATCAAGAAATTCTAGGTATGAAGAATCTAATGTTGTTGACAATAAAAGAAATGAATTCATTTTTGTATCTGCCCTCTCTGCTGCATCTCCACCCGACACCTTGGATGTCTGGTTGATTGATAGTGGCGCTTCAAGGCACCTCACTGGGTTTAAAGAAGCCCTTTCTGATTTGATTGAGAAGGATACTAATCTGCAAATTATCCTTGGAGATAATGCCACCTATGCCGCGAAAGGGACAGGGACTGTGACCCTCCATTTATCTCAAGGTCAAGTCCTTCGTTCGCAAGATGTATTTTATGTACCTGATTTGAAGAAGAACCTTGTGTCTATTTTGGCCATGGAAGACAAAGGTTTCAAGGTGGCATTCACCGATGGAAAGGTTCGCATCTGGAAGAAGAGTTTCAAAGAAGCTCTCATGATTGGTTTTAGAGTTGATACACTCTACCAGGTTGGAGGAAGTCCATTGGGGGCTATGACATGTAATACAATTCGTCAAACCGAATTGTGGCACTGGAGGTTTGGACACCTTCATTACAAAGCCCTTCCTGAAGCAAGGAAGGTGGTGACAGGGATGCTCGAATTCAAAAATGATCATGAAGGTGTATGTCAGGGTTGTGCCGAAGGAAAGCATACAAGGGGACCTTTCCCCTCGAGTGTCACAAAGACATCTGACGTCTTGCAATTGATACATTCTGATTTATCTGGTATGTTGCCCGTGACATCCTTGGGAGGATGTTCTTTTTACATGAAGTTTATAGATGACTTCTCTCGCAAGACCTAGATATATTTCTTGAAAAAGAAGGATGAAGCAGTCATGTGGTTTCGTACCTTCAAGGCCTTGGTGGAAAATCAAACAAGAAAGAAGATCAAGATTTTGAGGACCGATAAAGGCACTGAATATGAGTCAAACGAGTTCAATGACTTTTGCAGAGAAACTGGCATTAAGAGGGAGACCACAACCGTGTATACTCCTGAGCAAAATGGCGTTGCTGAAAGAAAGAATAGGACCATTGTGGAAGCTGTCCGTGCCATGCTATGTGACCAAGGTCTTCCGAAGTTTCTATGGGGAGAAGCTACGAACACTATTGTGTACATACAAAATTGATGCCCACATTCTGCTCTGGACTCCAAAACTCCCGAAGAAGTATTCTTTGGTAAGAAACCTGATGTTTCTCATTTTAGAGTTTTTGGTTGTCCCGTTTACTTTCATGTACCGAAAGAAAAGAGAAGCAAGTTGGATGCTACTGGGAAGAAAGGAATGTTTGTGGGCTACAGTGAAACTTCGAAGGCATATAGAATCTATGTGCTTGGTCAAAGGGAAGTGGAGATATACCACGATGTCACCTTCGATGAAGATGCTTCCCTCGGGAATGCAATAAATCAGGAAAGCAGGAAGAGCAGAAGGATGAAATGATGCCCAATGTTGAAGGACCGATGGACCCAATTGATCCACCTCCTTCAATGAAGAGAAGACCCTCATGGCTCAAGGATACTCTCGAGGATGTCGAGAGACATGTGGCCCCAAGGGGGACATTCCGTGAAAGCAAGAAGCCGAATAGATACCAAGGGTATCTAGCAGCCATGAGTACAATCGTACAATCTGAGCCTGGATCATTTGAAGAAGCCGCAAAGCATCAAGTCTGGAAGGATGCTATGCATGAAGAGTACAAGTCGATTATGAAGAATGATGTCTAGGATGTGGTCCCGAGACCGGAGGACAAAGCTATTGTCACCTCGAAATGGCTCTATAAGATCAAGAATGGATCTGATGGTAGTGCTGAAAAGTACAAGGCAAGATTCGTTGCCCGAGGCTTATCTCAAAAGGAAGGCATAGACTATGATGATATATTTGCACCTGTGGCCCGCTATACCACCATTCGATCTATTATTTCCCTTGCTGCCACGCAAGGATGGAGTCTCCATCAGATGGATGTGAAGACCGCTTTTCTGCATGGTTCGATAAAGGAAAAGGTGTATGTGGAGCAACCTCTGGGGTTTAGAGTCCAGGATAGAGACTCTCATGTATGTAGGTTGAAGAAAGCCCTCTATGGGTTGAAGCAAGCCTCTAGGCTTGGTGTGAGAGGATAAATAGTTACTTGATGAAGCTGGGCTTCACTCGAAGTAATGCTAATCCGAACCTTTACTTCAAGGTTGATAGAGAAAAGCCTCTCATTCTGGTTCTCTATGTGGACGATCTCTTCCTGACAGGTGTTGACCCTCTCATTCATCAGTGTAAGAGGGAGCTCCCTTGCGAGTATTCATCAGTGTAAGAGGGAGCTCGCTTGCGAGTTCGAGATGAAAGACCTAGGACTGATACATTACTTCCTAGGCTTGGAGGTCTGGCAGAGACTTGGCGAGATTTTCCTCTCTCAAGGAAAATACATTGTGAAGCTATTGGAGAGATTTGGTATGGTGGACTATAAGTCCGTGTGGACACCGATGGAGCTAAACTTCAAGAAGTTGTGTGGAAATGCTGCTAGGCCTGCATTGGGAAATCCTATCGAGTATCGTCAACTCGTAGGTGCATTGATGTTCTTAGTGAACTTCCGTCCGGACATATGTTTTGCAGTAAACACTTTGAGTCAACACATGGTTGATCCTCATCACATTCACTGGGTTGGTGCCAAGAATCTCTTGAGATATCTTCGGGGCACGATAAACCATGGGATGAGATACACTGCCGGGAGTTTGAGACTCCATGGATATACTGATGTCAATTGGGCTGGCAGTGTGGTGGATCGCAAGAGCACATCTGGATGCTGCTTCACACTTGGGTCTGCTTCAATATCTTGGATGAGCAGGAAGCAGAAGTTGGTAGCTTTGAGCACCGTTGAGGCTGAATACATTGCAGCGAGTATGGCCTGTTGTGAAGCTATTTGGTTGCGAAAGCTCTTCAGTGAGTTGTTCGGGCATGTGCTAGATACCACCGTTATCCTTTGTGATAACCAGAGTGGGATTCATTTGTTAGAAAATCCCGTGTTCCACGATTGATCCAAGCATATTGATATCAGGTACCATTTTATTCAGGATATGGTTACAGTGAGGCGCCGTAAGGCTCGATCATATAGGAACTGATGAGCAAGTCACGGATATTCTCACAAAGCCCTTGGGGAAGGTCAAGTTCCTAACCTTCCGTGAGAATCTTGGAATCGTGGAACAACCCTATTCCGAGGGTCCTGTTAGACGATGAGCTCTGGGAGATCTAGGGGGCTTTGGGGATAGCTTCTTGGAGCTATAAGCAACCAGAGGGCTAGGCTTGCCGAACCTTGTTGGTGTGCTTTCGCCCCACCATGATGATATTGAGTTGGTTCATCTCTCTTTGATATGTGCCCTGTACGCATCCTACCATGGAGTCCCGGACTCATGGGAAGTACCTCTCATCTTGGCCAATGAGGTGGGAAATGTGGATAGAGACCCATAGCAAGACTGATGGACACATCGGAGATTGTCGTACTCTCTATGTCTAGGATGACATTTGTCCAACCACTTGATCTAGGATTAAGTCTAGTTTGGTTTCAAACCTCCAAATGACTGTGTTAGTTAAACTAACTTCAGGTTAGTATGAGACTACTTTGAGTCCTCTAGAGGTTTTGGACCTCTGAGCTGACTTCAGGTCAACCGGGAGTGATGTCTTTATGACTCACCATTTGAAATAAAGAAGCCAACAAAGCAAGTTACGGCGGGATGGCGCACGATGTTTGGATGCAACTGGTGGATGGAGTTCTCCCTAGTTGAGAGGGAGTGTTAATTTTGGGCAACTAGGTCCAAACTCCATGTTGTACTACTCAGATGATGATGCCAATATTTTTATTGGATTCCTCTTTCGGAGAGGTGCAAGATTGATCTAAAGATCATCTTGATCGGATGAGCAGAACATTTATTTTGAATTTGTTCCACTTATGTGCAAGGTTGGCCAGAATTGTAATGTAGGCTTGGAGCCCAACATATCTGTCACGCACTCTCACAGATGGATATATATTGGACTAACTTGGAGGTCATTTCATCATCCACTCATCACACACTTCTCTCTTGTGTCTGATTGGTTCGATCACCTTTTGGAGACTTTTCCTCTTACATGTGTGGAACAACAGCTAGGGTTTCTGAATGGATCTGTCTAGGGTTTTAGCGTACGTTTGACCAACGTTGACTTTGGTCAATGCTTGGTCCTTTTGACCTCAAACCTTCACCAAACTTTCGATTTCTGAAGGCCGCATTCATTGGCATATAAACTGAGGCTAGACGTTGACCTTTTACCTGTTGCGTTGACTTTTTGCTACTGCTGTTTTGTGTTGACTGCGTTGACTGGACATTGTTGACTTTCGTTGACTTTGGGTTGACTTTGTGGAGCTGTCTCGAGGGTTGTGTGACACTTCTGGTTGGCTGACCGCGAGGAGACTTTGCTGGTTGAAGTATCCTGTAGACCGCCGTAATGCACCACAACACATATATTTTGCTGATCAAGTTAAGTGTATTTTTGTCTTGTCTTCCGTCGATCTATTGGTATGTTCTATCAGCATTTTACTTTCATGTTTATGTGATTGCTATTTGGTATCAGGTTTGAAGTAAATTTGCATCAAGCATAGAACATCTTCAAAAATTTACACTTTCTTTGTTAATGGTGCACTTGGAGCTTTACACTTCTGTGCTTATGTTTTGGTGATCTTTGCTACCATGCATGCGACTTTTGACTAAGCTTTCTGAATGTGCACTTGAGCCATCTAGCTTCTAGGGAAAACCACATTGGTAGGTTGCATGTTAGCTTTACATGCATTAAATTGTTCTAGAGTTAAATGAACAAAACCTTTAGAACTTATGCCCTTACCACTTGACACTTGGAAAACTTAAGGGATGCAAATTTCTTCCATCATAGAAACATATTTAGTGGGTCTTCCTACTACTTGGAAGATTTATCTAATTGATCAGGAGCAAATATATACATTATTCATGCAAATATGAAAAATTCTTCCTCGTTGTGTGGTATCTCACACAACTTACAGTGATGACTGGATGATGGGTAGTCTACATCTTCATTACTACATCATTGTGTTTGAATTCCAAGTCATCAACAAATTTCAAGAAAGCATTTAGATGATATTCAATTGTGATAGCGTTGTTTCTTATGAACTTTGTGGTTTTCTTGTGAAATTTCTATTGCAGTTAATCTGGTAAATATTCACTTATCTTTAAATGATTATTTGTCCCAACAAATTAATTTACTGCAAATACTGAATAAAAACACAACTGCAAATTTCACTAAATAATAAATCACGGGAATTGAGAAAACATCACACATAAAATCGACACTAATATTTTTGGAAAAATTGTCTCTGGAAAAACCCCAAGGTGGGGAACATTAGTTTTGCAGAGGAGGGTTTACATTATTAATTCTTTAGCAAATTGAGAAAGTACATAAACTGCTTGCCTTTCACTGGCAAAGCTTCAACAATTTTTCTCTTCACTTTAGCTGACCAAATCGAATTGGGAAATCCAAGATCTTCATCTACAAATCAACTCTACATCTAATGGGAAATTCACTCTCCTTTTTTGAACTCGCACTACCCACTGGAAATGCACACTAGCCATCCTAGAAATTCATACTGCCTTTGGGAAATTTATCAAAATGAGTTCTTTTTCCACCAACAACTGAAATAGCCCACTTGTACTGATAAACTAGCAACTTGCACTGGAAAATTCGATCACCTTGTTGAATAATTCAACCTCCTGTCTCTCAGAAAACTAGAATAATTGTGAAGAAATTACTCTGACAAATCTCTCCTTAATTTCTCCTGCTAAAACCCTTATTGTTGGTGTCTTCCATACTATCACTGCGCATCACTTCAACATGAATAGTGTTCTCCAAGAGCCCATCAACTTCTTATAATCTCTTGTTAAGTAATCAACGACCATGATCTAATCATAATTAGTGGCTAAGATCACCATGACCCCATCAAATCACTTTCTAGAAGTCACTAGAGAGAAATCGACTTGTCTCGTTTAATACTGATTAATTAACCCATTTCCCTAAGTTAGACTTAGGAAAATAATTAAAAATTGGTTAATAAATCTAGTTAAGACATTTTCACTTTATAAAATACACTGGGGTTAGAGATAATTAATCCATTTGTGTTTCTAGCCTCATTGACACCTCGTGAGACTAGAACCCCTGTTCGAACTACATAAACTAACACGTTCTCTTAGCAAGGAAGGTGTTTTGCACAACACCCAACTTATCTTCGAAGAAGATGAATCTCGCCTTCCCCAAGTTCTTCGTCAGGATGTTTGTCATCTGTTGATTTCTAGGTACATACTATAGCCGAATTGTCCTGCGTTGTACATAATGAAACACTAGATGATTAAATAGGCTAATGCAACTTTGATTATTGCAGTGCATCATTGTCGTCTCTATCTTCTGACCAAACAAGGCTACTAACAACTTTCGAAGCCAAATGGCTTTGCATGTCACCATGCTAGCTGCTATATACTCCGCTTCTACAGAGCTCAGTGCCACAGATTTCTGCTTCTTGCTGTACCAAGAGACAACTCCCAATCCCATGTTGAAGCAACACCCTGAAGTGCTTTTTGTGTCCATTGTACGACCTGTGAAGTCTGCATTAATATAGCCCCAAATTGATACCATAACCTCAAGTATATCTAATCCCATAC
Source organism: Pinus albicaulis (assembly GCA_034641835.2). Classification (NCBI taxonomy): domain Eukaryota; kingdom Viridiplantae; phylum Streptophyta; class Pinopsida; order Pinales; family Pinaceae; genus Pinus; species Pinus albicaulis. Next base: position 1,219,129,179 of record CM076570.1, on the reverse strand, counting down.
TCGATTGTACGTCGCAAATAACATAGCACATGTTTTGTTGTTGTCCAGTGCACTCTCTTCGATTCAAACATGAACTGACTTCGAGAGTTTACTGCAAAGGATATATTTGGCCTCGTGTTGACCAAATACATAAGATCAATCAATTGTTTGTAGAGTGTGGGGTCCATATCCTTCTCCTTGGATGTATCTACCTTCCTCCAATTAGTTATCATGGGTGTAGACATGGCTCTACAATCTTCCATCTCAAATCTCCTGAAGATCTCGATGCAAAATTTCTCTTGTCCAAGGAAAATCTCCTCATCTGTCTGACACACCTCATGCCTATAAAGTAGTGCATAAGTCCCAAGTCTTTCATCTTGAACTCCACTGCTAGGTCCCTCTTGCATTCTTCTATGAGCCCCATCGAACCTGTCAAGTGTTGAAAAGTGTAACTAGGATCGATCTTCATAATGCCTATGTAATTATGAATTTATGTAATGAAGAAGACAAAAATAATAAAATGTAGTGTGTAAAAACTTGACTCATGGGTTTCATGAGCAAGTAGTTTTTATTATGGGACAAAGACTTCTTCTTGATGTCTTTAGGGATTTGTCTAGTCATAAATATAATTAGAGTCATGTATATGGAGTCATGCTACACTTGTGGAAGAACAAATTAATGATGCAAATATATGCTCCAAGATAAAGATATTCCTTGACAAAGTCGGTCTGCCTACAAAGCTCATGTCGGCCTAGAAGTTGGAGACAGACACTATAAATAAAGGAACTGCAACCTCTTTATGGTAATCACAATTCAGATCAAGTCTGAAATTTAGTGGAAAGAAAGGAGGATATTCTGCGAGAAGAAGAGGCTAGTAAGAAGGCAAGTCTACGTGGTAATAAAGTCTACACAATTCGGTCTTAAGGGCTGCATCTATAACTCGCATATCTCAGTAAGAATCGAGGGTTACCTCAGTGTATTCATAGTTTGGTCTTGGGTTGAAGAAGAGTCATATATTTCGGTTTGGGTCAGCACATATCTAGCAAAGAAGCTAAAGGTAATTGCAGTACAAAGGAGTGTTACTACAACAGAAAGAGATCTTGGTCTTGGGCTTAGAGGGTGCAGAAAGAAGGTCGTGAAAGAGTCTCTAGGAGACCAAGGCTAGATCAAAGGAAGAGCAAAGGAATCACATCATTCAAACAGAAGAGAAGAGATGAAGAGAGAATGTTGTTGTTGTTGAAGAAGAAAATCCAACCATGAAAGAATAGTGACCTCCTCCCTTTATCAACCTATTCAATGTGCATTAAGCAAAAGATATCTATGCAAGGAAGCTCATACACATAATAGAGATGAGGGAAGTGAACTCACCATCGAACTCTAGGCAAAGGTATGCCTCAATCCAAGTGGAGATGAACTCAATTAACCCACATAAAAAGTAAAGTGAAGTATCCAAGCACTTGAGTTTGATTGGAGATGTGTTGAGTTTTCATGAGATGAAGTGTTGTTGAGTATAGTTCGAACTTAGTCTCCATGGTTTGAGTGGAGATAATCTTGGAGAGAAACTAGAGTGCTAGTATCCTTGTGCACTAGTTCAATGAGGAGCCTCTTTCAATTGAGTGGCACTGAACTTGAGACAAAGTCAAGTGCTTTAGTGATGTGGAGATACTCCCAAGTGTAACTACAATGGTGTAGTTGACAGGTGTCGGTGAGAAACGACACTTGGGGCCCACATGGCAAAGAGAGGCATGCAATGGGAACAGTATATATATATGTGTACTTACCACTGGCATTATTATTCATTATTCATTATCATTATGATGATGATCATCGCCTTGAGGAGGATGATGGTTTTGGACTTCAGTCCCGAGCGACCAACTGGTGAGCCTTAAGTATGGGTTCTGATACCAGTTGGGAGTTGTTCAATTTATGCCTGGAACCTTGGAGCAACATGACTGATGGGTTGGCGTCTTGGCAGTCGATGTGGTCGGAGGGTGCTTGGGACCCTAGAGCGCCATGGCTGTGGGTTGGCATCTTGGCCATGGATGTATGGTTATTTTCAGTTGTCGCTACACGTGGAGTTGCAGCCTCTGCTCAGGGGTGACTCGTGGTGTAAATTTTGTAACCACGTGGTCTATGGCAGGGCAGAACATGGAGAGCCCATAGCTAGTCAACATTTTATACAGATAAGTGCTCTATCTTGTGTTCCATGCGAATTAATGATTTGTGTTGAAAACCTTAGTCTGGTTTAGTGCTTTTATGTGCCATACTAACTGTCAAAGATATAATTATGTGTATATTTTATGTAACAATGAACTTCACTGATTAAACCCTTAAATGGGTATCTATTGTAATTATGTGAGCCATGTTGTAAACCCTATCCAGTGTTACATTGCTAAGAGTATTCCATTGTGTATACTTTCATGTATTTTACAAATTCTGTTAATAGAACCTTTAATTGGTTACATGTCAAATTTATTGAAATAATGTAGAGAGTTAACCAATAATTCTGTTTTATACTTTGTTAATATGTCGTAGCTTGATATTTATGCATAGTTATGTTGATGTATCAGTCCATGGTACCTAGGTTTAATATATGGGAACCCTAATGCTTGTATCAATTGCCAAAAAACAATAGTGATTACTTATTAAATATGCGCGATTTTAAGGTTTAATACCCAAGTTACATAATTACAAGGCACTCGGTGAATTTAATTGACTGATGAATTTCAGGTTTTGGTTAGGTAATGTTGCCCAACTGGAGGCCGGAGTCATTACAAATGGTATCAAAGCCCAATTTACAACATTGGACTTGATTGGGCCAAGAATTGGAGGAAAAATGAGAAAATTTTAGATTGTTCACCAATCGTTTAACAAAAGGATTATTCACCAATTGTTTGATGAAAGTCACAATGGCTAAAATTCACTTGCCAAGGAGCATAGATGCTCAGGAATGATCAGAAGGTGAAATTATTGTAGGTAGAGTGAAAATTTTTGAGTAAAATTTGCCAATTGTAGCCTCAGAAAGCTTAACACGCAGGTCACCTCAGAGAGAATATATATATATATATATATATATTACTTAGTGAAGTACCACTTGCATAAGACTCGTGAGTACCCGCGGGTCTTCGCGGGTTATATAGCGAGCTTGGTCACTCGCATAGAACCCGTGCTTAAGACCCTTACTCGGGAAAACTCCCATAAGATCCGACTGTATAAGACCCGTGGAACCTTGGAAGGTCTTTTTTTATTCTTTTGGAAATGAGGTGGAGGAAAAGGGAATTTGCATTAAGGTTTCTTTGCATTTTGATGAGTCTTATATGAGTTTTATACAGGTCATTCCCGAGTCTTATACGAGTCAGCGAGTCAATGGCCAGACAAGTCTTATACGAGTACGAGTCATGCAACATTGATATTACCTTCTATATTTATATATACAAGGTGTTATGTAAAACGATTTGTATGCCTTCAGCAAAAAGTTAATTTTGGAGAAATTATTTTATATATAATTTTTCGTATTAAACATTTTCATTTTATGTTATAATGTTTCATTTGCATTTATGTTATAAATGCATATATATATATATATATATATATATATATGGGAAAGATATGTACATCATCGTAAGCATTGTACTTTGTAATATGAAGTGTTATAATTGTTGAATGGTGTTGTCATCGATGCAATGGTTGTTAATGAACGCTCTTAATATTTGTTTGGATTAAGAGCGGTTGGCTTTTTGTCAACACTTTTGGTTCATACCTGAATTTACAAACTGTGGAGACCACCAAAGGGGTTTTGTTTCTCTCTTCTGAACAGTGAAGAAGTATGGTTGGTTTGTAGTTCAGTTCAACCCTGGTTAGGGCTTATCTTTACAAGCAAATTTGGTAGCTTCTATCACTGTGATTCGACCCCTATCTAGGGCAACACTTCTGAACATGAATATCATCTCTGAGGCAGGGAAAATGGTTGATTATCTTTGGTTGATCTGTGCATGGTTCTAAGATTGTTGTTACAGGTATTTTGAATACGATCTAAAAGAATGGAACACTGAGGAATGTTGAAAAACTGAAATATACTCCTGAACTAATTCTCATCGCTGGAAATAATCTCTGTGTAAGGTTTGAATTCGTTAGCATTTGAGTTTGACTGGATTGTTGACCTTTGTGAAAGCTGTGTATTGAATCGATTATTGTATACATTTTGGAGAGTGCAGTCCATACGTATTTCTGAAAATGAGACTGGTTTAATGGTTACACTCATGCATGAGCCTCATTGGAGTCGACTAATTTCTGGTGCATGCTGGAGTATGATTTGTTGAACGCAAATCTGGGCTTGTGTGACAACGTAAGTCTGAATAAATTCATTATTTATGAACACACGAACTTTGCTATGGCGCAGAGTTACTAGCACCATAAATTAACCATTTTGTAGCAACAGCTCTGATCTTGTATGATTTGTAGACCAGTGCCTGGAAATATGAAACTGTAGAACGATTAATCTATTATGTGTTTTATGTGTTTCCAAAAGCCAAGTCCAAAACAAGAAGAATAACTGATATCATAATTAAATAACAGATCTTGTTGAAGTGATTATAGCAATTGTGGTTGGCTTTGTCAACAGACCTAAGAGGATTGATGAATCATTTGCTTGGGGAACTTCCTATGTGAGTTTATTGTGAAGGTTTCATATTGTTGTTTAGGGTTGGCAGTAGCAGGTCAAAATGTGTCTGCAGTAAGGACAAAGACAGTAATTGAACACTTGGACAGTGCCACTGATCTACATAACAATGCTCGTGGTATAGGACAAAGAATCTTGACATGACAGTAATCCTTAATATGGCAGAAATTTGATATGACTGTGATGACCTGAATTTATATGGCATTGACTTTGACATAGTAGTGAAGCTTCTTACATATCAGTGACCCTGATGAAAGATAGTGGCAGTATCTCTCGTGACAGTATGATAGAGACAGTGACTTGACTTGACGCTATTGATGATAGTGACTCTTGTTGTTATTTGATGATGTGACTTGACTTGACAGCCTTGTTGACAATAGACGTGATAGTGATTTACTTTACATGACAACATTTCTGTAACCCAGTAACAGTGACCCATAACAGAGACTTGGCATATGACGGTGATACCTACAGTGATCTTGATGCAATGATTGACCTATTGTGATTGACAATGATGATTATGATGTTCTCCAGTTGCAACAGTGAGCAGTTATAAATTGTGGAGTGGAAAAAGATAGCAGGATTGAGCAGTGGTTATATTTGGCATTGAGCAGAGGCAGATTGATGACAGGACACTTGGCAGAATTGATTGTCCAGCAAGAGAGTGATTGCACTTTCTTTCATATTGCTTATAGAACATCTGGATCAAGTCTGAAAATTGTGAAATGTGGTCCTTTGACTGATCAGGGTGGTGCAAGGCAGGAGAGTGGAGTCTCCTTCAGGTTGGAGCCTGTAAACTGGGCCATTGGGACGTCCTGCCAAATGCAGTTGGTTAATAGGGCATTGGAGTGTCCTACAAGTTGGAGCCAAGTCCAAAACAAGAAGAATAACTGATATCATAATTAAATAACAGATCTTGTTGAAGTGATTATAGCAATTGTGGTTGGCTTTGTCAACAGACCTAAGAGGATTGATGAATCATTTGCTTGGGGAACTTCCTATGTGAGTTTATTGTGAAGGTTTCATATTGTTGTTTAGGGTTGGCAGTAGCAGGTCAAAATGTGTCTGCAGTAAGGACAAAGACAGTAATTGAACACTTGGACAGTGCCACTGATCTACATAACAATGCTCGTGGTATAGGACAAAGAATCTTGACATGACAGTAATCCTTAATATGGCAGAAATTTGATATGACTGTGATGACCTGAATTTATATGGCATTGACTTTGACATAGTAGTGAAGCTTCTTACATATCAGTGACCCTGATGAAAGATAGTGGCAGTATCTCTCGTGACAGTATGATAGAGACAGTGACTTGACTTGACGCTATTGATGATAGTGACTCTTGTTGTTATTTGATGATGTGACTTGACTTGACAGCCTTGTTGACAATAGACGTGATAGTGATTTACTTTACATGACAACATTTCTGTAACCCAGTAACAGTGACCCATAACAGAGACTTGGCATATGACGGTGATACCTACAGTGATCTTGATGCAATGATTGACCTATTGTGATTGACAGTGATGATTATGATGTTCTCCAGTTGCAACAGTGAGCAGTTATAAATTGTGGAGTGGAAAAAGATAGCAGGATTGAGCAGTGGTTATACTTGGCATTGAGCAGAGGCAGATTGATGACAGGACACTTGGCAGAATTGATTGTCCAGCAAGAGAGTGGTGATTTGTGAAGTCAGGGTTTGAGGATTTGATGCAGAAGCACATACTAGGGTTTGTTGTGCAGATTGAGATGTGACAGTTTGATCTTTGCACTTTCTTTCATATTACTTATAGAACATGTGGATCAAGTCTGAAAATTGTGAAATGTGGTCCTTTGACTGATCAGGGTGGTGCAAGGCAGGAGAGTGGAGTCTCCTTCAGGTTGGAGCCTGTAAACTGAGCCATTGGGGCGTCCTGCCAAATGCAGTTGGTTAATAGAGCATTGGAGTGTCCTACAAGTTGGAGCCTCCTTCCGTTGGAGCTGAAAATTTGATGTAAATCTTTTGAAGACAAATATTAAGAAGTGTTTGGTGGTTTTTGTCCTGGAGGGGTTCCACATAAAAATCTGTCTACTATCTCTATTTGTTATGCATTGTTGAATAATGTTGCTGATGTTTATGTTTATCTAATGCTAATAACATTTAATGCTCCGTGCAATTAATAACATACTAATTGATAATAAATACTGATTCACCCCCTTCTTAGTATTTCCAACAATTAGTATCAGAGCAGGGTGGTTTAGTAGCGACTTAATTGTTGGAAGGCATATCTTAGAGTACATAGATGGATGGGAAAATCAAAGAAGCAAGGCACAAAGTGTTCGAAGGATGTTCCAAGTATTGAAATAATTTCAAATCCTATTACCGCTGACAAAGAAAAGGACACAGGAAGAGTGCTATTCATGGCTAGGTATAACATGAAGGAAGCTCCTGAGGAAGAAGATGAGAGGAAGAAGATGAAGAGATGAACGAGATCGAATTTCAAAATGAATTGTCAGAGTTAAAAAGGAGCTTAAGGTTGAAAAAGAAATCATCAACTATCAATTTTCCTGCTGCTCCAAGAGTGCCTGAACATAGGCTCCACAATCTGCCCACTAGCAGCTATCTTGCTCCACTAAGATGTTTGCTCATTGGGTCTTTTGGATTTCCCCTCTTATCAGTGATTTGCTACACCAAATCCCTAAACTAGGGCTCCATCAAGTCTGCCTCCCAACAGTCCCTTTTGTGCTCCAAGGATCACTATACATGAGGTCTTCCAGATCTGCCCATTATCCATCTCCTTGCTGCTCCAAGGGTGATAGAACTTAGGGCTTACACCCTTTGCATACTTGCTGACAAGAAACTTTGTTCACAATTTCGTTTGTGAACAATACTCAACTGCCTTCACACAATCTCTTAGCTACTCCAAGATCATTGTCATAAGGCCTTCTAGATTTTCCCACTTGTCAACCTTCAAGCTACTTCAGAATGTTGATCCTAGGGCATCATCAAATCTGCCCACTAACTGACTTCTGCTCCTCCATAAGGTCAGTTCTTAGGGCACACATGCACAACCCTCTTATCAATGATAAGTCTGCTACTTATCCACTGAACTAGGGTTATGGTCGCTGCTGTTCAAACCCTTGAATAGACCTTATCATCCTTCAAACTTCATCAATTTAGTACAACACCATCACGTTTGTCCATCACATCACTCTGTCGATACTAGGAGACACACTTCGGCCCCTTTCTAGACGCTTGTACCAACGCTGATCACAGAGATATGCTGCCCTATTTATAGTGACAAGACAGACTTCTTGTCACACCCATCAAGGTCTCGGCCTCTCTCAATCAAGCACAAAATCAACGAACATTAGGATAGAACTATGGTTGATTGAACAACCCTAAACTAGGGCTCCAAACCTTTGTCCAAAACCCTTGGGCAAACCTCCATCTCCTAGCAACTAATGAACACGAGAACCAAGTCAACGTACCTCAAACTAGGTCTTGATCTTGTGGAATGTGACTGAGGATTTTCGGCCCTAGTTAGGGCACCTCTACCAACCTTTCTCAGCCTCAAAACCTCGTTTCAACATTGCGTAGATCCCTCATCTAGGCCCTCTTCTCTCCCGCTGGTCCTCTAGAGCATGCAACCCTCCTTTCTGTAAGAAACTAGGCCTTACAACCCTCCAATATATTGCTCATAAGGGTATCGACCCTCTCCTTAAAACTAGACTTTATGCGGCCTACTACATAGAGGAAATCTGCCCAAAACTTGTGCCCAAAACCTCGAAACAAATTCAGCCAACAACTGCTCCTACACGGCCATACTAGAACCAGGGAAAACAAAATAAACCTTGTCCTTCTCCACGCTTTGGCTTGGCTCCTTATGCCTGCGGCACCCGAGACTTGATCCTGCACTTGATCACATTACTCTTGGATGGTTTGCAAATGATTCTCTCCTTTGGCCTTCTTATAGTTTCTATGAAGGCAATGGCTAGCCCTCTTCAAGCCTAGCCAACTTGATCTTTTACAACGACAACCCCAACTAACTTAAGACAAGGGTCTCTTCCATTTGATTTTGCCATCACATCGTTGCCTGAGGTCAGCCTTGGTCCATTAAGGTTGGACACATGCAAACAATGACTAAACATTTAGTTTCTTGACTTGGTTTCGTGCCCACACCTTGGGTACAAAACCCCCAGCTTGAGTACTTCACCCACAAAACCCTTTTGTGGTCAAACCTCTCACAAACCCATCACTTAGGGTTGTGGAGTACCTCCCAAGCTATGCAAATCAAGAGTCTCCAGTTTAACCCATGGATGAACTCTAATAACTCAAACATTACCCTACTAGACTCAAGTGCTTGCTACATCATTCCTTTCTTGTGCATGTGTCCATATCATGCCACTTGTCTATCCCAGAAGCTGCAACTTGTCACAACTAGAAGCTGCCTCGTGTCATCTCGGAATTGCCACATGTCACCCTGCCATAAAGAGACATGGCAAAAATAGCAGTCCCCCTAAAAAATAGGAAAAATAGAAAATGTCCAGCACTGTTAGGGGAACCCTGCTAAATATAGCACACCCTAAAAATAGGCACCGCTAAATATAGAAAATCCTGGCATGTCCATGAAATTATACTCACCGGACTCGATTTTCGGCTAGGTGTCTGAATATGGGATTTAGAACGGACATGTAATCCTCTGCTAAAAATAGCAATGTCTGGCTTGTCGCTTCAAAATAGCTTATCAGAATCGTGAGCTTGCTAGGATCTCAAATATATCATCATCTCTCACAATGTATCATGAATGTAATCACTAAAATGCTCAATGGAATCTTGAGCTCGTGAAAGTATCATGGATTTAATCACTAAAATGCTCAATGGAATCTTGAGCTCGTGAAGACTCCGAATATATGATCAATACTGCCATGCACACCTCCGAACCCTGTCTCCTAGTATGTAGGAGAAGTGCTAAAAATAGCAATCCTGTCCAAAGCTGATGAAAACTTGTATAGTCTCATTGAAAACCAACTCTAAACCAGAACGAAATCACTGAACTAGCCTGGATCTGAACTCTGTGTGAGCTCAATCTCTGTCTCAGGAAAACGGTCTCCGGACTCGGATTCTGAACGCCAGCCTGATGAAATAAGCTGGCCCTTAACCCTCCAGTTTGCAAATGAGCAAATCCGGGGTCAACAATGCCTAAACTCATTGATTCTTGATTCCTAGTGCACTAGCATCAATATTGCAATGATTTGTTTGGGGAATATGTTCTTGAGGGTCTGGAAAAAACTTATCTAACATATCAAGAAAAATATAGATAACATATTCTTGGACCAGAAAAGTTTATTAAAATCAGCGACCTGAAAAACTCCAATAAAATTGAAAAGCGATATCTGCAACAGTTATTACTAATTAGCATTGATTAACGATGATTATAAGTTCCATAAATACATGTTCCTTTATTGTCAAGTTTATTCTACAATTTATTTGCTATATCAGAATGTAGTTTTGTAAATCATTTCAATATGTGATTTTTCCTTAAAACGTGATTTCAAGTATTTGTTTAATGCATAATTTTCAATATGTAAACTTCGTAAGGTAATTTCTATATGCTGTCGATAAATTTTTATAATTCAAACTGAATTTTCTAATTTCTATTTGTAATTAGTTTGTTCTTGTAGGAGCAACTCAAAAATTAGCGTTGGTGTGATAACACCATACCGGGCACAAGTTCTTTGCTTGGAGAGTAAGTTAAGTACAAAAGATGAATGGAAGAACACTCTTGATGTAGAGGTTAAATCAGTTGATGGGTTTCAAGGTGGAGAAAAAGATATTATAATAATTTCCACCGTTCGAACTGGAAGAAAAATTGGCTTCCTTTCTAATGAACAGCGCACTAATGTGGCTTTAACACGTGCAAGGTAGCTTTGTCTTTCTTCCCGTCTTTTTGGATTGAGCATCTTGCAATCTCAATCTCTCTCATTTATGTTATGATTTAGAAATAAAGTTGAAGGTTACGTAATTAATTAACTAAATGATATTTTAACGTTCATGAGATTAAAAATAGTTTATGGGACCACCAGTCTCTCTGATGATGAGCTGACCCAACCTTCTAACAATCCCCTCACTGAAAAGACAATGCCAAGGGACCGATGCTAACATATTGCCATAACTGTCCCTGATGTCTCTGAAAGCATCACATTCCAAAATGAAATGCTTTTCCGATTCCACTGCCCCAAAAGTGCAAAATGTACACACCCGTTCTTCCCAGGCTTTTCTACGTCTTTTCCACCGTTTCATTTTATACCGAAGTTGATGCGAGCTAGTTCTTAATTGAACAATAAGAATCTTTGCTCTCCACGAAATGCTAGCTCCAATGTACTATTTTTGTTGGAGATCACAAGTGGGGTTGAATTCCTCAACATAATAATTGTTCTTTCGACCCAACTCTTTTCCCCATATATGCTTACGGAACTTCTCCATAACAAAATTCTATAACTCCTTGCTATTCGAGGGACAAGCACTGAGGTAGATATCCCATTTTTGCATCCATTTGTTGTTTTGTCTCATTCATGTTTTCTTTCTTTCACTCATGCCTTCATTGAATACAACTTTATGACATCTACCTGCTCTCATTTGCTTAGTTCTTTTTAGATATCTTATAAGATGTACCATAGCAATTATTTCGATGGGAGCTTCTCCTGTTTCACTCAACATTATCTCATAAGGAACTGAAATTTTTATTTTGAACTTGCTCATGATCAAGTGTTTTTGGATTTTCTCAATTTGTTTTGAAGAACATATTATGCTTTCCACCCTCCTAAAATTCTCTTCTTTCTGCAGTCCTCCCAATTAAGCTTGTTGTTGAAATCGATCTCGAGGTGTACTTGTACTCATTTACTTCAAGAATGTTGCCCTCAAAGAAGAATGTATGTTGGCTCTGCTTCCTTTTATTAGAGAAAATCATTATTTTGGTCTTGCTGGTATTAACTTGCATCCCTGTTGCTCTTTAAAAATGCTCAAAGACATATAGGTGCAACTGCAATCCATGTGACGATTTTGCAATCAATACAAGGTCACAGCGTACAAAAGAAGCTTTATCAGAAACTCCCCCAACTGAACATCTCCACCTTACAGATTTAGCCACTCTTCCAGTTTATCAATATATAAACCAAAAATAGTAGGGGATAAAGGGCAGCCTTGCTTGACTCTAATGTCACTTATAAAGCTTTCCGAAATTCCTACTGAAGTTTTAATTTTGACCTTCACCTTTTCATAGAGTCTATGGACAACAGCTTTATAATGCAAAGGAATTTCAAGTTCTTCCATTCTAAGCCACAACTTATCTCTAGGGACCGTGTCAAATGCCTTTTTGAAGTCGACAAAGCAGCAAAACACGTCTTCTTTGTCCCCCAAGCCTTTTCAATAACGTGCCTGAACGTGATACCATGATCCTCTATAAAATGCTTTAACCTAAAACCTGCTTGTCCTTTTGCGCTATTTTGTTTTACTTCTGCCCACTTGCTGATTCTATTTTCTACCATGCTGCCAAATAACTTTGCAAACAAAAGATTGATCATAATAGTTATAGTTGGAATGTTCTATTGTAATGCATCTTAACTCTGTAATTTTGTTTTTGAGATCTAAGTCTGCCACTTTATCGTTTCTCAATAGATTTGGTCTTTGGATTGTTGGGCATGGGCCAACACTAGTTAAAAGCAAATCTGTATGGAAGAGGATTGTAAAGGATGCCATTTCAAGGAATTGTTTGCCAAATGCTAGCATGGATAATGAAATAGTACAAGTAATAAGAAAAGTAAAAGCTGGTTTGGATCCACTAGAAGATCTACTGAACAAGGATCCGGTCATCAAGAACAATACTGTTTTGAAGGTACTTAAGATGACACAACCACTCTTTCGAAGTAGATAAAGTGTTTTACTTCAGAAAGTTCTTTGACTATACTGTTCTTTAGTATCTGTATTTTGTTTTCCTCTCTTATTCAAGTCTTGTCACTTGTATTTATTTGTTATTTATGCCGTTAAGGATTCTCTTTGTGTTGCGAAGCGAGGAGATGCAAAGCAAGCCATGGAGGACATCAACGAGGCGATGCTGAATATGCGCTTGAACGAGAACAGCCAAAAGAATAACAGGATTCAAATTTCCAATACAAAGCGGCCCCTCATATTCTATGTGAATCTTGTTAAGAGATATCTGAAAAAACGTGATGAAGTGGAGCTTTCAGGTCTAGAAGATGACATAGAGACGGTTGTGACAGTAGCTGAAATATTGAAGAACAGTGGGCTGGCATTAGAAAAGAGAATCTTGACTTCTACTGTTGACATGAAAGATGATGCAAATAGCAGGCCAATCCCAAGGGTTACGATTGAAATAACATTGATGAAATCGCCCAACTTTGAGGTCTTGGTGGATGTTGTTGCTGAGGAAAGATTACTTGAAGATTATAACAGTTAGCAGCCAGACACTAAACAAAGATATTGTTGCAGCAGGACACTTTGTCTTGTATTAAGCTAGAGTAGTGAAGGACTGTAACGTGCTATGTGATTACATGCTGCGATGTCATTAAAAGAAAGCAGGGTTACACACATTCTAGTGAGCTTGGGGTTTGGTTTCATAACGTCAAGTACATTGTTGCATGTATCATGTATGTTGGACTCTATAAATAATGAATTTGGGCGAATAAATTTTTTCGCAGATTTTACGAAAACACAAAAAACATTATTGAGATTCCAATTGTTTATGATGTAATCCAAGCATAAAATTTGACACGGAATTTTATGGCTGTTAGAATTTTCTTTCAATTGTTGGAGGACGAATCCATGATCAGCAATAGAAATTATATGATACTGGTTTTAGGTGCTTCAGTCCATTTAATGCTATACAGATTTGAAACGAGTGTAGTCTCTCTTTTCCTTTTCTACACTTAAATTTTGTTTTATAAGTTTTTTGCTTAGTTTTTTGGAAAAATATTTCACTGTGTATATCAAGCTCTTTTACCACTTGAACTCTCATTTTAGGTGCAAAGTCCTTACCAAATGAAATTTGAAGTGGTTTTTGGAAGGATTACCACTATCACCTTAACAGCTCTTCTCTCACTTCAGGATGACTTGTGACCAACACAGAGTCGGTTCACTATAACTACCAAAGTCCAAATGTGTATGATAAACAAGGAATGGTTTATGGACTCATTAAAAATATGTTTTATGTATTTTCTGAAATTTGAGAGTTATGGATTTATATGACTGAATTTTCAGTATAGTGTTAGGTGCAAAAAAATTATGTACTGGACTTTTCCAGAAATCTGGAGCATAATAAACCACTGAAGTTTCCAGATCTGTTGAGCGGAAATAAGAGTTCCTTTTGTTTTTTTAATCATTTTCTAAATATTTTTGATATGTTTGAAAGTGGGACTAGTGCCTAACAACACATATTGGGTTGAAAGTGGGACTAGTGCCTAACAACACATATTGGGCATATGGGGCTGAAAAGGGCTCTTGGACGGCAATCCCAATGAGGAGATGATGGGAAATACGGCTGCAATTTACAAGCTAGATTTACCGTCATCTAGTTGTCCTCACGTTCAGAAATATGTTATGGGAGATTACTAGTGTAGATAAACTCAATGGTTATGGTTTTCTATTATGCCAATGATATATAACACATGCATATAACCAAATGAAGAGAGCCATATAAATGTAATGATAAATTTGATGAAAGAGGAATTGCATTAACCATTATAGCATTTCACAACCATAAGCCAAGCAAATTTCTTCTACTTGAGATAAAATAATTATGTAGAAGAAGACCTTATTAAATGAAGCACCTTATTTATTCATAGCACTAATGAAAAATAGTAAACAACACCAAACCAAGGGTTCAATAACCAATAAAAATGGAGGAGCATTTCTTTTATAATGTTCTAGGCTCAAAGCTCTGGCATTAAATATTAATTTCTACACTAAAACCTCAAATTTAACCTTTGAAAGCATAAACAATGATTATTTCTAAACTAACTTGAGAAGATAGAATCAGCGATGCTTAAAGTCATTGTGGCATTGTAACATTTACAAGTGTGAGTGGCAAGTGCTCATCAAGGTGGGACGCATCTCTCATATGAGTAAGAGACCAAGTCATAACCTCTAGTGTCCTCCAAGAAAAACTCCAAAGTTAATCAATCCACCAACTAATCCTTCAAAATATGTGCCAACAATCTCTTTGAATTTGTGAATGAACTCCCATTGTGGACATACCATCAGGTGAGCCAAAAAACATGTGCAAATACCAAGTGACAACTATCAAAGGTGGCCATCCCATCAAACTAAAATAATAGTGGTCAAGGGTCTGGTCTTCAAGGTGTAACCAATCCTTAAAGCAAAAGCTAATGACCATATCCCCAATGTGAGGAGTCACATCATTAACCATATCACGAGTCTCTGTGCAAGGGCGTCACTAATTACCATGAAAAAGGGGATGGTCCAATCAACTCAAGCGAATATTAATATATATATAAGGCACCTCCTTGCTTCAGTGGAATTATAAGCTAAATGATATCACCATGTATGCTTGAGGTCATCATATGACTGAGCAAAGATATATTTATATTCCTTGATCATATTCTCAATACTTCTTCCATCGAGTGACTTGCTCTTCCTAATCTTGACAAACTCGGGACTCTCAATTGATTCAATGTTTATCTCAAATGAATCTTCCGGTTGATATCCTTCTTGTTTCTTATTTTACATGTTGTGCCTATTGAAAATTCTTTCTAGGAAGACCGTCCAACTGAAAGAGAAAGTTATATATTCAAACAACACATTTCAAAATGTTGTTTTTGGATCTTTGAATGCATTTTTACTCCATTTACCTAGCTCAAATGGAAGCATAACACATATGGTTAGAAATTTTATTACGAGACCTTTCCAATGGTATACGACACTCCTTCTAGCTCCTCACGGCTAAGGAGAAATGATTTTTTGAATATTTTCTATACATTCTACCAGTTACACAACTTGTCATTCCAACCAATAGACAAAATGACCCAACTAGTTGCGTCGAGAGGTGCATTCCACAATCTAGTATGATGTGTAACCATTTCCTTCTCTCATCAAAGTTAAAATTTTGATCATGTTAGCCAAAATAATATTTTAAAAAATCTAAAAATAAAAATAATTAATTTACATGTTTTATATAGTTATTCAAATTCAATGGATAAAATAACTACAATAAAATTACCTTATGCATTTAATAATTATTTTATCATATACTTTGAATTTGAATGGATCATAAATTTACCTTCAACAATTATTTTTAGCATGCTAAATTCCAAATGAGGTAAAATTTTAAACATCTATACTCTTTACTAAAGCCAATATCATTTTTTAAAATAAAGTAAAAAGGTTAATTCAACACAAATAATCCAAAATCTTGCTCCAAAATCTTTTAATATATTTTTTAATTAAATATTTATAAAATGAATCTTTAAAAGGAAAATCATATCGTATAGATGTATTAAAATCTCTAAAGACATAAATATTTCCACGTCAAAGTTGTAATATTTGAATTTCTTTTTATCATGCCATGTAAAAAAATCATTAAATCTAATATTAATATTAATATTAATATATTATAATATTAATATTATAAAATTAATAACTTAGGATTAATTCAATATTAAATTTGTATATTATAATATATATTAATATATCGTGATATATATTAACTCTAGATATATATGGGAGGGAAGAACAAAGACAGAGTGATAGAGGTGGAGAGATAGAGGGAGAGAGAGGGAGGGATACATAAATGGAGTTGGAAGGAAAGAGAGGGAGGGAAGAAGAATCACAAAGAGAGAGAAAAGGGGGGAGGGAGAGAGAGGGAGTGGCAAGGGAGAGATGGAGAGATAGAGAGAAGAGGGGGAGAGAAGGAGAGATAGTGACAAAGTTGGAGGGCGGAGAGAGAGAGAGAGACAAAGGCAAAGATAGAGAGATGAGGGGGAGAGACAAAAGGAGGCAAGAGAGAAAGGGAGAGAGAGGAAGGAAGAGAGAAATAGGGAGGTAAGAAGAAATACATTGAGAGAGAAAGGTGGAGAGAGAGAGAGGGAGTGATACAAGAAATGGAGATAGAGGGAGAGAGGAGAGCAGGAGGGAAGAAAGAAGGGGGGAGAGAGGGAGAGAGGGAGAGGTAGATAAGTATTGAGAAAGAGTGTGCATGTTTTGGGGGTGATAGAGAGAGATAGATATATAGATGGAAGGTTGAAAGAGGGAAGAAGAGAGAGATATAGAGATGGAGAGAGAAAGCGTGTGTTTGGGGGGGTGAGATAGAGAGACAAAGAATGAGAGATGGAGGAAGATATAGAAAGAGGGAGGTAAGAAGAAAGACACGAGGAGATAAAGGTGGAGAGAGAGAGAGAGGAACTGATAAGGGAGATGGAGAGAGAGGGAGAGAGGAGAGCAAAAAGGAAGAGAGATAGAAGGGCAAATGAGAGAGAGAGAGAGGGGGAAGAATATGGAGGGGGAGATAGATAAATATGGAGAAAGAGTTTGTATGTTTTTGGGGTGATATAGAGAGCAAAAGAGAGATATATAGATGGAAGGTGAAGAGGGAATAAGAGAGGGATAAAGAGAGGGAGAGATATATAGATATGGAGAGAGAAAGAACGTGTGTTTGGGGGGGTGAGATAGAGAGACAAAGAAGGAGAGATGGATGAAGATATCAATATAGATGGAGGGCAGAGCGAGGGAAGAAGGATTCTTGCACTAGATGCACTGATTTTAGAGTAGATGTTGATTTTTAATCCTATTTGATTGCTTGCATTGAAGGAGATAAACTGAAGGAGAGGGGAGAGGAGGAATTAAGAGAGAGGGAAGTGTTACACAGTAATTTGTCACCCTGTTTACTTCCCGTCCCTGATCCTGAAGTGCCCTGTGATGAATGATGTGCAGTATATCCACCTGAGAAAAATACATTAAGATATCCTTTAAAGACTCAAATAAAGATGCCTTGAAGAATTACTAAAGAATCTTAGCTCAAACCCTAAATTTCTGGGTCAACACTTTTCTCCAGTTATTTGCCTGTGCTGATGGAAAGTTGCAAATTCTAGGCTAGTGCTGTTAGCGCTCTTCTAACTGAAAAAACTGCGTTGAACCTTTTATGGCAGTGTTTCCTCAAATGGAGGAGAAACTTCGAGCTCTAAAAGTTTCCAGGACGACGAGCTTGATATTGTTCGGTGGAGATATGATCGAGATCTCTCATTTGGAGCTCTTAATCTTATCAATAGGGGATTATCCCTTGAGAAGTGGACCTTCCTCCTTTTATGAGCTCCTAACTCCCTCTCGCTTCCTATAAATTGATCCCCAACCTTCCACTACCGATTGGTCATTCTTGGGCTGGTGTGATCTTTCATCCTTTGCATCCCTGTATTGTGATAACGCCTAAACTTCCATTCGGGAGAAGGATCACTCGAAGAGCCTCGGTTTGGACTCGGACATCACCAAAAGGAGGCCTCCAACATCAAGGCCACAGTTGTAAGCTTTCTCTTTTATATCTGTCAATAATACATATGGTGTTTCGCTTTCTATATTAGTTGAGACTTCTATACAAATAGCCTAATGCTCCTTGACCTGTTAGGTAGTTGATATTCGATGTATGTTCTGTATTGGATCATGTTTGTTGTTGTCTCTTGATCTCCTGTGGGTATTCGAACGCTACAAGTAGCGAGGAGCGAGCCTAAAGGATCGTGGATCGAGGCCATCATCCAAGGATTTTAGCATAACATCAGGAAGAGGTAGGCCTATTCCCTTTCTCATACTACTTTGAATATTAACTAAGAAAGTGTCTATTAGATAGCCTTGTAAGCTTTTAGACCTACTCTAGGGCTAGATAGATCACCTCTATCCGTAGAGGGGATTGTCTTCACAACCAAGAAGGAGACGAGTGAGAGAGAGAGAGATAGGGGTAAGAGATGGAGAGGGAGACATAAAGATGGAGGGGGGAGAGAGAGAAGGCGAGAGGAAGGAAGATAGTGACAGGGTTGAAGGGCAAAGAGAAAGACAGAGATGGGGGGAGAGAGAGGGAGCTGGGAAAGAATGGGAGAGAGAGGAGGAGAGAGGGAGGACAAAGAGATGGATTTGGAAGGGGAGAGAGGCAGGGAAGAAGAAATACATACAAAGAGAAAAGTGGAGAGAGAGAGAGCGAGAGAGAGAGATGGGGAGAGAGTGTGTATGTTTGGGGTGAGATAGAGAGAAAAAGGAGAGATGGAAGGGGGAGAGAAGGAATAAGATTCCTTTCTCTAAATGCATTGAATTCATGGTATATGGTGATTTCTAATCCTATTTTATTGTTTGCACTAGATGCATTGATTTCAACGTAGATGTTGATTTCTAATAATATTTGATTACTTGCACTAGATGCATTGATTTTAGCGTAGATGTTGATTTCTAATGATATTTGATTGCTTACACTAGATGCATTGATTTTAGTGTAGATGTTGATTTCTAATTCTATTTAATTGTTTACACTAGATGCATTGATTTCATTGTAGATGTTTTCTAATTCTATTTGATTGCTTGCACTAAATACATTGATTTCAGTACAGATGTTGACTTCTAATTCTATTTGATTGCTTGCACTAGATGCACTAATTTTAGATGATGATTTCTAATTCTATTTGATTGCTTGCACTAGATGCATTGATTTCGATGTAGATGGTGATTTCTATTCCTATTTGATTGCTTGCACTAGATGCATTGATTTCAATGTAGATGTTGATTTATAATCGTATTTGATTTCTTGCACTAGATGCATTGATTTTAGTGTAGATGTTGATTTCTAATCTTATTTTATTTCTTGCACTAGATGCATTGATTTTAGTGTAGATGTTGATTTCTAATCTTATTTTATTTCTTGCACTAGATGCATTGATTTTAGTGTAGATGTTGATTTCTCATCTTATTTGATTGCTTGCATTAGATTCATTGATTTCAATGTAGATGTTTTTCAATCTTATTTGATTTTGTGCAATAGGGGCATTGATTTTAGTGTAGATGATGATTTCTGATTTGATGTAACTCAATGTATGATTGTACATTAACTTAAAGTGATTGGATTAACAATGTGCATTGATTTTAGTGTAAGCACAAAAAAATGATTGACAATGTGCATTGATTTTTGTGTTATAGTAATTCAACCTATTAATATTGGAGAGCAAGAGAGACAAGTTATGATGTTTATTACAATAGTTCAAGTTAAAGAATTGAATGGTTTACGATCTCAACTATCCTTTTCATATAATCAATATGAAAAGATGGAAAAACTAACAAATAATGTAAATATTTTGTACATCTAACCACTCGTTACAAAAAATTCAAAATTACATTATTTCTTGACTTTTGCAAAACAAACTATAGATAAAAAAGAAATTCATCAAAATATTTTTAAGGAAATAAATTATTTCAAACATTAGCAATGAAACAAATGATTTCAAGAGTAATCTTCATGTAGTAAATTACTAAAACTACTCTTCAAGATATATTTAGTAATACCTAGAGGGACACTATTAAGAATTATTAATTGACAAAAGTCATGATACCTAAAATTAAATGAAATAAATGTGCAATATCAATCCTCTTGCAAACTATTGACAAGAATGTCTCCCTTCTTCATCACCAACTAATTACCAACAGACAATTACATACACATAGAAATATAGCACAATAATTGTAATATTCACAAAAATTACCATCCAAATCCAACACATAAGAACACAAACCATCTAATTATTGACGTACAAACCATTCAAGGCAAGAAACAAAAACAAAATTAAAGAAGAGAATGATCTAGTCATGTCAAACAAAGAAAACATAATATAAATTTCAAAGCATGAAGTTTATTTCGAACATATACATAATAATGATAATCTAAAAATGTGCCATTGTTTCCCTCAACTGGAACCAACCTAGATCAATCTA
Source organism: Pinus albicaulis (assembly GCA_034641835.2). Taxonomy (NCBI): domain Eukaryota; kingdom Viridiplantae; phylum Streptophyta; class Pinopsida; order Pinales; family Pinaceae; genus Pinus; species Pinus albicaulis. Next base: position 1,219,108,551 of record CM076570.1, on the reverse strand, counting down.
ACTCTAGATATATCATGTGTTGAGAGGGACCAAATCCTTCAAGGTGCAAACCTTTCCTCAAATTCTACACTCCAAAAAGAAGGTTTATAGTTTTTTAGTTTAATATGGTTTGTTGTCTAATTGTAAAAGTTGGGGAGGTTGAAATTATTTTTATTCTGTTGCCTTGCTTGCAAAAATCTATAAAAGGTGATTTTAGCAATATTATGGATTGGTCTACCATAAAAATCAAATTATAAGGTTAGGTTTGAGAGTCCCATGGATAAGAAATGATGCCAAAAAAACTATAATGATTCTTAAAAAAATAAAAATAAAATTATTAAGTGAAGATTAAGAGAAATAGCACAGGAGGTGTAGCTCAAATTTCAAATCTCCGTGAGTTATGTTGAAAATGCAGCAAGATGATGGAGCTTAGTGAAATGAAGTCGCCTTCACTAAGTGGGCCCGCAGGCAAATTCTGGTGCAAAGTCTATTGTTAGACTATGTCTATTTTTAGACATATGGAGCATGGTCCGGGGATTGCAGTATGTTATTCTTGGAGTATTGGTCATGTGGTAAAAATAGATTAGGTTTCTATTTGAGGACTATAGGTCGATGTCTATTTTAGGCACTATCCCTAAATGAAGTCAAATATTATTTACCCCTAATAATATTTGGACTATAAACTTCAGTTTACTCTCTTGGAGCACTTCAGTTCGAGCCTTGGAAGTGGCTCATGCATCTGACAGAGGAATTACGCTATTCCCAAGGGTTTGATGGCATCATGCATGGTTGACTTCAGTTAGGACTTCAGTGGCAGAAGTTTGGTGGAGTTAATGAGACAGCTAGTGGAGTTGTGTTTGGTTTAATTTAGTTGAACTAGTTGAGATTAGTTTAACTAGCTAATCAACTAGTAATGAGTGGAGTGAATTAAATATTATTTAATTCATTAATTAGTAACTCATTATTCAACTCAAGAACACATCAGTTCACTACGGTGCATGGACAGTTCAGTGGAGACCAGTGAAAGAGGTAGATGAAAGGGTGGAGTTAGCTATCAGTGGCGACATCAGTTGTGCATGAGATTTGCACCACACTTGGAGGAATTGCCCATGATGATTGTGTTGTCAAGCCAAGGAGATTCAAACCTTGGATCTCTATTTAGACAGGCCATGATTGCGCAATAGAGGCAAGGCAATTAGTGGTGAGTTTTGAACCAGTAACCTGTTCAAAACCAAGCTAGTTGTGTGTAACTTTATGAGAAAGTACTGAGTACTTGTGAGGAGTATTGTACTGAGTTTGTTACATGATTTCTCCATTATAATATACACAATAGCTGCGGGGTTTTCATCTATAAGCTTTCCCCATACATACTGTGTTAATGTGTATGATGATTTGATGTGTTATCGCTTGTTTTATTTCCGCATGTGTGATGATCTGAGTGGAAGAGATTATGTGTTGCATATAAATTCAAATTGTATGTGATCAAGATAGTCTCGGTGGATAATTAATCATTATTCAGCAAATTTCTACATGGTATCGGAGCTATTGAAGCAGAGATTGATCATCACGGTGATTACAAACTTATTTCGGTAGACAGAGTCTGCATGCGGGCCAGGTAGCCTCCGGATTCATCTTTCTTCGGAAAGTGAAAGGTCTGGTAAATGCCCCTTGCAGTCAATCTTTGTGCTAGAAATAATTTGTTCTCACAGATCTAGAGCGGTTGAGCTTTGAGGTGGAATTCGAAATTTTGCAGCAGTTTTGTTTTCTTGGTGCCGGTGTTGAAAATGTCTTTCAACGGTTTGCGACTCGAATATGCTCTTGAAGGCAATTCGAATTATGTTGCATGGAAGGATCGCATGGAGGCAGTATTAGAAGATAATGGTCTGAAGGATTTCGTAGATACAGATGTCCAAAAGCCCACTGATCCTACTGAAGTCGAAGCCTGGCAAAAGAAGATGGTGAAATGTCGAAGGATCCTGTTGGAGGGCGTCAAGGATCATATTGTATCCAGCTTGCATGGAAAGGCTTCTCCATATTTAATGTGGAAAGCTTTGACGGATCTATTCCAGAGTAAGAGCGACCAAAGGAAGCTGGCGCTCAAAGATAAGCTCAGGAACATCAAGATGGAGAAAGGCGACGGTATCGCCAAATACCTCACGAAGTTCACTCAGTGCAGAGATGAGCTGGGAAGTGTGGGGGTGACTGTCGAAGACGAGGACATGGTCGACCTGGCTCTCCTTGGTCTTCCGAAGGCTTGGCACCCATATCAAGATAGTGTCAATGGTCGGGAGAAGCTGCCGGGATGGGAGCGCCTTTGGGCGGATCTCATGCAGGAGGAGATAAGGAGGACTACTCGAGATGGATCTTCATCAAAGGGAGCTGATGAAGAGAATTGCGCTTTGGTGGCCAAAGAAAAGAAAGGGAAGGGTAAGAAAACCTCTCATTTTGGTGCAAAGGGCAAGAAGTAGGATATGGCGAAAGTGAAGTGTTTTCACTGCCATGATCACGGACATTATGCTACCAATTGTCCAAAGAAGAAGAAGAACAAGCAAGCGGGAAGATCTGCAGATGGAGAAGCGTTGGCTTCACAGTTCGAGCTTGACTTTTCACTGATTGCATGCTTGGTTTCAAGTGTGATGGGATCGGTGTGGTTCTTGGACAGCGGTGCGTCATTTCATATGACGGGAGATCGAGATTTGTTCTCAGATCTGGAGGACAAATATTTGGGTGTGCACATCGAGATGGGCGATGATGGTAGATACAGTGCGACTAGTATCGGTACCATATCCTTTCAGAGGGAGTCTGGTAAACCCTTTGTATTGAAGGATGTCATGCATGTACCTGGATTGAAGAAGAACTTGATCTCTGTGGCGATGTTGGAGGATAAGGGGTATGATGTGGTTTTCAGCGAAGGAAAAGCCTTCCTGCACAGTAAGACTACTGGAGAGACCCGGAAGATAGGGGTTCGAACCAAGAACCTTTATCAGTTGCAGGTAGATGGCTGCGCAGCAATGGCATGCAAGGCGGGAGAAGTGGTGAGCCGAGATGATGAGGGCGAACTGTGGCACAGGAGATTGGGCCACCTTCACCATGGAGCTTTGAAGATTCTGCAGCAGATTTCTACTGGGCTTCCTAAGGGCACCCTTGCGCAGTCAGATCAGTGCAAGGGGTGTACTTTAGGGAAGTATGTGAAAGCCACCTTTTACGAGAAGGATAGTCGCGCCACGACGATCCTTGAGAGAGTTCACACAGACGTGTGTGGTCCTTTCTCAGTTGCTTCGACAGCAAAGCACAAGTATTATGTGATCTTGGTTGATGATTTCTCTCGAAAGTGCTGGATCTTCTTCATGCAGAAGAAGAGCGATACATTCGCGAAGTTCTGTGAGTTTAAAGCACCGGTCGAGAAGGAGTCGGGGAAGAAGGTGATTGCTCTAAGGAGTGATAACGGTGGTGAATTCATCTCGGCTGAATTCAAGGAGTTCTGCAGCGCAGAAGGGATTCGGAGAGAGCTCATCGCACCCCATAACCCATAGCAGAACGGGGTGGCTGAGCGGAAGAACAGAACGATCGTGGGTGCTGCACGGGCGATGTTGCATGATCAGGGCCTACCCCTTCACTTGTGGGCCGAGGCATGCAATACAGCAGTGTATGTGCAGAACCGTTGTCCTCACAAGGTTCTTGGCATGAGTACACCGGAGGAGGCTTATTCTGGCAAGAGGCCCGATATTTCCCATTTGCGGATTTTTGGTTCTCCTGTCTACATGCATGTGACGAAGGATGCGAGAAGGAAGCTGGATCCAACTGCTGAGGTTGGAATATTTGTGGGGTACACTGATACACCTCATAACTATCGGGTGTATTTTTCAGACAGTCGCAAGACTGTTGTGCGACGGGATATAAAATTTCAAGAGGAGAAAGCCATGCAGTGTTCGCTTGAGAGGGAGCTACACTTGCATGCAGATGAGGAGCTGTTAGTTCCTAAGGAGGAGCTTCCGGATGTGGATCAGCCACAAGAGGAAGTTCAGGAGGTGGAATAAACCACCCATGCAGTGCCAACCATCAAAGGGCGCATGCGCACTACAGAAGCTGAGCGACTGGCTCGAGATGCAGAGAAGGTTGTAGGACCACCTACAGCACAGCGCAGACAGAGATAGTCACCGGATCGGTACACTGGATACATGGCTCTTGTGAGTCAATGTGTTGTGACGGAGCCATCCTCTTTTGAGGAAGCTGTGGAGGAACCCGCATGGGTAGATGCCATGATTGAAGAATATGATTCGATCGTCAGAAACAGTGCATGGGAGATTGTCCCAAGACCGGAGGGGAAATCAATGGTGGGTTCGAGATGGATCTACAAAGTGAAGCAGGCGGCTGACGGGAGTGTGGAGAAGTACAAGGCGAGATTTGTCGCTCGTGGCTTCTCACAGATCGAGGGGATCGATTATGAGGAGACTTTTGCACCTGTCGCAAGGTACTCTTCCATACGGACGATCCTTGCTCTCTCAGCGCAGATGGGGTGGCACATTCATCAGATGGATGTGAAGACTGCGTTCCTCAATGGAGTTATTGAGGAAGAGGTGTACATAGAGCAGCCGGAAGGTTTTGAGATCTTCAGCAGTGAGTCGCATGTGTGCCGACTCAAGAGAGCACTGTACGGGCTGAAGCAAGCACCTCGTGCTTGGTACACTCGGATAGACAGCTACTTCACCGGGCTTGGATTCTCTAAGAGTGAGGCGGATCCTAACCTGTACCAGATTGTGGTGGAGGGGAAGCTGTTGATCATCGTACTGTATGTAGATGATCTGATTTTGACTGGCGATGAGTAGTTGATACTTTCATGCAAGGAGGATCTTGCACGAGAGTTTGAGATGAAGGACTTGGGCATCCTTCATTATTTCCTGGGATTGGAGATTTGGCAGCGCAGTGGAGGACTGTTTGTTTCTCAGGGCAAGTATGCCCGGGAGATTCTGGAGAGGTTCAACATGCAGGGCTGCAAGCCTGTTGATACCCCTCTTCCTGGAGGATGGAGGAAGGGAGATGCTACTTCGGAGGAGGTAGTGGATGCCACTGTCTATCGACAGTTGGTGGGGTCGTTGATGTATCTGGTCAATACTCGACCCGATATATGCTATGCAGTTAACCAGCTTTCGCAAGCTATGGTAAGCCTACCAAGCTCTTTTGGAAGGCGGGCAAGCATGTATTGCGCTATATCAGAGGCACATCGGGGATATGGTCTATGGTACGGTGACAGGAGGATGGAGCGGTTTTCGGCTTCACTCGGGATGCAGACATTGGGTGTGGAGCCCAACGGACCTGGGGAGTACTGAGAGCTAGCATTGGGTCGACGTGCCAGCTCCTAGTACGGTAGCGAGATCGCTGGCACTCGGGCCTAAACAGAGGTCGAGTACAGCTTGGGCAAATGCAATTTGGCCGCATGCGAGGCTATTTGATGAGGAAGATCCGCAGATCGCTTCAAAGTTGCATTTGGAGCCTACAGTGATCTACTGTGATAACCAGAGCTGCACTAAACTCTCGGCTAATCCAGTATTTCATGATAGGTCCAAACACATCGACATCAGGTACCATCATATCAGAGATTGTGTTCAGCGGAGAATCATGATGCTTTCATATGTTCCCACGAAGGATCAGGATGCCGACATCCTGACGAAGGCGCTCACCAGGAGCAAGTTCAAATTCCACAGAGGCAGGATAGGGGTTGCAGATAATCCATATCTTGCTGAGAGGGAGTGTTGAGAATGCAGCAAGATGATGGAGCTTAGTGAAATGAAGTCGCCTTCACTAAGTGGGCCCGCAGGCAAATTCCGGCGCAAAGTCTATTTTTAGACTATGTCTATTTTTAGACATATGGAGCATGGTCCAGGGGTTGCAGTATGTTATTCTTGGAGTATTGGTCATGTTGGTAAAAATAGATGGACCTCTATTTTTGGACCTATAGGTCGATGTCTATTTTTAGACTGCCTATCCTAAAAATAGGGAAGTCAAATATTATTTACCCTTAATAATATTTGGACTATAAACTTCAGTTTACTCTCTTGGAGCACTTCAGTTCGAGCCTTGGAAGTGGCTCATGCATCTGACAGAGGAATTACGCTATTCCTAGGGTTTGGTGAGCTCATGCATGGTTGACTTCAGTTAGGACTTCAGTGGCAGAAGTTTGGTGGAGTTGATGAGACAGTTGGTGGAGTTGTGTTCGGTTTAACTTAGTTGAACTAGTTGAGATTAATTTAACTAGCTAATCAACTAGTAATGAGTGGAGTGAATTAAATATTATTTAATTCATTAATTAGTAACTCATTATTCAACTCAAGAACACATCAGTTCACTACAGTGCATGGACAGTTCAGTGGAGACCAGTGAAAGAGGTAGATGAAAGGGTGGAGTTAGCTATCAGTGGCGACATCAGTTGTGCATGATATTTGCACCACACTTGGAGGAATTGCCCATGATTATTGAGTTGTCAAGCCAAGGAGATTCGAACCTTGGATCTCTATATGGACAGGCCTGGATTGCGCAATAGAGGCAAGGCAATTGGCGGTGAGTTTTGAACCAGTAACCTGTTCAAAACTGAGCTAGTTTGTGTGTAACTTAATGAGAAAGTACTGAGTACTTGTGAGGAGTATTGTACTGAGTTTGTTACATGATTTCTCCATTATAATATACACAATAGCTGTGGGGTTTTCAGCTATAAGCTTTCCCCATACATACTGTGTTAATGTGTATGATGAATTGATGTGCTATCGCTTGTTTTATTTCCGCATGTTTGATGATCTGAGTGGAAGAGATTATGTGTTGCATATAAATTCGAATTGTATGTGATCAGGATAGTCTCGGTGGATAATTAATCATTATTCAGCAAATTTCTACAAGTTAGACCAACAAAAAAAAAATATTAAGAGAAATAGAGCATTTAATGTTGGCATGAGATGACATTAAAAAGAGGTTTAAGAAGAATTTTTTATGCAAGAGCATCAACCCGCCTAAGTCAAATTTAATTTTTCCAACCTTCCAGAAGTCGACGTGGCCTAAAGGACAATATTTTAGTTAAATTCGTATTATTAATAGAGGTTGTTGAAATTTGGTTGAGTGAGTTTAGAGATCTTATGAGGAAAGATCAGATCTCGAATGATCCAATCCTCTTTTCTCCACTGTTATAAAGTATAGTCTTTGTGCAATTGAAGGTAGGCCAGACGGAATGTAATATCCAACGCTGTGAGGGCGATCTGGCTCTTATAACCGAATTTTAATTCAAATTTGAAGTTAATTTAAATCTGATGTTTGTTATTTTCTATCGGTGTGTTTACGAGTATATTAGTTCTTGAGTTCCTGTGTGAGACTCTTTGGTTTTTTTAATAGATCGAACATTTAAGTTTTGTACAAGCTTGAATTCATCTGAAATTTCGTAGAGGTTCATAACTACGTTAAGGTGTCGTATGATGAACATTCTCAGCCAACATTGTTTGTCACCATTAGGGGAATTTTGAGGTCTAAAATGGGCCTCCTAAGGAAATTATAAAATAATAGTGGAAAAAATCAAATAAGATTTGATGACATCATCAAATTTTAGAGGGAAAAATGGAAAAACTACTTTTTCAACTCATATTTTCAACTTATCTCCCAAATGTTTTACTCAAATTTCGAGCGGGAGTACTCGTTGGATGCGAAATTTAATTTCCCATCCAAGGAGGACCCATGTTGCATACTTTCGATGGGTTCTACTACACGAAAAATGAGAAATACATAAAAAAACGTGATTACAATCACGTTTTTTATGTATTTCTCATTTTTCGTGTAGTAAAGTTCATCGAAAGTATGCAACATGGGTACTCCTTGGATGAGGAATTAAATTTCGCATCCAACGAGTACTCCCGCTCGAAATTTGAGTAAAAAGTTTGGGAGATAAGTTGAAAATACGAGTTGAAAAAGTAGTTTTATTATTTTATTATTTTTTAATATTTTTACCCTTTTATCTAAAAAATGGTGAATCATCCCCCATGGTTGACATCATCATCTTGAATCCTATTGGTTGTTATAAAGTTTATTTTTGTTGTACATTTTTCTTAGGATGCCCATTTTAGACCTCAAAATTTCCCTAATGCATGACTGTTGTGCTATCAATAGATACAATGGCGTTGGATCGTGGATCGATGAAGGAGTCTGTTCAAATGGTGGTGTGTCATTCAAACTGAGTGGCTAGTCTATCAAGTAAGCAAAGGGTTGAACGTCTGGAAGCCGAATGTGGACGTTGATGGTAGCGCTATATTCAGTGTGGCTCAGATTTGGGTAGTAATCTTTAATACCCTTCAGTCTAATGTTAATAGAGTAGATTTTGGAGGCTTGAATTAAAATCCGCCTCAAGCCTATGTTTTTCTTCTACAAAGTGAAGTGTTTCGTTCAGATCGTGGGCCCATAACCCATAGATCCAAGCATCTTGAAATTATGCAGTTTCACTGAATCAAAGTGGTATCAGAGCGGGAAAAGATTTTATGCGAGAAGAGTTTGCCTACGAAGAAAGAAGAGGTACAATTTTGTTGAAGATTGGTAAGCTTGTGGTTTTTATATTGTTGTGTAGGTGAGAAGATTGCAACAGCCCACAGGGACTTCACTCAATGAACCTCTGACCTATCGCGTGCGTTTGTGTCATATTAAACAATACTTTTAATTTGACTACATATTGGAAAATACCCCTAAAAATCACATTATTTAACCCCCTACCAATACGGACCCAATACACCTTCCTAATTCAAAAAAACCCTACTTCCACTAAATATTGTAGGTATCCATTTTTTCCTTAACATTTTTTATACCCCTTTATATTTTTTCATTAAGTTTGAGATCCATTTCGTATAACTGGAAATAGAAAAACCCTTTACCCCCTATATATTCCCCAATATATTATGTCATTTTTTCCTCAATATATATCCCCCAATATGAACCCACGTGGTATGTTATTGCTCCCCCAGTGAAGCCCCTGTGCAACAGCCTAGAGCCAGGAGTGCTCAAATGGTTCCAGAGAAGAGAGAACCAGAGAGATGCCGAAAGACTGGGCTCATAGGAGAGAAGCTCGGTGAGGTATCGTGTAGCATGGAGGACTTGTTACTGCGGAGGTTTTGGTTGCAGCTCATGGAAAGATCACAGAGGGAAATTACACAAAGGATGTGGGTAGAATTACTAAGGGATGAAGAAGACATATGACCAGGAGGTCATAAGAATTTGTGTACCTCAGAAGTCTGATGCAGGAGCATCAACCCGCCTAAGTCAAATTTAATTTTGCTAACCTTCCAGAAGTCGACATGGCCTAAAGGACAATATTTTAGTTAAATTCGTATTATTAATAGAGGTTGTTGAAATTTGGTTGAGTGATTTTAGAGATCTTATGAGGAAAGATCATATCTCAAATGATCCAATCCTCTTTTCTCCACTGTTATAAAGTATAGTCTTTGTGCAATTGAAGGTAGGCCGGATGGAATGTAATATCCAATGCTGAGAAGGTGATCTAGCTCTTATAACCGAATTGTAATTCGAATTCGAAGTTAATTTAAATCTGATGTTTGTTATTTTCTATCGGTGTGTTTATGAGTATATTAGTTCTTGAGTTCCTGTGTGATACTGTGTGGTTTTTTTAATAGATCAAACATTTAAGTTTTGTACAAGCTTGAATCCATCTGAAATTGCATAGAGGTTCATAACTGCGTTAAGGTGCCGTATGATGAACATTCTCAACCAACGTTGTTTGTCACATGACTATTGTGCTATCAATAGCTACAATGGTGTTGGATCGTGGATCGATGATGGAGTCTGTTCAAATGGTGGTGTGTCATTCAAACTGAGTGGTTAGTCTATCAAGTAAGCGAAGGGTTGAACGTCTGGAAGCCGAATGTGGATGTTGATGGTAGTGCTATATTTAGTGTGGCTCAGATGTGGGTAGTAATATTTAATACCCTTCAGTGTAATGTTAATAGAGTAGATTTTGGAGGCTTGAATTAAAATCCGCCTAGAGCCTATGTTTTTCTTTTGCAAAGTGAAGTGTTTCCTTCAGATCGTGGGCCCATAACCCACAGATCCAAGCATCTTGAAAATATGCAGTTTCACTGCATCAATTTTACATAATTTATCTTTTATATTTTCAATTTCACATTAGCAAGATGATTTATATGTATTTTTCAGAAGCAAAGTATTAAATTTACTTAGTAATTAAGTATTCAAGTTTTAGATTAGACAAAGGAAAATATTTTTTACACTCGTTAATTAAGTTTAAGAGAAAACATCAGGAATGAATTGTATAAAAAAGAGAAACCAAAATTAGAATATGCTCTATGTGATGTTTAGTGATTCTTCTTACAATAATTTTGTTGTTGTTGTTCAAAAATGCTTTCATTAGAATTTCAATAAAACACAACTTACAGATATCATCAAGGCAACCCTACTCTCTCATTCTGACCATACTTTTTGAGAGTGGAGGCTAAAGCATACCAAAAACGACAACTAACATACATTATTTCTGTAGGGCTTTCAAGCCTATACATAACTGACATAAACAAAAATGAAACCATAACTGATAGTTGCATATCAAAGTGGTGGGTGAGGAGGAAGTTCAGGGGGAGCAGCGAAGAAACTGACATAATCGTGGATATGGAAGTCAATATGCTCCACCCTCGCTTCCAGACTGCGAAGGTGATACTGACGCGGAAGGTTTTCCAACTGCTCTAATATCTCAGTTTGGATATACTGAATGTTCTGGAAATAAACCATATTCTCATTCTTGTCTTCGCACTTGTGATCTCGGAGGATATCCATATTATTTTAGATTTGACAAAGCTGCTCTGCAAGAGATTCCAGTGCGATCGAAGCTACCATTTAGCCATGCGAACGAACTAGAGATACAGTCTCCATTTCCTCAGTGTCCCGACTGCCAAAATTGGCCGAGGACGCACTTAGACTAGGGTCAGGACACCTCCCCGACGACTATTGCCCACCCCCATGATGAGGCCGACCCTGTTGACGTGGCATGGAATTGAGAGGCAAATTAACCAGAGAGAATGGGTAAACTCCCCAAAGAAGAGGAAGCCCGCAATACCAAAAACTAATACCTAGATCGCAGGACCACCCCATAGGAGACAATTGCACCATACCGTTCACCACCCTCCTACAAGGTCAGGCCAAACAAGTCGCATACCACACCGGATGCCCTGAACCCCCTCTTCCACAGACATCCCAAGAACAATCCAACGCGTAATGGCACACAATAGAGACACTAGTCACCTTGAGGTTGACCTTACACCATGCAATTCCAGAGAACAACCACACGGATCCCACAAATTCATGCCCGAGCACCACCAGATGGGTGAGGTTCTGAGAAAACCACGTGACAAAGAGACGGAGAGGCTCAAACTCCTTAACCCATGCACCACTCATCACCCTCCTATAGGGACAAGACAAACAAGTCGTTTTCCACATCGGATGGCCTTCACCCTCTTTTCCGCAGACACCTTGAGCACAATTCAACCCGTAGTAGCACATAGTAGACGCACCAGTCACCCCGAGGCTGACCTTACACCAAGAAATTCTAGAGAGTGGCCACTTAGAACCCACAAATTGATGCCCAAGCGCCACCAAATGGGAAAAGTTCTGATCAAACCACAATACAGAGAGACTAAGAGGCTCAAACTCCATAACCCACACATAGATAAGAAGGCCCGATGAGAGAAATTCCTTCTACTCGAATCAGCGACATAACAAATCTTAAGGTTGACTCAGGTTCATGCTTGTGCGCGTCCCCGGGTCCTAAGGGAAAAGAAAGTAACGAACCCCATACCACACCACAGGGCCTCGATCCTCCACAACGCCTCTCAGCCAAGGTGATCCAGGTGGATATTGGTGGTCACCCGCCTATTCCACTTGGGGCCCCACCATTGTCTATTTCAGTTTTTCAGTTTCGGCACAGTTTACTATTTTTAGCAGTTTTTCGGGTCCTAAACTTCCGGAGCCGTTTTGAGGCCCTAAACGACGTTTTTTGGGGAAACGGAGGGCAACATGGGTCCATGGACCGATGTTTCCCATTCCAAATTTGTAGTCCTCGGATAGATCTTTCTAACGAGGTATGGTACGCGTCAAACGGAGATCGTATGCCAAAGTTACGCCCCTGGGAAGTTGAAACACCAATTTACCCAAACGGGGGCCATAGTTTTGGCGCTTCATCTCCTAGGGTTAGGGTTTTGGCTGTTTAGGATTTCCCATTGTTTCTAAATGATAAATAGGCCCTCGAGCCTCATTGTAACACGGTTCAGAGGCCTGTAGCCGCCACATCTCTTCTCAGAGATAGCTACCAGCGCCCTAGCTAGTTTCATTTCCATTTGTCTGTAAGCAAATTTCAGTTCTTTGATATTAATGAAATGAAGTGTTATTTCCGCTGCATCTCTGTATTTATGGCTATATGTTTATTCTGTTGCGTTCCTGCATAAATCCGGATCACAAGGTTGAAACCCCGAGGAGCCACCATGGAAACAAACCCACGCACCTTGCTTACCAAAACTCATCTCCCAAGCTTCCACATTGAGCTTCTTGTGAGACCAGCCTACAAATTTAACCACGGTGAGAGCGGGAGCCTCCCACGTACTGGTGAATTGAATGTACTAAGCTTGCATGAAGTGAATTTATGGAGCGCATGTAGTCGGAGCAAGTCCTGAGGGCCACTCTGGTGCCACTTGTATTGTCGTCCAATCACCTGGCCGAATTCTTCAAGGGGGGTTTCTGCTTTCAATATTGTTTTCATTATCATTTATACCTTTTCACATTCTTTATATAAAAAAAATGTAGATAGATTTAATTGAACCAGGAATAAAACTATATCTTAATTTTAAAGTTTGAAAGGGAAATAAATTATATTAATATTAAGAAAACATTTTCAATAATTTAAATGAGAAGATGAAAATTACATTTTTGGACAAGTTGCTAAAAATAGAGGTTTCAAAATAACTAGAAAGCTAATCAATTAATATTTTTGAACTATTTATGAATGATGTGTAAAGTCCACTTGGTGAGGAGTCAATTTATGACATTGACAAGTGCTACATGGCAACTTAGTTCCTTCCAATCAATTAGAAAAAACATAATGAATAATCATACTTATATGATTATGTACACATGTCAAAAGATAATTATTTATTCATAAGTACTAAAAAAAAGATGAGTAAGTCATCCTAAAAATAATAATATATTTAAATCTTTTGAAAAAAATAAAAATATAAAATAAAAATTGTAAATAGGTGTTGACACCATCATGATAATGGAATACATTTCTACTATTTTATATATTAAATATTAATATTATACAATTAATTAAAAGTTATATATAGTAAAATTAAAAAATATATAAACTTTTTCCATATATATAACTTTTCAAAAAAAATTCCAAGCCTATTTTATTCCAAAATTAATATTTTTTTCCTTATTAAAAACATTTATTCAATAAAAAATAATTTAAAAACCTTTTTCATTCATGCCATCGACAATGTTTGATTCTTGTTTATGATAAGACTTCAAAACACAGGGATTTCATCCATCTTTGTAGAGCACTACACTAGCGTTTGATATAATGTTACACGATGTATCCCATGAGCTTATGAGAAATATTAACCTCTCAAATGAGTTGGCCACTTCCATGGAATCGATTTTTTCCTATTTACTCATTTATAGGTGTTCAAAACATATAGCATTCTTCTGTGTCAGTGTAGATTTATGTATCAGTTTAGATTTTGATTTTTTTATACTGGATTGAATTAATTTGATGGTATATTTTAAAATATTTTGAAAATTTGATGAATAAAAATAAAGTAAATTGTTTAACTTCACATTTCCAAAATATTCCCAATGATTTGTATGGTCAATCATGACAAATTCACGTCTAGCAGAACATTGTATATACATATTTAAGCAAACGTTAAGGTCTTAGCTCAAAACATATCTACACGGAACTCTGCCAGATTGTTGCTTCTCTTTTGATTTGGTCCAGAGCTGTGAATCGAGGTTTCTGCTTTGTTTTTACCAAACAACTTCCAAAACTATGAATGGAGAGCTCTACCATAAAACAAATGGCGACGAGGACGTTGCTAACATCAACCACAGACAATGTTGCAGTTTCAGCTACTTGGCTTCTCAGCATTTTCCAGCAGCACTTACCTATCAGTGACACCCACTGGCATTTGGTATCTTGTCACTTTTACCATTCGTTCAGTGTATGTTCCTTCCATGCATAAGAATATCAGACCCTGAGAATGTTTGCAAGCCTTAGAAGGCTGATATAGAATTAGGATTACCGGAAATGGATGCCCACAGATGAACCTCTTGAATCCCTAGAACTTGAAGACCACGATGTAACAGGCCATTTTTAACTACTTGGGTTATGGATGAAACAAGTGTGAAACCATTCCATGCTCAACATAGATTATGTTGAAATGTGGTATTTACAACTGGCCATTAGAAGGAGACTTGAAATTATTCCATATTCAATATAGAGTTGACATTTGGTAGGTATTTATAATTCACTATGGAGAAGAAGTGAAATCATTGCATGTTTTATCTTGAGATGTGGTATTTAAAAAATAAATCTTGATTAAAATAAAATAAAATTCAATACCAATTCTAATAAAATATGTGAATTTTTTATTATGTAACATTATTTTATGTCAAATTTGTATAGAAAAAGATAAAGAAATTGAATATAAAGAATTCTAATTCCTTAATATTTACATGTGTATTTTGAATAAAATATTTCAATATCTATATTAATTAATATTGTACATAGAGGTAGAAAATAGATTTTAATTTTGATCATAAATAAAATTTTATGTCCACTCTAAGTAAAATGATTTTAAGAATTATAGTGAAAATTTTCAATTGCTACTTCTTACGTTGGAGATATGTGTTTCAATATACTCACATTTCATTTCATATAACTAATTCAGCATATAAGGGAGATGGATGTGTGCTTTCCTATTCTATAGATACATGATTTCTACTTCCTAATATATAGAGATGTCTATTTCAAAATATGCTAATAACAATTTTTTTTTTTTTTTTGATGTGGACAATGTGGGTTATAAATAAGATATTTCAATGCCCATGAAATATCAACGAAGTATATATTATATAGGTGTAGTCTAACTTATAGATGAAATAGACATTTTCACTAGAATCCAACAAAAATTTTCAAGAAAGAATGTGATTTTGTTGTTGTTTTAAATGCATAAACAGATTCAACACTGGGAGCACTCAAATCCTTCAC
The DNA here is from genome assembly GCA_034641835.2 of Pinus albicaulis. Taxonomy (NCBI): domain Eukaryota; kingdom Viridiplantae; phylum Streptophyta; class Pinopsida; order Pinales; family Pinaceae; genus Pinus; species Pinus albicaulis. The sequence goes on along the minus strand of CM076570.1, from coordinate 1,219,093,271 downwards.
ATTAAACAACTTAAATTCAAATATTTAAAAATCTCCACCGGATTTTGGTTAAAATTAACCAAACAAAATGACGTGAAAAAGGTCATCCAATAGAGATTTATTGCGTCGAGAGGCACATGCTTAGTATGAGGGCGATGTGTGATTCTATTCGTGCTCAACATGGAGTTGACACATTCTCTCTTAAAATAACAACTAGCCTAGATCCATCTTAACCCTAAATCTATCAAGTGTCGAAAATGATCAAATCTCTCGAGGTGCAAACCTCTTTTTTGAGTGAAAAACTTGATGAAAGGTTTGCATCTCGAGAGATTTGATCCCTCTCGGTGCTTGAGAGATCCAGGGTTATTTTAAATATGCTAAATATGTCTAAGATTGATTTGGTCAATTTAATTTTAAATTTGCTTAATTACCTCAGTTTGTTGAGATGAGAGACTATTAGTAATTTGAATGATGAAAAATGAAAAAAAATTAATGCAAAGTGACAATGTAAAAATGCTGAATGATAGAAAATGTGAATAATAAGAAGGTAGTCAATTACAAACAATCTTCATTGTGATAAATCTCAAGCTGTTTTCTTCTACTGTTCATATTTTCAAACCTATTATTTTTTCCATTTTTTCATATTAATCATATGAAAAGGGCAGTTGAAATCATATTCAAATATTTAACTTGAGATACTATAGTAAACATCATACCCTGTCTTTCTTGCTCTCCACTATTAATAGTAGCTTTCTCCAAAGTCAATCATTATGGCTTACAGAGTGTTAAACCCAAAATAATTTTCAATGGTAGTTGTTTATATTACCTCGTTTGAATGCAAAGTGATTAAAAATGTCAAATGATGGAAAATGGGAATAATAAGAAAGAAACCAATTACAAATAGTTTACAGTTTCAGGAAGCAACCATTCTGGGTAAGTGAACATTTTATTTAGGATGAAAATTCAAGTATTTCAATTATGGTTGAATTGCTATAACACAGAAGTCAATGCACGTCATCAATCATTTTTATGCACTTACCGTTGAAGATTGCAACAAGAAAATGTATGAAGGAGGCATCCTAAACATCATTCCCGATCCTAGTTGGAAAATAATCACCTAAATCAGTGGGCCTACAAGAGGTGATTTTTGGCACAAAGTCTATTTTTAGGCTATGTTTATTTAGACATGTCGATCATATTCTATGAATCGCAAGATGCTATTTGTGGATGGTTGGTCAAGTTGGAAAAATAGATGGACTTCTATTTTTAGACATATTAGGCGGAATCTATTTTTAGATTGCCAGTCTAAAAATAGACATGTCGAATATTATTGGCTCTTAATAATATTTGGACTATAAACATTATCTTATTCTCTTGGAGCACTTCAGTTAAGTGCACAGATGTGGCACAGGAGCTGACAGAAGGAATTACGCTATTCCCGAGGGTTAAGTGGAGCTATTGCATGGATACTTCAGTTAGAACTCATGTGAGAGAGTTTGGTGGAGTTGATTGAGGAAGTTAATGGAGTTGTGTTCAGTTTAACTAATCTAAACATAGTTGAGCTAGTTGTATCTAGTCTAACTGATTGACACACTAGTGAGAGTGGTGTGAATTAATTATTAATTAATTCACTAATTATTAACTCATTAATCAACTGAAGAATACATCAGTTAACTACAGTGCATGGATAGTTTCAGTGGAGACCAGTGGAGAGGTAGGTGAAAGAGCAAGTGTGACTATCAGTTGTGACTATAGTGTTGCATTGTTTGCACCACACATTCATTGGAGATGCCAATGAGGATTGCGCAGTCAATATAGGGTGGATTCGAGTTCATCCAGAGCCATTCTTCAGCAAGGATTGTGCAGTAGAGGCAGGCTAAAGGATGGCAAAGATCGGTACATGGATTTGCAAGATCGGGCCTGATTAGTGTGTAGCGATTGGATTGTACTGAGAGATTGTGATAAGCTTTGTATGAGGATTTCTACATGATCTCTATGACATATATTATATACAGATAGTTGGGGTTTTTAGCTTCAGGCTTTCCCATTAAAACAACTATGTTAATGTGTGTGAATTTTTATGGTTTCATGTGTGCATTGCAATTGTATTAATTTCTGCATGTGATGATCAATGGTGGAATAGATTATGTATTGTGCATGAAGTTAAAATAGTGTGTGATCAGGAGAATCTTGGACATATTCATGTTTAGTGCATATAATTTCTACACTTACACTGAAATGAATGCACACTATTAGTATAATTACTTTCAAATTAATGTACATCATACATCTAGTTGCATCAAATAAGAAATCAACTTCTACACTGAAATCAACGCATCTAGTGCAAACAATCAAATAGGATTAGAAATCAACATCTATACTGAAATCAATGCATCTAATGCAAACAATCAAATAGGATTAGAAATCAATATCTACACTGAGACCAATGCATTCAGTGCAAACAATCAAATAGGAGTAGAAATCAACATCTACATTGTAATCAATGCATCTAGTGTAGGCTATCAAATAGGATTAGAAATCAACATCTACAATGAAATAAATGCATCTAGTGCAAGCAATCAAATAGGATTAGAAATCAACAACTACACTAATCAATGCATCTATTTTAGTGAAAAACCAAAATCTTTCATGAATTTTTAGATCTAACTTCTTTGTTTGTATTTGTCTTTGTGTGCCTTTTTTTTATTTCCTCTCTTTCCACCTTCCATGTCTGTGTCTATCTCCCTCCCTCTCCTTATCCCTCTTCCCATCCCTCCCTTCCCCATCTCTCTCTCTCTCCACCTCTCTGTCCCCCACTCCCTCCCTCCCTCTCTCTCTCTCTTCTTCCCTCTCTTCCTCTGCCATCTACATCTATACCTCCCTCCATCTCTCCTTATTTGTCTCTCTATCTCACCCCCTTAAACACATCTCTCTCTCTCTCTCTCTCTCTCTCTCTCTCTCTCTATGTCCCTCTCTTCTTCCCTCTCGCCCCCTCTATCTATAACTCTATCTCCCTCTATCTCTCCTTCTTTATCTCTCTATATTAGCCCAAAAACATACACTCTCTCTCCATATCCATCTATCTATTTCTACATATTCCTCTCCCTCTCTCTATTCCCTCTCTCTCTCTCTCTCCATCTATCTCTCTTCCTACCTCCCTCTCTTTGTCTCTTTCTTATTCCCTCTCTTCCCCCTCCATCTATATCTCTATCTCCCATTTTCTCTCCTTTGTCTCTCCATCTCACCCCCCAAACACACACTCTCTCTCTCTCTCTTCCACTTCTCTCTCCATATCTATATCTCTTCCTCCCCCCTCTACCTCTCTCTTATTCCCTCTCTCTCCCCCTCCATCTATATCTCTATCTCCCCTTGTCTCTCCTCATTTCTCTCTCCTTCTCACCCCCAAAACATATACACTCTTTATCCATATCTATCTATATCTCTCTCTCCCTATCTCTCTTCCCCTTCTCTCTCTCACTCTTCCCCTTCTATCCCTCTCACACTCCTTCTCTCTCTATCTTCCCTCTCGCTCTCCTCTCTTGCTTAGTCTCTCCATCTCTCCCTTTTCACTCCCTCTCCCTCTTTACCTTTCTCTCTCTATGTCTTTCTTCTCCCCTCCCTATCTCACCCACTCCAACTCCATCTCTCTCTCTCTCTCATTATCTCTCTCTTCCTTCCTCTCTCTCCCTTTATCTCCCACCTCCCTATGTCTCTCCCCCCATAACGCTATCTCTCTCCACTCTCCAACTCTATCACTATTTCCCTCTCTCTCTCCTTCTCTCTCTGCCCCCTCCATATCTATGTCTCCCCCCCCTCCCCCCCCCCCCTCTCTCTCTCTCTCTCTCCCCATTCTTTCCCTATCTCTATCCTTTCCTTTTCTCCCTCTTCCCTCGTCTCCTCTTTCCCTCATTTCGTCTTCATCTCTCCCTTCTCACTCCCTCTCTCTCTCCACCTCTATCTCTCAATGTATTTGTTCTTCCCTCCCTCTCTTTCCCCCTCAAAATCCATCTCTCTCTCCCTCCCTCTCTCCTTCTCTCTCCCCCCTCCTCTCTCTTCCTTCCTCTCTCCCACCTTTGTCTCTCTCCCCCACTCTGCTCTCTCTCTCTCCCTCTTAAATCCAATCCCATTGTACTGTATTTAAGAAAGTATCTAAATTAAAAAACATAATTGGTTGTAAAATATTAAACCTGTATTTTGGATCAATCATGTCAAAGAAAATACAATAATAAAAAACTTAAAAGAATCATGCACTATTGTAATATTCCCTCCTAAATTTTCCTAATATTTGGGGAAATAAATTTTGACATTTTTTATTAATACTAGCTCAAGGAATTTTTTGGTGAAATACATAGGGGAAATACTTTAATTTTCATGCTAGTGGAATGTGGGGCATACATGAAGTACGCACTTAGGCAAGAAGGAATTCAAATTCCCTAAGGAAAATTGAATTGTTGAAGGGATCCACAAGGAATACATGGCCAACAACTATAAAAGGAAGGAATGAAGAAGAAATTGGGGTCTTTTGTCTATTTGAGAATCAGAATTGCCTTAGTTGTTCAACTGAGCCAAGATTGTGTTGTTTAGCACAAGAGCTTCCCAAGGAGAGAAACTCAACATTTCTTTGGTTGAATTCGAGTGCCACCCAAGGAAGGCTTTCCTTCACCATTGATACTAGAGGAAGCATCATCTACATGTACCACACAGTTTTGTGAGCATAGTACGTAGTCTGGGAGACACTATTGCACAAAGGGAGGAGTTGCTTGTTGTTTGTGGAACAGAGTTGTTGGGGATTGACCAATGAAGCTACATGAGTGTTTCTTCACCATTTTCAAGAGTGTGGGAGAAACTATAGTCAGAGAGGATCAACCTACACGCAATTCTCATCTCTTGCACTAAGAAACTGCATCATCTCCTCCATGACTGCGCAGTCATTGGAGTAAGAATTCTTGGGGCAACATCATCCAGGGGAGTTTGGAGCTGGGGTGTTGGGAAATCACTTGGAAGGATATTTGATGAATATTGTTAGAGTTTGGAGAGCAGATATTGACAGGAGCAACCACAGTGACAAAATTCGAAATTGGAGGAGGGCTAAGTTGTGAAGGGTCAATTTTTGAAGGTTGGAACCAAGGGAAACCCTTTATGGCTTTTTATGGGTTTAGGGCAAGGATCAAATTCGTAATTTCCTAGAATTTTATGGGTAGTCTACAGGGGGTAAATCAGAGGGAAAATTCTAGCAGTAATGTAGTTTTGGAGTAGCAACGCAATTTTCTGGAGGATCTAGCTTTTGCAGTTGTTGGGCTTTCTTTTACTCCTCACGTGGTGCTTGTAGCTTTCCTTGTGCAAGCCCAAGTGTATTTTCTCCAACTTATTTGTACCACATCACTATTATTAATAAAATCTTGGCCGGTTTGTTGATTTGGAAAGTTTTTTGGTTAATGTGTATGAATTTCTAAAAATTTCTATGTTGATATATTTGCATGTCATTGTTATCTTTGTAAAATTCCCATTATGAATATCACATCGGTATTAGAGCATGTTCTTGGCTAGGGTGGGGAATGGGAGCAGGTGATGCCATCGAGATACCAAGGAATAGTTTTCCAGAGAGGTCGTGGTAGAGGTAGAAGTAGAGGTCGTGGGAGAGAAGACAACCTAGAACCATTTTCAGATACTGAGATAGAAGTTCGGAGGGGAGGAATGGACCAACATGAGGAGAATAAACAACCCAAACCAAGGGGCCAGGACTAGATTTTGGATGAGTTGCTAAGAACTAATCAACAAATGGTGAGACAAGGGCAGATCATGATGGACATGATGCAACAGGTGATGGGGCTGCAAGTGGGTGGAAGGCTAAAAGGGGCAACAGAGCCCCAAGGTGATGGGGGTTCCAGAGTAGGAGGCAGTCGTACCTATCAGCCTGCACACACTCCCTAGCGTGGGAAGGCTAGTTGTCCCTTGATGCCACATTTCGTGTATGAACCAGAACTAGAGAGGGATCCAGACCTAGTTGCAGATTTGGTTCAGTCAATTTCATCCAGTATTGATAAGTATGAGGGGTTGGATGCCCAGATCAAGCAGGTGATGTCCTTTGGTGAGTACATTCATCTAAAGGAGAGGTGTACTACTGGGACTGGGAACCACTACAAAGGAGGATCATCTAACCAGAATGTGTAGAGGCTAGCAGGGATGGTTACACTTCCAAAAGTTGATGGGGCAAAAAATAGTTCTGCTAGGGCGTGGATACAAAAGTTGGACAACTATTTTCATCTGAACCCCATGCGGGAAAGATATGCCATATGATTTTCCACCCTTCACTTGGAGGGGATTCCCAAGGGTGGTGGTACCATGGGCTGATCACATTGGGGCACATCAACATTACCTCTTACACATAGTTCACCAAGAGGTTGTTGGAGAGGTTTGAGAGGAAGGACCCATAGTTTCATTTGAGGGAACTAGCCCACTTGAGACAAACACGCAGCGTAGAGGTATTTATCACTGAGTTTCAGAGGCTGATACTAATGGTGACATATATTTCAGAGAGTTGGATGATTATGTTGTTCATGGAGGAACTTGTTGAACCCATGCGTCGCTGGGTGAGGGCCTACAAGCCCACATCACTTCAGGATGCCATCTCTAGGGCCCAAGAAATGATTGATGTAGTTCCCAAGAACCGAGCGTTTGTTCCCACGAGACCCACATTCCTCACAAGGGAACATAGATGCGATGCCACCGTAAAGATATGGAGGATGTGGCCAGTTGGATAATGATACACAGAGGGACCTTAGGAGGAGGAGGTTTTGTTTTATGCGTCAGGAGTCATGGGCACTGTTAACACCAAAAAATCGTACTGACAAAAGATATTAAAAATGTCAAGCATAAGGTACAGATGAATATTTTCAAAGAAGAAATACATTAGAGCATAATAAAATTTAATTTTTCCTAAGGTTCAGAATAAAAATTAAATGACAACGCACCCTCATCAAAGGAATTTTGCACACATCGCAACTATTCCTTCGATAGTTGCACGGTCCTGAAGATGGCGAAATGTCACCATCCAGGACCACTTGGAATGCTTGATTAATATGATTCTCTGCCCAGTACTATCAAGGATAGCCAGATTTGAGCCACCTTGAGGAGTAAATGCAACCCACAAAGTAATCCCTCCTCCACTCTTGTGTCACTATCCATCATGGTCCAAGAGAAGAGGAGGGAATTCAAAAAATTTCTATATAAGCCAACCTTTGGAAGAAGAATATGAGACACATTGTTATGCTGACCAAATTGCTTCATAGAAAACTAGCTTGCATAGTCCAACAACAGAGGGATTGGAAGGATTCATATGTTGTCCAACCAACACCTCAATCCAAGAGAGAGAGGTTCACCACTTGATCTTGTTCTACCATCCTTTAAGAGAGGGAAGACACGCTTGCGGGAACTCGAGGGAAGGAGACCTCCTTGTTTGGGTATTTGAGCTCCATAGCTCAAAGGACCCTCTTCAAGTGTTTAGCATTGTATCTTTTTTACCACCAACACCTAATAAAGAGAGAACTCTCCACTTGTGTTATTAGGTTGTTTACTCCATCAAGCTTTTGTATTTTGTATCTTGTGTTTTTATTTGTTCTTAGTTTTGTATGCTTATTTTCCCCTCAAACTTAGTTTACATTGTGTCAAATCTATTCCACTAACAATAGGCAATCATTTTTCTCTGTGACCTTTTGTAGGTAGCAACTAGCTTGCTAAAGAAGTGTATTTCGTATGCCCTTGCGGCAAATACACTACCACAGAAATGACAACTCCACTGGATTCTTTATTTTTGAGTTAATGGTTGTTGATGCAAGTCCTTATTCCTGATTAGTTTGTTGCAAACCACCCTTACATCCTCTCAGCATCTCCAATCACACTCAGTGAAAAATTTTGCACAATAGAGGAAGCAATTTTTCTTCATTCTGCCCGATAGCGCGCTTTGTGCTCCGACAGACGTGCACTCCGCGCCTGTGGGAAGATAATCCATGTGGTAGGCCAAAAAGCCAATTTCTGCTTGTTTTTTTGCCATTTTTTCAGTTGTAAAGTGCTTCGAAACCCATAAAAAATTTTCCATCACTGTGTTCTTGTATTTCATAACTGATTAGGAATCTTACTTGCTAGAATTTAGCTTAGCAACTAAGTTGTTTTAATTTTAGTTTTTTATTTTCGCAAATCATACATAGCTTAAGTAGGAAAAAGCAAGTGGCCTTGAATCCACATATGATGTCCGAACAAATGATTTGCTAATAAAAGATACAAAACACATAACTTAATTAGCATAAAATTAAGTGGTCCATATATCCACATATATTTAGCTAATTCAAGTTTTTCAATTTTTGCATTAGATTAGTTCAATTTTGCATTAGGAATTAGGACTGGGACCAAACTTTCAAAAAGAAAGTAAGTAATCTCTGCCACCCTCGCACCTCACGGTGAGCCTAGGTATGCATATGAACGTTTTCCTAAGACAATTTTCTATCTCCCTATAGTGCAAAAATAGTCTAACTAGGAAAGGTGTAAGCGACCCATAATCTGCATATCATTTTAAATTTTTGCAAGGAACAATCACACACAGGGTAATTAGAAAAGGATTGTAAAGGATCAGCGCATATCCGCATCTCATAACACTTGTGATTATTCACTCCAAAGCACACACTAAGCATCAATAAGCATTGGACCAAAAGGCACCTAGTTGTTAGGATATCTATCCTCTTCTTACAATTACTTCACCAGAGCACACCCTAAGAAAAATTGACTCTCTAAAAATAATCATTAACCGAACAACCTAAATTCTCCCCACAAGGGCCACAAAAGAAATTATAGTGCAGGTTAGGACCATTGGGGGTAGGCATCCAATAATCCGCCATGGTCATAATACATTTGAAACATATATGTTGACCATTTAGGGAGCTTCAAATCCGTCTATCCGCCCACGGAATGAATACCCGAGCGTTATCAGAGATCCGTTTCAAAGGGGGTTAAGCTTAGGCCTAGTGTGTGCAGTACTTTCTGGGGCTACCTAACCCATTTAGTGCTCGGTACTGGTAGCTGATTACAAAGAAGCTCAAGACTCGAATGATCACTTGGGATGACGGTACATTAGTGGCCAAAAATAGGGCATCCTTCCCTATAGGTGACGGTGTAGGCAACACTTGATCCTCACACCATTACCTTGGTTGATTCTTCGGCTACTGGAAGGGCTCGTCAATTATTCTGGGACGTCAGCCCCATTACCCATCAGGAGATATCTTCGCAAGGCCCAGTTACATTGAGAGTGTAAGAAAAAGTAGATCTATATAGGCTTTTTAGTATCAAACGCAAAACAAACAAAACCACATTTTTTGCTTGATTGACATAGCTTTAAATTAAAGGAAAAATTACCTCTTATTTTTTCGCTTTGTTTCATGCATGTGATCGTATTTTCTTTGATAAAAATATTCCTTCCTCCAACAAACCAAAAATATCAGCAAGATTAAGCTATTCCACACCATAACAGACCCAATAGGACCCCATCGATCTATAAATTTCTTGGACCTTCCCCCATTAGAGGGAGGAGTTCTAGGTCTCCCTCCATTTAGGCGTCGAGGACAACACGTTTCCACCATTATCGGGGAATCTGTGATTGGAAACCCCCAAGGGTCACCCAACACCACACCAGTGGAAACCTTAGCAGGGTCACCACACTCAACCCCTCCTACAACCCCTAGAGGGCAGAGGAGCGCTACCCCTTCGGGGAATCAACAAAAATTCCATCAGGGCACGTCACAGGGTACTATTCCCTAGGCATCTCCCCTAAACCAACACATTCAGATACCTGTTTTTCCACATTATAAAATGGTAGTCAATACACAGTTACCCTTCTTAGCATAAATTAATCTTCCAGATCTAACGAAGTTAACTAATGACCCCATTGCTCATGGCCCTAACTGGCCTCCCATGTCCATGAAGCTCCCTTCGGATATACCAAAATTTGAAGGAAAGCAAGCATAAGACCCAAGAAATCATATCAGGACTTTCCAGTTGTGGTGTTCGTCCAATAGTATCATTGATGATACCATTAGACTAAGACTTTTTCAATGCACCCTAACAGGGCCTGTGGCGAAATGGTATGTTGAGTAGCCTTCTACTTCTCAGAGAACTTTTAGCACCCTCGCTACCACATTCCTCACCTATTTTTAGCTCCCCATCCATTATGATTTGGGAATGGAACTGCTGACACATTTTTGACAAACACAAGCCGTCCATATATCAGACCATATCCACGAATGGCGGACGCCATTAGCAAGGCCCTACAACTTGAACTGATATACACCCAATCAGGATATATTTACAACGCCCTTCCAAGTTCCCCACACCTGCAAACATATAGGGAATTACTGAGCGGCTCAAATACTGCAGACGAATTGATCAAGTCCTTAGCCCAAAGTCACCTAAGCAACAATAACTAGTACCCAAGATACTCATATGATACTACTCAGAACGTATCGCAACATGGCTACCATCAAAGTTAGTCCAAACCTTTGCATAATATGACAAACAGGGTAATTCTATACCATCAACAATAGGGAGGATCATACCCTCCCTCGCAGGGGAACCAATACTCAACTAGGAATGCTGATACAAGAGAGCTTCCCCAACAATCTTACACCAATCAGGGACAGGGGAAACTATACCCCACTTTTCCTGCACAAAATCCACCACCAACGTAGAAAAATGCACCGGTCAACTTGATGCAACCATCCCAGGCTCAACAGTGACAATATTATGACCAAGAGAACAACAATAATCCTCCAAACACTGCAAAGAAGAATCCAAGGAACAAGCAAACAAGAGACTCTGGACAGGGGGGAAGTAATCAACAACGCCCCCGCGATCTCAGTCTGGGGGCAACCCCAACCAAAATAAAAACCAAGAGCCAATTAAGAGACCCAGTCTAAGGATAAATCACTCTTTTTCCATATGTCGTGAATGTGGCCATTACACTCACCACTATCTCGAATTCCCCAAATTGAAAAATATTCAGGGTAACCGAGGACAAGGGGTACCTACCCAACAGTTTGCGGTAATGGAGGAACCTTTCCCCCACTAAGGAGTGGTTAACACCCAGCAACGAAAAAGACCCCAAAACGATACCGAAGGAGGCAACCACGAGATCTACAGGGTTAGCGAAGAATTGTTCTTCCAAACAAGGAATAGGAACTACAATACACCTACGGATATCAACCCATCAAGTACAAGTACAAGCGCACCTACCACACCGTTAACTATCTCCAAAGTACATATTGAGCCCCTTCCAAGAATGATCAAAGGACCAACCAGGAATGCATGACATCACTCCAAAGCTACTCATAGCTATAGTATAGTGGATGATTTAGCTCATTCACCAATTGTTATGTCAGCTTTAGATATTCTGTAATCATGCCCAAGACAACAAAAAGCCTTACTTTTTGCATTAGGCACAATCGATCCTTCCAATTCGCTCCTAACAGTTTTCAATTTAGACAAGGCAGGACCTAGGCTTCCTTCTCTAACTGCTTTCGAGATACCAGTTTCGATTCAGAATATCACCATACACCGATGCATAGTGGATGAAGGATCATCCACATGTATCATGTCCAAATCAGTTTGGAAAAGGTTAGGAGCACCTGAATTAAAATTTTCTGACATCATGCTTAGAGCATATGGCGGGCGCCCATCAGCCCCCGTCGGTCTTTATCAAAATTTCCCAGTAAACCTAGTCGGCTAGACCGTTCTTATAGACATTTAGGTCTCAGATGCACAACTAGATTATAATATACTCCTTGGGTGGATTTATATGTATGCCATGACTACAATTGCATCCTTTGTCTTTAGGGTAATGATGTTTCCCCATGATGATTAGATAATCACCATCGACCAACTCACATACTACGACAAGAAACCCATGACTGCTCTAGAGGTCGTACTACCATACGTAGACACAACCACAGAACCACTCACAAAGTATACAGAATTCGGCCCAGACCAATTCAAACCATCATCCATCCTAGGATCATTCTTAGGAGATCCCCCTATTATACCAGGGAAGTCCCTAAAAGCACGGAGGCACCGGTGTGCATGATGCTCTCATCAAACACTGAAACTAGCCTAGACGCAGAAACCAACAGTACGGATGCTGAAGCCACTGGTATGACATTCCTACCATATGCCATTTCGCAGACCCCATTTTTGTATCCCCCACCTAGTTTTATATCAAAACAAGTCATGACAACTATGACATTGCCAAATATGGCTTTTGTAATACCCGTGTGGTATTTGGTCCCTCCAGCCATGCTAGAAAGCCCAGACATTACCTCTACTATAATAACCCCTATTTCCCCTCAAGGGGTCATAGCAGTTAAAGAAACACCTGTAGTGGCGCCAGATGGCACAACCAAGAAGAATAATAAAAAACGAAAAAAAGTCGAAACTCCCAAATTACATAGGGCATTACAACCTTGTGCATTATGTGATGTCGTAGGTCATCGTACTAATATTTTTCTGGAGTTAGAAGAATTAAAACCCCTTCTACACATTGAAAGAAATGTTGCGACCTTGAATTCCCACAAAAATGAACAGGTCACGAACAACCAAGGAAAATAATTACGCACCAATTATGCATGCGGCATGTTAGTGTGAGTCTTTACATCCTGTCACCGGTGATCAATGGGCTCTTATCATGTCCTGTTAGGGTCTCATAGTGATTTTTTTGTCATTTCATTAGGTCTTCAAGAAAAAATTTGGTCATTGGGTATTAGGTTTAAGGCTATTTTCCACTCCTTCCAAGTTTTCATATGTTGTTCCATGTCATCACTCAGCTGAGTTTATCATCATTCAGAGATTGTCATCATTATTTCAGTCATCATCACCATGATTTCATTCAGTTCAATGTCTTCATTAGGTCATTAGGTTTTCAAGGTCACTAAAACTCTTATTTCATGCATAAAATATGGCAATTGGAGGAGTGGTAATATGCAACTTTCTTCAATAAATTTTGATTTCAAAATGTAACTTTATGCTTCTATATGTAATAAGTACTTCATGTTCGTAAAAGCTGCAGTTCACAGTTCCAAAAATATTCAGTGTTCCAAAGAAGCCACAAAAATTTCAAGGTTACACATTCCAAAGGTTACAAAGTTCAAAAGAATGAAAGTCATGCTTGAAAAATACATGTGGGGCCCATTATCACTCAAAGGGAGTCATTTAATATTTATAAAAGGGCCAAAAAGACACAAACATATTTCATTTTCACTCTCATTACCTCTAATCATTGAGCTCATTCCTCATTTAGTGAGAAAAAATGTGTTTTTACTCAAACTGGAGAAAATTTGAGGGCGCTACGCATATAGACACTGTGTTGCGCTTCTGGAAGAAGGCGCTGCACATAGGAAGACTGCGTTGCACATAGGCACTGTGCACCGATGGCTTGCGCTACGCATGGGGCATAGTTGCCCAAACTTTCCATTTCACGACCAAATTTAGTTTTCCAGAGCTCCACTCCAAATTTTTCACCCTCCAAGCTTTATAACAAGTAATTTTACACATGTTCATGCCCTCCTTTGCTTTGAATACCAAGAAATTGATCACAAGTTTAGTCTCCTACGGTTTGCATGAATTTCATGGTGTTGGTATCCAAAAGATAAATTGATTCTTTCAACCCTAATTTCATGGTCCCTACATCTCTATTTACAGTTTATGCATCACCTCCATCCATCACAAAGCCATTTTCCTTCATTTTATATCATTTCCCTACAAACCCTAAATCTACCCTATGTCTTTCTAGGGTAGGACTGTGTTTAGGCCTTTTCAATGATTTCCCAAATTTCCTACTTCCCTGATTCACTAAACTCATTCCCTATCCCCTTAAATTTCCTTAAAAATTTAGGCAACTTCCAAGTCCATCATACCACCTCATTCCTTCATAGAAAATTTAATCATGGAAGCATATTCTTCACCATAAGAGAAAAGAAAACACCATAAAGGGGGGAAGATATTGAGGTATGAGCCCTCAAATTGTAGTGAAATCACTTCCTCACCATTTATTCGAAAGTGCTTTGAAGATGTCAACTTCCTAGGGTTTTGTCAAAGAGTGGAGGAGGTAGGTTTTCATGAGAAACTTACAGATTTGTTTGCCACCAATTTGAAGGGAGAAAAGGCCACCATTGCAGGGATTGATTTCACATTTTCAGTAGCTTCTATCTCTCTTGCTACAGGAATACCAAATTATGGTGCATATTGGTTCAAAGGCATAAACCTAGACCTTGAGCAGTACAAACCCTACATAAAATCACAGTACAAAGAGGCTCATACACATATTTTCCCATTCAGATACTTGCTGGAGAGGTATGCACCATTGATGAAGGTTGTAATGAAAATTTTCACATGTGAGGGCAGGTTTTCTAGATTGTACCAATATCACATTAGACTGCTCATGCACTTCATAGTAGTGAAGTCTCTCAATTTATGCAATTTCTTGTATAGAAGTGTGATCAAGATGTATGAAAAGGTGCAAGTCAAAAACACAAAACATTACCCTAGCCTCTTTCACCACAACTTGGTGAAGGTCATAGTTCTCCATCAGTTGGTAGAGAAGAACATGGCATGGGATACATTCATTAAGACAACCTTGCAAATGCACACAACCACTACACCAACTCAGCAACAAAACATATCACCTACCATGTCAGCACAACCTATGGAGGTGGGATCATCAATCAAAAGTGTTGAAGTTTCAAAGACGCCTAGGCCTAAGGTTACTCACACCTATTAGAGAGGCAAGAGGCTTGTGTTTTCTCCTCAAATTGAGGAAGGGGCCAAATCTACTTCACCAGAACAGGGATCACCATCAGTGCAACATGACACATCCATGCATGAGAAAGAACATGATTTTGACCTAGTAGACTTTGAAGCTACTAATGAACATGAGAACCTAAAGGGGGTAATCAAAGACAAGGATGCACAAATCAAAGAGCTCCAAGACAACTTGGTAAGGGAAAACTTTGTCATTTCATTTCTAGAGAAAGAAAACCAGCAGTTGAAGGAAAAACATTTGGTTTTGGAGAAAAGGCAGTTTGAGGCAAGCAAACATGACGAGAAAGGAAAAGCAGTGGCTGGGCATGATGGATATGATGAGCATTAACAACAAGTGAAAATGAAGAGGCCAAGAACCATGGGTCCAAAAAGGCATTGCAGAAAGAAAGAGAACAAGACCCTACAAATGAAGAAATTAGATTTGAAGAGAGGATTGCAAATGATATCAATGAGGACAAGGAGTTTTGGCTTGAGAAGTTCGACATCCACTTGGAGAATCTCCTTGACAAGGCCAACAGGGAAAATCAGACGTTGAGGCACATGGTTGACCATTACCACACAAGAAACCAACTTTGCAATGTCAAGGTCAAGCAATTGTAAGATAAGCTCAAGGAAACCCTAATCAACAAAAAGAGAAGGGTAAGTTAGATATTATTTCTGATGCCTCCATGATAGCATAGAAAACCTCATTTGGCACTTCTGGACCAATTTTGGGAATATTTGGAGCAATTTTTGTTTTTTGGTGAAATTTGGCGCAAATTTGGAAAATTTAGAAATTTCACTAGGTCTAGATGTGATATGATGGCCTCCTCGTTGCTCCAAATGTAAAATGGTTGAAATTTCTAGATATATGATGGCCTCCTCTCAAAACTCATTTTCTTAAATTTTTTATTCAGGGCCAATATTTTGAGAAAAATGAGAAAAAGCAGTCAAAAATCAACATTTTTCCCCTCTTTTTGACTGGCGCTGCGTTTCTGGAGACACCTAGGGAGAATGAGTTTTTGAAGGCCTTCCCATCGGTCATTTTAAAAAATTCAAGATGTCCAGGAAACTAGAGAGACAGGGCTAGTTTACCATTCTTTCATATTTCAATTTCGACTTCAAAAAGGCACCTAAAACTGGCCTCTAAGATGGTATTGCGCTTATGTAATTTTCTGAGATTTTAATTAAGCTTGTGCGTAGGTCACCTCTGCATGTTTTATTTTTTGTAAATAAGACTAATTATATTAAGAAATCATATAGTACAATATGAAGTTATAGTCAAGATAAGCTAGATAGCGGGGAAGCCGAAAATGATAAACTATCAACCTCGGTCCCGATGAGTAACCAAAAAATAAGCAAAAAGGATCACAAGGGGTAACGAGGGATCAAAGGGCTAGACACAGGAGTCTACCCAGAATGGGTCGAATCTTCCATACGACATTTTGTTCCTTTCTTTTTACTAACTTTGACCCAGTCTTTGTGGTGTGAATGGGCTAGAACCACTTGCAAGCTGTTGTTTACTGTAGGGGGAGTCTCCTTGTCCGAATCGGAGGTGAAAGACTCATGAGTACATTTCTGTGTATTCAGTGGATCAGTGGGTCCCTCAAGGCTTTCCGAGGGTGTGTCCTTCGTCTGCTTTGCTTCCTCCCCTTCTGCTTCAGCCTCCTCTCCATCTGAGCTGAAGGACTCAATGTCATCCATGGGGGGTGGGTCACATGGTTTCCAACTTTTGGATTTTGATTTGTGATTGCTTTTCTTCTATTGGGGAAGGAACGTGGCACAGGTGTTCTGAAGGTGCCCTGTTTGATGGTAGTGGTGACATTGGAAGGCGGTGTTCTCATAGTCTAGGGTCTGTGTCCACAGGAATTCCCCAACTTTGCGGTTGATTTGATCAGACAGACCTTTACTTATGTTTATTTCCACGCAGACTCTGCCATAGGTGTGTATTCCTTTCTCCCCCCTAGAGGGATCTGTTGCCAGAAAGCGGCCCAGTGTGTTTCCAATCCCTTGGAAGACAGAAAAAGTGCCATAAATGTGCAGGGAGGTTCGGAAGTCTGACCCAAATAGGAAGCTTGGTAATGACTGTCGTAGAGGAGTTGAAGTCTGGGAACCAGGGGGTGAGGAATAGTCCTGTTGTTCCCCAAAACCATGGGCCTCTAGTTAAGGCTTTTTGATAATCTTCATTGAAAGAAAACACAACTATGAAGAAACCCTTCGAGCAGAAGATAACCTTGTTGTTGTTGGTCCATGTGGAGTGGATCCATTGGTATAGATCAGCTGTGTGATGCCATAGTCCATTAAATTAACAAATAATGGTGGATTTTGCATACATTTGAAGTAGATCATCCAGAGATGGGTGGGAGATTTCTATGGAGGGAACTTCCTCCAGTTTGTCAACCAAAAAAGGCTTGGGAGTCTCAGAGGGTTGAGCAGTTTTATTGGGTGGCCGTGCATGGACAACATCTTTGTAGGAGAAAGCAGGAGCAAAGGATCGTTGCCCGGCTGCTCCCCCTCGAAGACGAAGGGTTAAAACAACAGAAGCACCTCTTTCAATACTATAAAAAGAGAGGGGAAGAGAGTCCTCTAGTTTCTTACCTCCATATAGAAGTCTCTGAAGAGCAGAGGGTATCCCCAGTCTGTGTTCAAGGTCATGTGAGAGGTTCTGCACCATATCGGTTGAGCGCACCCAATGCAACATGGTTTTGATAGAAAGAAGCAAGATCTGGATCTAAAAAGAAGGGGAAGAGAGTTCTGAGAAACCCTTTCTGCCAATGCATATCTGAGTTGGAAGCGTGCTTGATCTCTGGATTCCAAATCCATGAGGATGCGCTGGGGCTTGATGGAGGCTGAATGATGAGAGTAGCATGCATAATCCCTTTCAGTGTTAAGAACGCCTCTTTTGCTGGTGAGTGTGTCATAGTGAAACCGAATCTGTCCATCCAGCGGTGGCTCCTTTT
This sequence comes from Pinus albicaulis, assembly GCA_034641835.2. Classification (NCBI taxonomy): domain Eukaryota; kingdom Viridiplantae; phylum Streptophyta; class Pinopsida; order Pinales; family Pinaceae; genus Pinus; species Pinus albicaulis. Next base: position 1,219,075,503 of record CM076570.1, on the reverse strand, counting down.
ATCCCCCAGCTTGCAGATCCGAGAGCCTGAGTTGCTACAAGGCGATGATAGTGGGAGGGTCTGCACATTTTCTTATGCAGTCTCCATCAGCCGTGTGGACAACTCTCTTGTGTTGTAATACAACGCTGCGAAGCCAGATTGGATCCCCATTTCTGTAGCTGAGGGGATTTGGGACTGATATAGTCACTGTAGCAGCGAACTCATTAATGGCGGTAATGGTAGGGATTTATGGAACCCTAGCACTCGCTATATCGCTCTCGAAGGAGTTTTTTTCAAATTCCCCCGAATCACCTCTGCATGTTTAAGAGAGTATATATATATATATTAAAATTTTATAAAAAATATTAATACACTTGAATTTGGCCATAACTAAAACACATTTGAAATGTTTATAAAAATTATTAATACACTTAAATTTGGCCATAACTAAAACATATTTGAACACACATGGGGCGAGGATATATATATATATATATATATATATATATATATGTTGAAATTTGAAGCATTGTATAACATATCAAATTATATGTATATGGACATTTTATACAACACAAGGTTATATAAAAATGTTGCGCAAGGATAGCCTTAATTAGGCCGAAGGCGTTCTTTCTATGGATTTTGATTTGCAAACACTATTCACTACAGAGTGTAAATTATGTCCTCCTTGAACCTATCCAAATATGACATGACACGTTTTTTATTTTTTTTCCATGGTATCATATGGCATTAGGTGTTACTTGCCATCACCATCACCACTCCTTGTTGCAGGAACATAATTATTTCTTGGAACCACTACCATCGCCACTCCTCGTTGCGAGAAGGATTGACTATTTCCTCACCCCAGCTAGAGTTTTTCAACACAAAACCCCCACTGAACTATGTGGCGGAGTTGGGCCGAGAGGCCATGCGGTTCACCACGCTATCTGATACTGGTCTACCGCCACCATAGGCGGCATGATGGTACGCAGAGGGTAAGAAGTAGACGACGAGAAGGGAGAACCAGAAGTTTGATGAATTTGAGGGTAGAGGTGTGGATTTTGTTTTCTTTGTCGAATACGATCAAGATGAGAAGGAAGTTGATGTCGTCTGGGAGAGCATTGATAAAAGAATGGACTCTTGCCACAAGGACCCGAGGGAGGTGAGGGTGAAACAAGTCGGATTGGGAAGTGAAAAGCCTCAAACCCAAAAATTACAAAGCAGTCTGCAGATCTTAAGAGGAAATTGTATATCCTCTCCACCGAGGAATGGAACAACATACTAGATTATTCGCTTTGAAACAACGAAAAAGAGTTTTAAGAGTTTGTTCTCGTTCTGGATACATTGTTGGAGAAAGCCAGGAAAGAGAAAGAGCATGTCAATGAATTAGAACCCAAAAGCAGGGTTGTCGGTGGCACAGAGAAAACGTGGACGCAGACGCCAGTGAATGATCTCACGACCGTTGGAGAGGGGAGAGGGACTGTGTTGTCTTTGAAGCTCGATAGGCTCTTTGATTCAGTTTCAGGATTGACTGTCATGGATCCTAAAGTGTTTCTGACTGATCTCCAACTAACTTAGACTTCTCTGACTGTCAGAAATATGAGAGCTTCCCACTAGGTAACCTTAACAAAATAATTTCCCAGAAGTATCTTGCTAGTTAGATAGATCTTCATCTAAGAAGAAGAGTGAGCATTTTAAGCATTTTTCTTAAAAGATAGTGTTTATCTTGCACAGCTGCTATGATGATTTTATGGATGAGATTTCTTCACGTATCTTTCTCATCTTTCTTGCTTAGCAAATTTGCCCTTTTCAATATAATTTCTCCAAAAAAACTAAAATCACTTATTAAATTAAAATTGCTTTCATTCTTTCCATATTCTCTTATTCTCTCGTAATAAAGTTTATTTCCAAAACAAGAGTTATATATATATAATGTAAAGAGGCGTATCAAAACAGGGATACATTAACAAAAGCTTTGACACTTTATATAAATAATGTTTATATAATGCATTGTATATAGAATGTTTTGTGTATTTTACATATGGCTTTCTATGTAAAATTTGTTGGGTGTATTATTAATGGTTCGATACGGAAGTGCATTATGAATGAAGGCAAACCGTGGTTGAGGTTAGATTGGAAGGGCTCATTGCCGAATCATAGGCCGCGAAGGCGGAGTGGGATTCGTTATGTTCCTGAAATTTTGGTTTTCTTTTTAATATTAGATAGTTTTAACGAGATTTAATGGTTAAGTGTGGAGATTTTGTCCCCACAGATTTTGTGGCCTAATTTTGGATAGGATTATGTATGTTCGAGAATTTCTATGCACAAATTTCAAATTTCTTCAGCATGTCTTCATGTTATACTGGCTCAAAATGATATGGAAAATAATTCAGCTCCTCATCTCTGAGCACGAGGTTCATAAAACCATCGTGATAATTATTATGATGGGAACACTCCGGTGCTTTCACAAGAAGTAGTAAGTGATTCGGCCCAAGCCTATTTCATTGTGTGTCAGAGTATGAGAAAAACTCAAAGTCTTGATACTGTGTTAGTTGTAAATAATTTGGACATAACTCGAGTCTTTGCTTTATATAAGGTCGAAGGTGTATCTGCATTCAGTTTTGCGTAGACCCCACAAATGGTGAAGGGGTGTGGAGCAGGTTCGAGGCCATGGTGGAGGTTAGAACTCCGCAGAAGGCAAAGAGAGAGAGAATTCGTCAGTAATATCTTATGCAGAAAATCATGAATAAAGTGAAAACTCTATACATGGACATTGAACTGGATGGCAAAGATTTTGCTTATGATGAAGAGGAGCGTTTGTTTACCATGGGAATTTTAGAAACAACAATATTGAATGCACTGTTATTATATGACTCATAGCAGAAGATCCAATTTTGAAAGGAATATAAAAATGAGTTAAGTAGCAGAAGATCTGATTTTGAAAAGAATATGAAAATGAGTAAGGTTGTTATTATGTAACTCCCTCCGGCGATTCAGCCTATCGACATCATTAAAATCATTCATTCATTATCGATGATGAAAGGAGTTTAAGAAGATAACGATTTTGACCTTTCTAAAGATGAAGAGGGTTCAATAATAGTATTGAAGTTACATTCCAAGAAGGGGCCCCTCACTTTCTGTTGATTTGGGAAAATGGATGTCAGCCGTCAGATGGAAGGTCAGAACCGGGAGGAAGAACCGTGTCACTAATTTTTTAGGATATATAAATATAAATATTACTGTATGTGGGTGCAGGGATTGGTGGAGGGCCCGCCCTTGTTCCGTAATGATTTATGTGTATAAACTGTTTATATTATAAGTATTTGATGTAGGTATATGGTGTTCCATGATGATTTAGGTGTATAAACGGTTTATGTTATAAGTATTTGATGTAGGTATATGGTGGTGGAGTTGTCTACTGACGCAACAAAATAGTTTGGATAACAGTTTTTGCTGGAATCTGGTAAAAAAGAATTCAAAAAATCAGGTAGTTGGAGTGTTTGAATCATTTTTTTTTATGGTGGAAAGATATTCAACACCATCAAAAAACCCCGGGGCACCCAAAATTCTGAAGTTTGACAACTGTAACCAAGATTTTCAAAAATTTCCACCGGAATTTTTCATATTCTTGCTAGAATTCCTGGGTTATTTTGTGAGTTTTTTAGACTGGCGTATGGGGACCGTCGAAGGGGCACGATATTTAATGAAATGAAATTAAATGATATTTTAACGTCCACAAGACCAAAAATAGTTTATAGGACCATGAGTTCCCTGTTTTTCGCCTTTTGCATTTCAGTCCTTTTCTTATTCAAATTGATGATGAACTAGCCCAACCTTCCAACAATCCCATGCTAAAAAGAAAATGCCAAGAAACCGATGCTAACATATTCCCATAACTTTATCTTTATCTCATGTCTTTGAACGCATCACATTCCACTGGCCCAAACGTGCAAAATGTACACACCCGTTCTTCCCAAGCTTCTTTAGGCCTTTTCCAATAAGAACATTTTCTCTCCACAGAATGTTAGCTCCAATGTACTCTTTTTGTTGGAGATGATACATAGCGTTGAATTCTTCAATGTAGCACTTCTTCTTTCTACCCAACTCTTTTCACCATACCCATTTATGAAAGTTCTCCATAACAAAATTCTTTAGCTCCTTGATATTTGTGGGACAAGCATTGAGGTAGATATTCCATTTTTGCATCCATGTGTAGTTTTGCCGCATTCGTGTTTCTTTCTTTCACTCATGCCTTCCTTGAAGATAACATTAGGAAATCTACCTACTCCAATTTTCTCAATTCCTTTTAGATATCTTATGAGCCACATGGCATAGCAATTGCTTCGATGGGAGTTTCTCCTGTTTCACTCAACATGATCTCATAAGGTACCAAACTTTTTCTTTTGAACTTGCTCATGATCAAGCATTTTTGAATTTTCTCAATTTTGCTTCCATTTTGAGATAGGGGTGCTGCTAGCCCACAATTCACACCCATATAGCATCACTAGACAAACTAAGAGTCCAAAAAGCACTTTAATCATTTTCCAATCCCATAACTCTACCTCTCTACATCTGTTTTGAAGAGCATATAATGCTTTCCACCCTCCTAAGATTCTCTTCTTTCTGCAGTCCTCCCAATTAAATTTGTTGTTGAAATCAATCTCGAGGTATTTGTACTCATTTACTTCTTCAATAAAGTTGCCTTCAAAGAAGAACGTATGTTGACTCTGCTTCCTTTTATTAGAGAAAATCATTATTTTGGTCTTGCTAGTATTGACTTGCATCCCCACTGCTCTACAAAAATTCTCAAGGGAATATAGGTGCATCTGAAATCCATGGGACGATTTGGAAATCAATACAATATCATCAGCATATAAAAGAAGCTTTATTACAAACTCCCCCAACCGAACACCATCTCCACCTTGCAAATTTAGCCACTCTTCAAGTTCATCAATATATATATCAAAAAGAGGAGGGGATAGAAGACAACCTTGCTTGACTCCAATGTCACTTCTAAAGCTTTCTGAAATACCCGTTGAGGTTCTAATTGTGACTTTCACCTCTTCATAAATTCTATGGACAACAACTCTATAATGAAAAGGAATTTTAATTTTTTCCATTCTATGCCACAACTTATCTCTAGGGACTGTGTCAAATTCCTTTTTGAAGTCAACAAAACATCAGAATACTTCTTCTTTATCCCCCCAAACCTTTTCAATAATGTGTCTCAATGTGATGCCATGATCCACTGTACAATGCTTCGGCCTAAAACCCGCTTGTCCTTTTTCCCTCTTTTCTTTTACTTATGCCCACTTACTGATTCTATTTTCTACCATGTTTCCGAAAAGCTTTGCAATTTAAGAATTGATCATAATGGTTCTATAATTGGAAGGATTATTAATGTCTCCACTTTTAAAAAGGGGTATTGCTAGGCTAGTTGTCCAATCCCTTGGGAATCCTTGTTGAATTATGTTATTGAATATTTCCATGATGTGCGGTGCAAGAGTGTTCATTCCCCAATTTAGATACTCTACTTGAAGTTCAACCAAGTCTTTTGCCTTTCCTGTTTTCATCTTCTTAATTCCATTCTCCACCTCCTGTAATGTGAAGAGATTTGTAGTTGTGTTGATCCCTGGGGGAGGCTAAGCCTCTGATTCTTTCTCATAAATTTGTCTTGCATATTCAAACCATTGATTGACTATAATATTATTTTCGATTTGCTTCCTCCTTGGTTGAAGTTTCTGCTATAAAAGCTTTGGGTTATTCTCGCCTAGATATATTAACTCTTCTCGCCTTATTTGCATGAACTCATCTTTTTTCCTTTTTAGTATCTGCTTATAACTTTACATTCATCTTCTCCTTGCCTGTATTTTTCAAGGTTCTCCTTGCCATTTTGCATTCCTCATCAAACCAAGCATTTACAAAAAAAAAAAAATTGATTCTGATTTCCTCTTTTTTGCTCTTTTGCACTTCTCAAGTGCCCTTTGAATTATATTTGTTAACTCATGATTGTTGAAGCTTTGGGAACCAATTTTATCCTTCTGAATTAATTTCTCCAGTGTTGTCTTGAAGATAGTACAATTTCCTTGTGTTAGAAGAATTTTGCCCCTTGGTAGTGATTGTCAAGAGCATTGGGCTTTTCTCCTATGTTGTATTTCTTCCAACCATGATAACTTTATATAAATTGGGTTACGGTCTGACTTTAAGTCCCAATTATGCTGTCCAATCTTAACTTCGTCTATATTTTCTATCAATTTTTGTGAACAAATCACATAATCAACGACACTTACCCCATTGTATGTTTTGCAAATTAAGTTCCCAGACCTTTTCTATCCATCTAGACCATTGAAAATAATTAAGTTGAAAACACCACACTTTGTAAGCAACCGTTCTCCCAAATTATTGCTAACTTTGTCATCTTCTAAACATCTCACCCATTGGGGATTCTCCTCTTCAGTGAGACAAATAGGAATATGATCCTCTTTGCAACAAAGAATACTAGCTTGTTGATTCGTTGTTCTAGCATTAAAATTGCCCACTAAAAGCACTTCTCCCTGCACTTCTCCCTGCTGAGAGTACACGAAAATATCTTGCTTTAAAGCTACATATGGATCTTTGATGTCTAGCCACTTATTTTTGTAAGTTTTTGAGACTTGAGGGGAAAAATAGCATGCTGCAATTCTTATGTGATTCTCATTCTCTAATATTTTGAACCATAAATACTATTTATTTTCATCTTCTTTCATCAACTGAATGTAACAACCTTCTTTTTCTTTCACTAAAACTAGTATTCCCCCATACCCTTTGCCATTTTCTACTACCTTGTTCCAAACTGCTAACTTCAAATAACTGTCAAACACAAGAGTTTTGCAACCATCATGTTCACGAGTTTCCGTGAGACAAATTATGTCTCTACCTTCCGCAATAGGCCCTAACCCTGGTCCCCTCCTCCAAGGGTAGCCTCTCCAATTCCAACAAAATAAACTTAGGTAGACTTGGGTAGGATTTGACTGCTACGCAGTTTGACACATAAGACTCAAATTTGAGTCTTCACCCCTTTTCATCCATGTTTCTCTTGTTGTTTTCCTCCCTATTATCGAATTCTCTGTTTTTTCTTTACTGCCAGCTTGCTGCCCTGTTTTGTCCTGAGTCCCAAACACTGCAATAACTGCTTTACCATTGTACAACCATGCCCTTTTCCCTTCATTTCTTGCTGCCCTAATTTTCTCCACTTCTTCCCTTCTCTCCTCTTGTTGTTTTCTCATTAAATCTTCATCTAGAAATAAGTGTGAGCCTTTCAAGAGTTTATTTTTTCTCAATAGATGGTGTTTGTCTTTCACGCTTGCTATGGTGACTTCTATGGGATGAGGCCTCTCTTCACATATATTCCCCACCCTCCTTTCTTGGCAAATTTTCCCTTTCCAATGTATTTTCTCTTTCAGAAAGTCCCTTGTCAAATTGAGAGTACTTTCATTCCTCCCATAATATATTATTCCCTTGATAATAAAGTTTGTTTCCCTGTCTTTTCTTTCTTTTTGTTCTCTTTCCTGTGCTCTATGAGCACTTGCATCTTCTTCTTCCTCCATCCTTATGTAACCATAAGCATCTTCAACTCTATCTTTGATTTATTTCGGAATGTCTTCCCTATTGTTCTTTTTTGTCTTCTCTTTCGAAAGATCTATTTGTTGAGATACTTGTGTATCTACGTGAGTTGCTTTAGAAATTATCGCATCCTTGTTTGTTGCTCTTGATTCTGTCATGGTTTGCCATGTTGTCTTCATGCTTTTCCATTCTTGTTTTCGTGTTTCTAGAGTCTCTTGTAACATTGTTACCAGTTATTTTAAAATTCTATTACCTTCCATTCAACACCGACTTTAAAATGTGATCTCTGAAATTTTGTGGTCCCTTTCATGTTCTTTGGCTTCCAAAATATCCAGTATTGTACTGGCCTTCATCAGTTCTTCGACATAAAGATCCGATGACCAAGTAAGAGGTGTGGAAGTGGGACTATAAACGATTGAATCTTCTTTATTTTTGCTACTCTTGTTTATTTTCTTTATCTAGAAATATTTTCTTTTTCTTTTTATTTGTCTTTGTTCCCATTTTAGGTGAGCAATCCTACGCCTTAAAATGCCTCAATATTGCTTTGCATTTACCCAAATCCACTTTCCTTTTTTCTCTGTTGAAGCAATTTTGACTTGACCTAAATGATTGGTTTCCACCAAACCTAATATTTCCTTGCCATTTTTAACATTTTATATTGATTTGATTTCCATTTTAAGATGAGAAAATCCTCCCAAGCAGAAAGCCTAAACAGAAAATCCTCCCGAATAGAAAATACTCCCTTTTCAGGCATCTTTGTCACGATATTTTTTACTTTCGCTATTATCGTTGTTGTCAGCTCTAGATCCATCACTATTATACTTGACACACTCAAATCTTAGCAAGCTGAAATCTCAAATTTGTCCTCGGCACGCGTGACTGCCTGTTCCTGTGCGCATCCGTCCGATGAATTTCGAGGTACCTGTCTGAGGCTTCGGTTCAGTTCTTTTAGCTGTCGTGCAAATCGCTCTACCATCAATGAAATAAACTCAAATTTCTCTGGTTTGTCCTGCTTCAAGCTCTAGCTCGTAGCAACTTTTGTGACTAGTATTTACTAATATGTTTCCGAAAATTATTGTCTTCTTCGGCTAGGGGTTGTATAGACTGGGTCTTTCTTGTCGAGAAGAATTTCGTTTAAACACTCTCCATGCCCCAAGTAAGCCTATTACACAATCCTTCTCTCTCAATTTAAGTCCATGATCTCAGCTATCCAGAAACACCTTCTCCACGTAACCATGAACTCAGATAACTCGTGTCCCTACTCCAATCTAACCCTGAACTCCTTGCGTAACCCTAAACTCAGATAACTCGCATCCCTGCACCAGATAACTCATGTACTCGCGCCCCTGGATTCTTGTTCTTCATGTGATCCCTGGATGACTCATGTCAATGGATAACTTGTGTCCCTGGATAACTCGTGTGCAAGGAGTATAACTCGAAGTTTGAATTAGGTTTGGATGGTTGGAAATTTCAGGTACCATAAAATAATCTATCAAATTACAAAAATGGTAATCATAAATATATTTAAAATATGTATGGCTTGTGTGGTGGGCCAATCATGTAGTATAATGTTATATTTATATAAACCGCGGTAAGGTTATAATAATGTTTTAATAGCGGGCTCTGTGCGACGCCAAGGTGCGGGTGGTAGGCCCCACCTATTACAAACACATATATATGGATAGAACATGGTTACCATGGGGCATGGGGGGATGGTGGATGCTAAGATGGCATACGAAACAACATTATATACATTATATATATACATATTTTTTTAATGAGGTCCATGTATATATAAAGGGACCCATGTATCAATAATAACCATATTTATAAAATTTTTAAACATGCTTATATAACATATCGAATATATATATATATATATATATATATATATATATATATATATATATATATATATATATATATATATATTTGTGTGTGCGTGTGTGTGTGTGTTTGTGTGTGTGTGATGATGCTGATATAGCTAATAAGGTGAGTGCCATGTCAATGATGTAGTAGCTAAGGTGGAAAAATATACCAGTAGCTCAAGGACAATTAATTAATTTGAGGGTGCATGAGCACCAAATTGTAAAACAAAATAAGACTCACAACAATTGAGTATTTGGAGAAAGAGAGGTCGGACCTTGCAAGGGCATATTTTTGCGCCCAGAAGTCAGAATTTAGCTCACAAGTAGTCAAGAGAAAATTAATCTCAAGCAACATCTAGTTATCAATTCAAAATTTTCATTCGAGGATGAAATTCTGCGTAGATTCATGAGAAAATATACAGGTGACAAAAAAGGGTAAAATACAAGCTTAATAAGTTGATCTTGTCGATGGGATAACTTTTAGCCTCCTTAACAAAATTGGGAAAGTAAGTAGTGAATAGAAAAGTATTGACAAAAAGAATATAATAATAAACCCAAAAAATTGATTTGAAGTTCAAAATCCCATATAAATTGCAACGAAAACTAAAACAATCTTAAAGGGGGGGGAGTTTCCTAACAAGCTGTAACATTCTAAAGGGAATAAATTTCATCCCAGAGGTCGAAATGATGCAAACATACACTCGATGGAAAGTTGTGATGGGAAGAATATAATGGTGAACCCAGGATTTCAATAAGGGTAGAAATTTTGATTAGAATTTTCCCGGAAAGTTATAGGAGTACAACATGCTCATGTTTACTTTTCAGATGATTATGATCACTGAATTGTGGGTTTGAGTGGAGTACAATATATAAAGCAGTAGTGACTACTATAAGGTTCCCTAATGAGGGAATTTTATTAAGATTGTGATAATAACCAAGTTGGTCACCAATATATAAAGCAGTAGTGACCAATATATATGTCCATTCAAAAAATATAGGATTTTGCATAATAAGGAATTGGATAACTGACAACGAGGTTAACATGAAAATTTTGTTGAATTAGTTCTTTGTGAAAAGGAAATTTTTCTAAACCTTCTTTCACTGATATTACTGTCATATATGTATATATACCTGTGAATGTGATTATGAATATGTGCTTGGAAATTGTATGTTATCTCTTTGTCTTCAAGAAAATTCATTAATAACTTAGCATGATAGAAGAACATACATCCAAACCTTCCTTCACAGGTAACAAATTTCTGAATTATCAACAACATATTTCTCCATTTTCCTTTAAGAGCTGTGCTAGGAATTCCCTTTTTAAAAATGCTAGTGTCCATACCTGGGTTCTTTAAGAAGCTTTTCAATTCTTCTCCATTCATCCCTCTATTTTTAAACCATCTTTCTTTTGTCTTCGGTAGTCCAATAGCCTCTTCCATGAAGGATTCTATGATTGTAAACTTGATGTCACCGATTTCAGCTTCTACTGCTCAAAGGCCCTAGCAAAATATTTAGTGAATTCTTTATGAAATCCATCGAATTTCTCGACGAAGTTAAGCCACTGAGTTTTTTGCAACATTTCCTTCATTTTTGGATATCCTTCCATAAACTTCTTTCGCACAGGCTGTTCTCACAATCAGACCCATAGCTTACCGGGAGTTTCACCTTCAAGACTGCCTGTTTTGACTGGGAAAATTGAGGGTTTCGGTGTCAATATGGAAACGTTGATGAGTTATGTTGTGGAATGGTAGAGACGTGTAAGTAAACGAGTGAATGAGTGAGGTTTCAGGGTTATTAAGAGCATGAGTGGGGTTTCGAAATGAGAAATGACCATCTAGATCATTAATCAATGAAATCAAATTTGATCGTTGGGGAGATCATGATGAAGTTTTAGTGGTGAATCATGAAATTAGATCTTGGTTTGGAATAATCGGTCATTCTAATGATGTCATTTGAGTTGGCGGTATATGATCCTCTAATCCATATATCAAAGTTTGCAACCTTATGTTGTACGGTACAACAACCCTCCCCATTTCAAAATTTTAGAATAAATTTCACTTTGGAAATAGGTCCCCTTTCCTTTTAGGATACAAATAAAATACTTTGAGGAAATCTGATTATTTTAAATAAAACATTAAAAAGATTCATTGTTTAAAAGTCATATATTGCATATCGCATATATCAAATACAAGTGAACAAACGTGACATTGAATTTTTTCGATCCGATGCGAACTATCAAGTCTTATATCACATCGGCACAAAGCATAGAAGTATTCATGTTAAAAAGCCTGATGCGATAAAGAAAATCGCAATCGCAAATCTGTAGGGTATTAAGGTTTCAATTTTCTTTTGCAAAACTCCGATGCGATATAACTTATCGCAATTGCATTTCAAAAAGTTATCCTTCATTCGGCCTATTTCATAAAATCTGATGCGATACGATTTATCGCAATCGCACTTCAAAGAAGCAACATCACATTTACTGATTTATAAAATCCCGATGTGATAAAACTTATCGCAAATCACATTTCTAAAAGGATACCCTTCATTTGTTCTATTTCATAAATGCCGATGCGATGCGATTCATCGCAATCGCATTTCGGAGGAACAACATCACGTCTACTTATTCTGCAAAACTCCGATGCGATGGACCCTACCATCATCGCAATTGCAAATCGGCGGAAATAATGTACAACTTAATTCCTTTGGGAATGTTCTATGTGATATACTATCATCGCAATCGCAAATCGGCAGAACATATGAGATGATATTTGATTCCCTTTCGAAACCTCCGATGCGATGGATAGATAGTCTTTGTTTATCGCTGTTTGCGCTGTGCATATATTATTTATTAATCACAATCGGAAAATTCAAAAGGAAATTTTTACGTTAACATTTCAATATCGCCGATCTTCGATTGTACTATCATTATTAATTAGAAAATCAAACGAATTATCGTGATTGATCCTATATGAATGTGTGAATGTGACACTTATAGAGGGCATTTAAGTTTAATACGAGTTAATAAATTGGGATCTTTAATAAAAATATTTTCACATAGTTGTTCTTCTAACTTTGTTCCTTCTCGTTCTGAAAGGTTTTTCTCATTTTCAGAGTCATAGACCATCTAACCCTCTCATTCGCCGAGCGAGTGAAACGATACCAGACGAGAAAATGTCTAAGAAATTTAAGAAAGCAAGAACTACTGCTGCCGCAAAGACTGATGTTATTCCCACAGTCCCAAAAGAAAAACCAGCTAAAATCAAGTTGGTTACAGATACTACATGCCAGGGTCTTAGGAAACTTTCATGGGAAGATGTTTATAACTTGATTGAAGCAGAAAAACCTACTGTCACAGAGGTAAAGGCGACAGTACCAGATGAAGAAGATTCAAATTCTGATTTTGAGACTCCTCTCAAAGCACTTGCAAATTATTTTCTTCACAAAATTGCGGCTCGGGCAAATATGTTCCCCTATTATGATGTAATACAATGGGTGATAGACAATATCACCATCACAAACAAAACATTTGTTTCAGCTACGGGAACAAGTTTTGGGTCTTTCAGAGCAGAAGATATAAAAGCGATGTACCATCTGCCAGACCCTCAAAAAATCTATAACAAAGCTTTCATAGTAGATTTCGCCGCAAGCAATGAAGTTCAATCAGACCCTATTAAGGATTGGAGACGAGCTCCAAAGAAACACAAAAATGAAGCATCAGGTATGTACTCCGTGGAGTCTCTTGCACCCCCATATTGCTATACCGCTGCAATGATGTGTAGACTCTTTGGAAATGACAATTCTGTGAGGTTTTCAATTCAGATGGTACCCCTTATTCATGCTGCTATAAATTATGAAATTATGGATTGGTCGGTTATCCTTTCTGATAAGATAGCTAATAAAACTCTGGAATATAGAAATGATAAAGACACTGGAAATACAACTTCTTTTCATTTCTGTGCCTATATCTTAGATGCCTTGTGTTTCAATTCAGAATTTCCTATTCTAGGTTGGAAATGGACTCCACAGGAACCTGTTCCAATTCAAATTTACCATAAACTCTTGTGGAAGGTCCATTTAAAAAAAAAAATTCATGTATATAGGATTTTTCACGGCTTTTTGTTACCTATATATCAGACCATTTTTAACCAATTTCCTCTCCGTCTCTCTAAAAAAGAAAAGAATGATATATCCCTAATTGGAAATTGGTTTGGAGAAGAAAGGTTTACCTATATTAGAGTTTTTGGAAGCATTGTGGAACCCCATATCTTACCTCTATATGTCCCTGACAAATTGTTAGCCCAAGAAATTTCTTACCAGTTGACAGAAAGAGGAATTTCAAGATGTTTAAAGAATGCCAAGAAATTGATGTGGCCTACCTTTCCCTTTCATTGTGGAAATTATACTTTGAATGATTTCAAACATGCTGAGAAGGAAGTCATTAAAATAAGAGATATTAATCTTGCAACTGTCCTAGGCAGACAGTATGATCCAAATAAAGTAGCTTTCGATTTCACAACTTTGGTTCAAATTGCTAGGTTTGAACATGAGCCCAATGAATTTGATGATATATTTTTCTCTATTGAGAAATTTTCTCAAGTTTATGACTTGGCTAAATCCAAGTTTCAAGTAGAATATATGAACAAATTCATGCAGTTCAGAAGTCAAAGATTACTGAAAGCTCCCCTTGACCAGCTAAGGATTCCTTTGCAAGAATCTGAAAGTATAGAAACAGAACAAAAGAAAAAGGAAGACATAGCTAGCAAGACAGAAAAAGAAGTGTCTACCAGCAAAGCTGATATGCATACTGAGAAGGAAAATACAGCTGGAAAAATTGATGTTCAGACAGAAAAGGAGAAAATAGTTAGCAAAAATGATATGCAGTCTGAAGTAAGAAATACAGGTAATAAGCTAGATGAACAACTTGAAAGAGAAACAACCACGGAAAGAGTGGTAAATTTTGCTGAAATTATTATTACTCCCCAATTGCTAAGACAATATGAATAATTTGAACAATAAATTGGAGGACAAAATAATCCTCAATTTGATAGTTTGAATAATCAGTATATGGAGATTATCCCTGAACATCCATCAGAAGAAATTGTGTTGAAAGTTGAAGAAATCCCTCCTCTGGATATCTTTTATAGTCCTAAGCATAGGGCTGTTGTCATGAAACAAAGGAAAAGAAGGAGGACATATCAAGAATCACTTTCATCCCCACAGGTTGAATTCATGAATATTGTCTGGAAGAATACTGAGGTATATCCTTCAGAGGATCTCACCAAATTATCACAATATGCAAGTGCCTACAGTGCAGCCACTATAGATAAAGCTAATGAAGTCAATCAAATGATCAAACAAAAAGACTCACAGATAGCAATTCTAGAAGAAAAGACAACAAATGATCAGGAAAAGATAATGCAGTTGGAGCAACAGTTAGCAGAAGAAAAACTCAGAGCCAAACATCTGGAAGAACAACTGAGTGTGGAAAAGAAAAAGCTTGATCAACAAGCTTTGAATAAGCAACAACAGTTGTCCCAAGAGGTGTCCAAGTTACAAACCTTGCTGCAAAATGAAAACTGCCAAAGCAGAGCAAGGAAAAATATTTCAAGCAAGATTGGATAAATTTAAGGATTATCTTAAAATTGACCATTTTAAAATCAAGTTCTCGGGAAAACAAAATAAGCACAACTACCAAAGCATATATTCTGTCAAAGACAAATATATAATAACTTCAATAAATTATTAATGATAGCTACGTTTAATAATTAATTAATAGACCAAAGTAAATTAAAGGTGAAAGAAAATGATACCAGATGGAAGCAAGAACTAATCAACAAGAATCCGAAAATCAAAAAAATTCAAGAAATTACATGGGATGTCATGTGGACATATTTAATTAAACCACACAGTCAACAAATGACAATCAAATGCCTTTCAAACGCCATCAATTGCATCATTCCAGAGTTATCCAATGCCACGTACACTGGTCAGTTGCATTCGAGGCTGAGTCATCCAACCGAGGTCAAGGATATGCTCAAAATATGCCATCTCAGCACATTGAATACAGGAGAAAATCAATGAATATGTTTTATTTTGATATCGCAAGTCTTTTTCAGGATATCCGATGATAGTTTCTAGCATAAGTTATAGATAATCTGTTTTGTTAATTTCGTATTTAAACCCCTTTCATGCATTTAGAAAGGGGTCCTAAATTTGTAATATTTTGGCTTGGATGATACATTTCTGTACTCCATTGAGTATTTTATTTTTATAAAGGATCACATCCTGTGATTTATGGCGAATTATCTTTAAGAATTGCATTTCTGTACCTTGGAGGTTGTTTTAAGTTAAAGCACAGGATCTGGATATTGAGTTGCATCAAGAAAAGATCTCAATGAATCTGGTATTTCTATCGATTTACTGTTATTTTCTTTATGTTATGAAGTATTCTCTTTGAAATTTCTATCATTTATATATGCTTGTTTTTCACAAATATTTCTTTATCATATCATTTCTGAAGATATAGAAATATTCATCTATCATAGTATATGCAAATGATATATAGAATTATGAATGCGATGTGTTCTTCTAACTCTGTTTAATTTCTTAAACATAGTTATCTTTATATGATATTACATTTTTCTGTTGAATAATAATACATTTTCATGGTTATTTGTTTAACTGAAACCATCTTTAAGTTGTATTCATACTTAATGCCCAGGTTAGTTTTAGAATTATTTGCAAGTTATAGTTTAAGTTAGATAGATTATATCAGTCAGATAGTTCCATTATTCACCTACACAAACACTTCATTACAAATCCATTCATTATTAGGAAACTTGTCCTATAAATCCAGTCGGAGCCACCACACCAAACGGAAAAGGAGCTATCCTAAGGTCCCAATCGAGTGGTTTTCCCCCAATGTTTGAAGCAGTGATTTTCGAGGCTTCAAAATGTTTGGCGCTAAGAGGGCTTGAGCTATGAATGGCAAGTAAATCCAAATCCACAGGCCATTCTAAGAGCAATTCACCCTCATGACCTTCCTCAATTTCCTCTACATCTCAAATCAGTAGGTTAGAAATTGAAAAGAACATCAATACACCCACTACCAAAGTCTAAAATCAATCGGACAATCAACCTCCTGAGTCCCCTGAAATACAAGCTTTAGTTCATAAACTCCAAGGGTTCTCATTATCATTAGAAGAGTTTGAATTATCTGAAGGTAGTGTTACTTCACAATTTGTTTCTTCTAGACCTCTCACTAGGTCACAAAGTGAAAAAATTGGTATTCCTCCAAAGGAATTTCCTTTACCAAGTCGAGTTAAGACCAGAAAAACCCCATCGGAATCAGGTAGTGATATCATTTCTTCATCGCAAACTCACTCATATGCTTCCCAGACTCAAACCCAGAAGAGTATAGTTATTCCAACAACATCTACTCAAGTACCAGTTATCCCTTCTAGTCCTTCAACTGTTACTACTCAAACACCAGTTATCTCTTCTAGTCCTTCAATCGTTATCACAACAATGGCACAAATACCATGGACTAATCCAGGGGCTATTGAAATGCCTGCACCTTTGCATGATTTTCCAGATCATCTTGGAAAATGGCTGCCAAAATTTAGTCCTGACCTTGGTATACAAGTAGAAGAACACATTAATAACTTTATGTTATCTGTAAATTTAAATGTAGTAGAACATGAAGATGTTGTGGTTAGGTTATTCCCTTATACTTTGCAAGGGGCAGCAGAATCCTGGTATTTTTCATTATTTTCAATTTCTATTACAAGTTGGGATATTTTCCAAGAGTATTTCTTAACCAAATTTGGAGATGATAAATCAATAGAAACCCTAATCAATGATCTCTCCAATTTGAGGGCAGAACCCAAAGAACCCATCAAAGATTTCAATTCCTGATTCAATAAAATTTTGAATAAAATCCCTACAACATTGAAGCCTAGTGAGCAAGTCAGAAGTGAATGGTATATAACAGCTTTGCCCTCAAATATAGCAATTTTTGTTGATAGAGCTGCTAAACCTACTTTGGCTGAAAACATGAAAGAAGCAATTGCAGCTGAAAGATGGATTATTGCTTTGGATAAGAAGAATAATATTGAAGATAGGAAATCCAAAAATGTCAGCTTTAAAGATGATTCTAAGAATAAAACACCAAGAGATGCATATGATATGGAAGACTTACAGAAAGTTCTGAAGACTTTGTCTAATGAGATGGTTGAGATTAAAAAGCAAGTGGCAGAGACTTTTACCGAAAGGCCATTCAGAAATTTCAAAAGAAATCAAACTACTAAATCAAAACCAACCAATTCAATCTCTAACGCAGAGTCAGATATAGAAGAAGACGAGGAAGATGATACACCTCCATTATCAGAAGAATATGAGGAAGAAGAAATAGCTGAATTACATGGAATGTGGGATTTCATTCTTCCTAATTTAGACAGTGAAAAATAATAAGAAGCCATGCCAGTAAGTATAAGAAGTAAATCTACAGCAGAGCCTATCAAAAAAGTTCCCAAGAAGAAAAGTTCAACTTCGACTACTAAAGACAAATCCCCTGTAAAGAAAAATTCTTCTTTACCAACTCAAAATCAACCATCATCTTCTAATCCTCCTACAACAACATCCAAAACTGTGGTGGTATCAGATCCTATGGATTATAACATTGTTGAAGACATGAAGAAAACCAGAGCGAATATCTCTCTACATGAACTCAGCAAACTTAAACATCAACAGACGCTGTTATTGAAAGAATTAAATGCAACACCCATTACTCCTCTACCAAGCGGTGTAGTTGCCAAATCAGCCAAAGGATCAGATAAGCCACCAGATAAAGTAGATGCTACTGATACTGTTCTTATTGGAGAAAGATCAAATTCTCAGACACCTCCTTTTCTTTTGACTTATGAAATCTATAACAAGAATTTGCATAATTGTTTGATAGATTCAGGAGCATCATCTAATATAATGCCTACTTCAGTCTGTGCAAAATTGAATATTGAACCACAAAAGTCTGCAGTTCATATTGTTCAATTGGATCGGACTAAAGTGCAAGTTGTGGGAGAAATTAATTCAGTCACCATTAGGTTAGCCTCTGATCCCAGGATAGTCCAGAGAATTGATATACTGATTGCAGATATTCCTGAGTTTTATGGATTAATATTAAGCAGGGATTGGTCTGCAAAGCTTAATGGTTACATTGCCACTGATTATTCTCACATGTGGCTTCCTTACAAAGGGAAACCTAATGAAATCAAGGTTGAGCGAGAAAAACACATGATGGATACTGTAATTGAATTTGAATAACCAAATGAACCTGTAGCTTTTAATAACAACATTCTCGAAGGTTATTCTGCTGAATCATTTCTTGGAAATTTCACAGCACCGCAATCACCTTTTTCTGTAAATACTTTTATTTCACAAACTGATTCTTCAAGAATTGTTAATGTTTCTAATAAATCTGTAGATAAACCTGTAGATAAATCTTTATTTTGGTCTTTTTATTTTGATGGATCAAAATCCAATGATGGTGCAGGAGCAGGATGCATTTTAGGTAATCCAGATGGAGAAAAAACTATGCTATCATGTAGATTATAATTTGAGTGTATAAATAACACTGCAGAATATGAAGCCTTAATCCAAGGGCTTTATAAAGCAATAGGATTGAATGTTAAGTATCTAAAAGTATATGGTGATTCTGAAATTGTTATCAGACAAGTAATAAACACTATCCATTGTCTTTCAGATCATCTTAAACATTACAAATCTCTTGTGCAAGATCTTACCACTCAATCCTTAGCATTTAACATTTTTTCTATTCTGAGAACTCATAATTAAGCAGCTGATTTGTTAGTTAATGTTGCTTCCAAGCTCCTCCCAGCTGAAAATTATAGTCCAGATAGGTTTTCAGTTGAATTAATCTTTAGACCTTCTGTGCTGGATAATGTCATCAATTGGAGAGTATTTTATCATGATGAAGATATCTTAAATTTCTTGACTTTAGAAAAATCTTATGATGGCCAAATAATTGATGAAAGTGATCATGATCTTCAAAACACATCAAAAGACAATGAAAATCGTATTCCCAAATCTGTAGTCAAACTTGAAGACTTATATGATATCAAAGATAGATTCAAAAAGGTTACTAATGCTAAACTTCAAAGTTCTACTTTGAAGTTTGAATTAGTAAATCTTGGTACTGAGTCTAAACCACAGATTGTTAATTTAGGACTCGAGTTAACATCATAGGAAAGGTCAGCTTTCATCAAACTTCTGAATAAGTACAAAAATTTCTTTGCTTGGAATTATGAGGATTTGAAAACTTATGATACTTCTGTTATCCAACATACTATTCCAATGCTTTTCGATATAAAGTCAGTACAACAGAAGTTAAGAAAAATTCACCCCAATCTGGAAGGACAAATCAAGTCAGAATTGAACAAACTTTTGAAAGCAAAAAATATTTTTCCTGTAATACATTCTAGTTGGGTCCCAAACATGGTTCCCGTAAGGAAGAAGAATGGAGATATTAAATTCTGCATTGATTTTAGAAATTTAAACAAGGCATGTCAAAAGGATAACTTACCATTGCCAACAATGGAACAAATACTTCAAAAGGTAGCTGGTTTTGAACTCATGTCTTTTCTTGATGGTTTTTCAGGCTATAACCAAATATTGGTACATCCAGATGATAGGCTGAAAACTACTTTCAGAACCAAATGGGGAATTTATGCCTACCAAAAGATGCCTTTTGGTCTGATAAATGCAGGAGCTACTTTCTAGAGAGCCATGGATATAGCATTCAAGGGTTTGATTAATAGATCAGTTGTTATTTATCTTGATGACATAATCATATTTTCAAATAAAATAACTAATCATCTACATGATTTGAAATAGATATTTGAAAGATGTAGAAGATTTGGTATTTCTTTAAACCCAAAGAAATCCTTCTTTTCTTTTAACGAAGGAAAACTCTTAGGGTTTTTTGTGTCAAAAGATGGTATATATATCGACCCTGACAGAGTGAAATAAATTTTTGATATTTCTTAACCACATAACAAAATCCATGCAATCATTTTTAGGGAAAATCAATTTTGTAAAAAGATTCATTCCTTATTTTTCTCAAATTGTTTTACCTATGCAGAATATGATTAAGAAAAATTCAGTATTCAAATGGGGGTATAAAGAAAAGGAAGCCTTTGATGCAATCAAACATGCAATCATTAATGCACCTGCATTGAATACTCCTGATTTTTCTAAAAAAATTATTCTGTATATCTTGGCTACTGAAACATCCTATGCTGCTGTTTTAACACAGCTCAATGATCAAAAAATAGAAGCACCAATTTATTTCTTTAGCTCAAATCTGCAAGGAGCTGAGCTTAATTATTCCGATGTAGAAAATCAAGCCTTTGCTGTGTTTAAATCAATCAAACATTTTAGACCTTTTCTCCTAAAGACACATACAAAAATTATTGTCCCATTCTCTGCAGTGAGACAATTGTGAATTCAAAAGGAAGTAGGAGAAAAGAGAGCTAATTGGGTAACATCTTTACAAGAGTATGATATTGATATTAAACTAGCCAAGATTGTTAGAGGACAAGGTTTTTGCAGATTGTTAGCAGGAGCTTCCAACATACTGTAAAATCAAGATCAAGATAATGTTGTTCAAGTAAATCAGATAAGTGTTATAGATTCTGAATCTCAGTATGTTGATCTGATCTTTTACTTGAAAAATGGGTATGCTCCTTCTAATCTTAGCAATAAGAATAGGTGTGCTTTAAGATTAAAGGCTAAACATTATGAAATCATTGATGATGTGTTATTCAGAAGAAATTATGATTCAATTCTATTAAGATGTCTTGAAAATACTGAAACAAAAAAGGTATTGCAGGAATTACATGATGGACCAGCAGGTAGACATTTTGGAGGTGATACCACAACTCACAAAATCATCCATGCTGGATATTATTGGCCTACCCTTTTCAAAGATACACATGACTATGTAAGGAAGTGCGAGACTTGTCAAGCTGCTAGTAGAAGACAAAGGAAGTCAACTTTTCCTCTACAACCAGTAAACATTGAGCAATGGGGGTTTGATATTATTGGAGAAATAGTACCACATTCTTCCAAAAATCACAGATACATCCTTACAACAACGGCTTATTTCACAAAGTGGGTAGAAGAAATTCCTTTAAAGGTAGCCAATTCTGATGCAATCATTGATTTCATTGATCAATTCATCATTACCAGGTTTGGTGTACCTAATGCTCTTGTTTTTTACAATGCATCTTATTTTTCTGGAAATAGTATAATGGAGTTTGCAATCAAAAGAGGTTTCAAATTGAAATATTCAGCAAATTATTATCCACAAGGTAATGGTTTAGTTGAATATACTAATAAAAATCTCATGAAAATCATAAAAAAGACCATTGATCAGAATCAAAAAGAAATGGCACAAGTCTTTAATTTTTGCACTATGGGTTGATCGTATTACTCAAAAAGCTTCAATAGGTACTTCACTTTTTAATCTAGTTTATGGAAAAGAAGTTGTGATACCATCAAATCTAGTTCTTCCATCATTAGCCCTAGTTCAATTTATTGAAGAAAATCCTTCATCATCTATTCAGTTGAGATTTGATCAAATTCTTAAGTTAGAAGAAGATAGAGAGAAAGAAAAAAGTATTCATGCTAAACACCAACAGCTGGTAAAATATTCTTTTGATTCAAGCTCCACCGGATCCAAAACTTTGCAAATTGGTGATCTTGTTCTGAAATGGGACAAAGCACATGAAGATGAGGATAAGCATACCAAATTTCAAAAGATGTGGCTTGGACCATTTTAGATTGCTGAAAAGATAGGCTCATATACATTCATACTACAAGATATAACAGGAAGGAGAAAATCTCTTCCTGTGAATGGGCTTGTCTTAAATAAATTCCTTTCATAAGGAGGTAACCCCTTCTTACCTGTACATATTCCTTTCTGCAATTTTGTTTATTTTGTAAATAAGGTTGTTAATAGTCTTTAATTGACTTTTTACTATTTGAAAATATCTTCGAGAAGATACTATAAATACTTATTTTACGTAAATAAGAATTTTTATAGAAATGATTACAGTTTTGGGTAGTTAAAATAAAATATTAAACTTTGGAAAATTGTATAAACATTTGCAAAATCTTTTTGAAATCTTGAGAAAATTATAAATCATTATAAGTTTATTGAGTAGAGGAAGGTTATCCATAAAAATTAAAGACTTTTTCAAGCTTTGCAATCCAAAACTCTAAAAAAAATTCATCCATTGATTCTTAAGGAGAAAAATCATTTCACCCCATCCATTAAGGTTGTGATTTTTTAGAATGTAATTATAAGAAATTATATGTCAAAATTAAGAGATAAGAGGTCTCATCACGAGCCTGCTTACCACGATCATAAGAAGTAATAAAACTGACATTACCAACACTGCATACCAAAACAGGGTAATGGTTTATAATTATAAGACAAGGGGTCTCATCACGAGCCAGCTTGTTCAGTTTAATTACAACTAGTCACTAGAGAATTTGGCCCAATTTCCGACGGCCACTTCGTCGTTATTCCGACACATAGTCGTCGCAAGAGCGACAGTTCGAGGACGGACAAAACGTGGTTAGCCATTACATCGCAATTCTGACGCCTTGACAAAGTGTCGCAATACCAACACTTTTTTCGTCGCTTCCAAACAAGCTTCGCTCTTTCGACGTTTCCCAAACCGTCGCTCTTCCGACGTTTGTAAACTGTCGCAATTCCGACGAAATGTGGTCTGACGTTTTGAGCGTAGCTCTTCTGGCGTTTTTATACTGTCACTCTTCGAACATTTGCAAACTGCCACAATTCCGACGCCTTACAAAAAGCGTCACAAGACCGATGCATTGTAAAAGTGTCGCAAGACCGACGCGTTCCAAAAGCATCACAATACCGACGCTTTTCAAAAGCGTCGCAATACCGACGCCAAGAAGAACTGTCGCAATATCGACGGATGTTGCAAGACCGACGAAAATGGAAATCATTCAAAACGTCGGAAGACCGACGCTTATAAGGCGTCGGTATACCGACGCTTATAAGGCGTTGGAAGACCGACGCTTACAAAGCGTCAATATACCGACGGCGTGTTCAATTTTTTTTTATTTTTTTAAAAAAAAAAATGAAACTTTAAAATAGGACAGTAAATCTCCAATATTTGTTATGAATTGTGGGCGTTCCAATTTCCTCTCACAACTGTAAAGCTGTTGTACTACAGAATAAACAAATTTGAACTCCAATAACACGACGTCCAAGGAAAATACATTTTTCTTCTACGAGACAATGCCACTGGCTTATATGTATTTTGGTGCCATGTGGCATATTACAAATGTGTATCAAAATTCACTGACTGCAATGTGTAATCTTACTAAATCCCTCGATAAATGTGTGGTCCTCCTATTGAAGACGAGGAAGTGTATCTATTCAAGAGCTGTACTAGGGATTTGTCGGTTGTTTTGGGAAGGTGAAAATACACCTTATAGTACCTGTTGCTCCTAAGAGTACCATAGAGGCTTTAACACAAATACTCTTCTTTGTAGTCTGTGTCATCTTCGTCAGTTTAAGTGAAGTGTTATAGATACTCACCCAATTCCAGTTAAGCAGATGGGCGACGGCATTTAGGGTAATTCCAGTTAAGCAGATGGACGATGGCATTTAATTTATATAGAGACCTACCCAATTCATGTTAAGCAAACGGACGATTGCATTTAATTTATATGACTGTCCTACTTTACTAGGAGGATGTTGTAACTAAAGTCTTATGCATTCTTACCCAATTCGAGTCACGTAAATTGAGGGTCTATACTGTATTGGAATACATAATACAAAAAGTATTGGAATACTGTAATATGTCTTAGCATGGACTTTATTGCATGGAATTATTGCCTTATACTGCTGATAATGGTGGAAGGAAATTACTGTGATAAAAATAAAAATAAAAATCTAAAATTGTCTATTTGCAACAAATGCCCTAAAATTAACAACATGATAGATAGTGGTAACAATGAGAAGCAAGGAGATGGCAACTCCATGGTCAATCTACTCGTAGACAATATGCCTTCTCACCACCAACGGATTTCTCATACTGGGTAGCACACATCAAAAATCTACTAGTGAGAATGGAATGCCTTAAATCTGAAATAACAAGTTATATCCAAATATTGAAGTGGAATCCATAAATCTCAATTTGAAACAGTTGTTTTTATAAATGAAACACTAAGAAAACTTACAAATCCAAAACTCACTTAAGGGTTGAAAGTAGATTATACCTTTCGCATAGATGTATGAGACATGATCCATGTACTTAAAATTGATATCAACCGAGAGGCATTTCTTAGCTTTTTTTTTGGTAGATAACATAGTGAGGGGCTAAATTTCCAGAGATTCCATGCATATGTAACATATTTGGAGCATTTTCATGTGGTTTAGCTACCCTTGTCACTCAAATTGATAGTAGATTAAAGATGAAAGATGTTTTCAGCGTAACAAGAGCCATTTCAGGTTTCATTGGAAACATTATTTAGAAAACACAGTTTTTGCAATCAATCTTCATACCGAAGTAGCATATATTCAGTTTCACAATTACCTAATGTCATCATGTACTCAACAAGTCAATTATTGCAGTGTCATACAACCTCAAGTCTCAAACATCTTTACAAGTGAGCATTTTAGGTCCGATTTAGAACAAACCTGTTAGAGATTTTACTGAAATCAAGTTACATTCTAATTCTTATTTAATATAGAGATTAAGATTCTAAATATATGATGTTACTATTGTTTATAGTATTTTTATTGTACTTGTGCCATACCCAACTCCACTAATAGTAACAGCAATGTTGAATCCTGATCAGTCTCCATCCATGGGATTTTAATGGCCCTTAGATGTGAGATTCACATGCCAAATTGAATCATTTCATAGAATGACTCCACTGCATATTACTACCGTTCAGCTATGGCTGAGTATCAATTTTACCAATTTGGCCAGCACTTGAATATAATCCTAATTACATCAAATTTCAAAATTTGAGTCTAACCCTAAGTGCATAAAATTCTGCAAAACCCACTTACGCAACATAGTCTAGGAGGGGTTAACATGCCTATGAAGTATTTAAACATTGTTGAGGGCTAAGAATAGTTGGACTTTGCCAACTAACCAAACTCACTTTTGACCACTTCTAGTAACTTTAGCCTATAGATGCTCTCATAAAAAGAAAGAAGGTGGTCCAATAAAAGGAAGGGGACTGGTTGCGTGTTTCATTCCATTTTTTTTGTCAGCTGAAAGCTTTCCAAGAAGAATAAATCTACTGAAGCATGAAACTGATTTTTTTGCTGCCCCAACTACCATTGATATACATCACAATGTGTCATAGTTTACTGTAAGCCTCTATTGAGAGTGGGCAGAACTAAATCCAAGTAATTCCCCTCATCCATTAAAAGACACCTCTAAATATAACTAGAAATTTCAAATAGTTAGTAAAGGAAAAGTACAAAGTTATAACAGATTTGTGTTGAGCCAAAAACCTGTGCATTCACAACAAAAATGGGATGGATAAAACTTAAAAACAATTATGGACTTTGACGAAAAATCATCTTATGCATACAAAATGAAACAAGCATTGGAATACTACTATGTTTACAAATTTAAGGACAGGCAGAGTGAGTCTCCGGGCAACACAGTTACATGTGGAGACCCTAGATCCTTGTACCCACAATATCTAGTGACTTATAAAATGATTGCCAAAACAATGCCTTTGCTATGCATGTAAGAACACCACCTATATAATGAGGGAGATGTAATATTTTCTGAGAAGCAGATTTATACAGAGTGGTCCAAGATTGTGTATTTATGGAAGATACAACTGATTTTGGCATGAAACATGTATCCAAGATTTCAATGTGCCTTATTTCAGAGCCCATTGATGATTTACTATGAAACCTAAACATTCAAAACAAACACATTGAAATCACAGGATCTCCATCACGAATATCATAAATATTAATTGTCTTTTGGGCACTGGCAGTAGATACCATAAGAGGCCCACATGGCCTGTACCACCAATGTTGATTCTCTGGCACAACATTTGCAAAGCCAAAATTTCTCCTCGAGACATCCCTCTCTGCCAAAACTGGAGAGATGGTACTGGACGTTGAAGTGAAGGCCTCTGATTCAGTATGGAATGCCATAATTTCTTTATTATAAAAGTCCCATGAACAGAAACCTGAGTCCAATGTACAACCTGCAGATGTTGCCACAACATATTTACCAAAGCGACCATCTGAACCAACTGCTCTGATCAACCAGCAATCACCCCACATGTTTGGGGTAAGCCCATATGGAGCTTTATATTCAACCTTCTCCTGGAGATTGGAAAAAAACAATACTAAGTATTACTCATACATCAACTGCCCTTTATGTTAAGGGAAAATTTAAAGAGTGCATAAATATTCTTGAAATCCCAATCATAGTTTCTAGAAAATTTCAACATTTTTTGAAATGAACTACATCCTATTTAAACTACATCAAATATTTAGGCAAATCATTTTTTTAAATAGAAATTGGTGAATTTTATTTCAAATATAGAAATTTAAACCATGAGAATAATCTAACCCCTATGATTTTCCCTATTTCTAATATAAAATCCCAAAATGTATAAATTATAACACCCATAAACCCCAAAATTAAGTACAATAATTAAAACCTCCACACCTTTGAATTTGTTATATCGTGAAAAGAGCAGCATCCATCATCATGGGAAAGCAAAACCGATTCTCTTTCTGATACAAACCAACCTGCAGTAGATGTCTTATGGCTGAGTTGATTCAATCAATGAAAGGAAACCTCTTTAGTTTCTTCAATATTGCCAAAATGCTCTGACTTGTTTTCCTGATCATCAAAGTCCATATTTTCATCACATTGAAGTTGGGGTTCATTACGATCAGGTCTAGTGCCTATTGCAGAGCTTCGGACATCCAATCCAATATTGGAACTGCCATACCCGTTCCCATTAGAGATTGTAAATCCTGCTTCTGGCTTTAATTCGGTAAGTTCAAGAGCACTAGAATTGGATTCAGTTGATTTAGACTTGGTATAGTTGTCCTCTGATTTGTATTCTGATACAACACTATACTTGTGCTTCAACGCAGAAAAAAATTCTGCAGCAATGGGATCTTCATCTATGGGGCTTATGGATCTGCCCTAAAAAACATCCCGAATATCTGATTCATTTTCATTCAACTGATCATGCAAATCCACCCTCGTCTTGAGCACAGCAAGCTGAACTGAAGGCCGGTTTTTCAACAATTTATGGTGGGGGTAAAGCTTGTCTTCCAAATCTTGACTATTTAAGCGTTTAATTGGTTTTTTCAGAGACCTAAGCATAGAATCAAATGAATCCTGCGAATCCTGAAAAATAATAAACAATATTAAGGCCATTATTTATTGGTTTGAAATAATAAACAACATGCAACAAACCCACATAATTAGTAAATTATTTAAAGACAATAATTCCTACATATTAAAATATAAATTTATAACATACCAGCTCATACTCGAACATAACATCTGTATCAATATTCTTCTTTTGTATCTTCTTGATCTTTATCCAACTGATCGACATCTATATCAACATCTGATTCAGAAACGGTGTTTAAATGATCGACCATGTCATCATCATCATCAATTATATCATTTTCAATAATATCCTCATCGACATCATCATCAATAATTGTTGCCTCATCTCCTATGCCTGGTTCAACTTCTAAGATATCTTCTTCGTCTATCAATGCATCTTCCTACTCATCTACCACTGCATCATCTTCTTCTTGATCAATATCATCTTCTTCCTCTACAGTATAGTATAAAATAAGTAATGAATAAAATAGGTGAATTAATTGCTTAACTTTCTATCTTTCAAACCATATGCTAAATCAATTTCCCTATCCGTAACGTTTCCATCTCCACTACGATACGCTTCTCTAATCAATTCAGACAGTAGTTGCCATGATAACCTACCGTCGTTACGTGCTTTACATGTTTCAATCCATTCACTCTTCCACTCAAGATTGTTTGCAATGTATAAAAGTAGTGTCTCATAATCTTGAGCACCTGAATAAAAACAATAATTCACCAATATTAATAAATATTACTTATAACCATGGTAAATTATATTAATTAATAAACTATGAAAGAATAAGACCTAAATGAATATAATGATCATATACATGATGTAAAAAAATGAAACATTATATGTATTATACATAATAAATCTTTTACTTCTCACTTTCTTCATTCTACCTTTTCCCAACAGGTGCTCCACTTCAAATTTTTTGATGGAGTTCACATCCCAAATGCAATCCACCGCCTTCATGGCTGGCACAGCTAATATAGGAAGATAATGACTAATATACACCATGGATTGATATACCACATATCCCTCCACCATAGAACCCTCAGGTCATGCTCTTTGTCTAACCAAAGCCTTCAAGGATTTCAAGTGCCTCTCGACCATCCACATTGACCTTGTGTGTACTGGTCCACACATTTCAATCTCCTCAACTTGGTGTATCAAGTAGTGTTCTTGTGCATTGAAAAATGTTGGAGGTAGATACTTTTGCATTTCACACATTAGCCGAGGAATTTCTCTCTTCCAATACTTTATTTCATCTCGATGGATTTCTTTCAATGAAAACCATCTGCAAATCATTACGCAAGGTTATTTCAATGAAACATAATATATATTTCATTACAAGTAAATTAATACATCATTTCATTAAGTACGAAAAGAAATTGTAGCAATTAGATTTTGTGTATAAATCAAAACTACTTACCTCATGTATTTACTAAGACCATATATAACTTGTTTGACATTGTTGTCGAAGTCGTTTGGGAGAGATACAGGTAGAAAATACTATAACAATAAAAAATGAATCGTTATTGGTTTCCAAATTAAACAGAAAAAAGGAAAATTTAAAATATGTATTCAAGCAATAACATACAAAAACATATACCAAAAAAATTACCTTAACAAAGGTATGCCAATCATGTGTTTTCACCCCACTGAAATCACCTTTCTTCGTTAAGATATTATTATGTTTGAAGCAAAACCTGTTGGAAATTTAATTCTTCTAACGACCTCTTTTACATCATTGCTTTGTTGTTCTGTTAATAACCATGGAATATTATTATAATTTCGACTTCCATTGTTATTTGATCTGTCGATCACACGTTTCATTGCATGATTCGATTTCTCAATGTCAGCACAAATTTTGTCAATTTTATCTCTATCATGTGCACCATCTATGGTTTTCCATAACGTTTCTGTCACATTCTTCTCGACATGCATTGTATCAAAAAAATGAGCTATTTTTAGGTCCTCATAGTAGGGCAACCTCGCGAATTGAGAAGGATAACATTTCATTCCAGGTGGAAGTATAATATTAGTACCTTCAACGCGACGATGACCTTGATATCAAAGAGTAAAATAAATCAGAACAATATTAATTATAAAATACAATAAAATAAATTCATTAGTTAAAACAAAAATTCCAAACATTACATAAACAAATAATATATATATATATACACAAATTACGTACCAGCTGCTTGACGATTATTAATTCTGTTATATTCCAACATCCATAACTGAGGTGTCATTCTTCGTGTTTTTAATCCAGTTTCTTCTTTATCATTGAAAATATGTTTTTCAGTAGTACGATACTTATGGTTCCTAGAGAGGAAGTGCCTAAACTCATCAAACACCATCTTTCTTAAGTCTGGCGAATGACGATACTTCATCTTTGGCCCACAAACTGGACATGTAAATCTACCCTTTGTTTGAAGACCTGCAATAGATGAATCAATAACAATTAATATACTATGAGATCATTTTTAAAACATGCAATATGGTATATCTAATTTAGATAATTATGTATTATATTAAAGTGAAACGAAATATTACATACCACAAACATGTGTTAGTCCTAGGGCATCATGAATTGTCCATACAAGCATTCCACGACATTGAAATCTCTTCTGCTTGATTGGTTTAGTGATGTCATACATAGTGATGCCATGCCATAACTGTATTAGCTCATCGATAAGAGGCTCAATATATACATTCATATCTTTGACCCGGTACTTACCTAATTGTTCAAAATTACGGTACATAATAATTACTACCATGATATATGTATATATAAGTAAGTAAATAAATAAAATATATATTTATGCAAACAACGAGAGAAATGAAAATGTTACATTCAAAAAAATAATGTATCAAATACCTAGAATAATCGTAGTCAACATTATGTGCTCCCTCTTTATTGACATCCAAGGAGGAATGTTATTGTTGATAACGAAAATAGGCCACACTGAGTAAGTAGATCTAAGCTCTCCGAATGGATTAACACCATCAACTTCCAATGAAAGCCTGACATTACGAGGTTCATTTTTAAAATCTACATATTTTTCCTCGATTTCTCTAAATGCAGAACCATCTGCAGGCATTCGAAGAACACCATCTCCACTTCTATTCTTTGAATGATAATCCATAAACTGTGCTATGTTGTTACACCTGAACATTCGCTGCAAACGTGGAATTATGGGAATATGACGGAGAACCTTTTGAGACACCTTTTTGGTTAGTTGATCTGTTCGATATCTACTGGTACCACATTTCGGACATTCTGTTTTCAACGCATGTTCTCCGTAATATATAATATGATCTTTAGGACATGCATCTATAGTGTTATATTCCATTCCAAAGTGTTTCATAATAGCACGTAGATCTCGATATGTTCGAGGTAAGGTATTTGGCGATGGTAACAAATATTCACCCAACAATCTACAACATAAACAAAAACTAGTTAATGTAAGATTTGCAACATAAACATAATTATTATTTATAAAAAAAAAAAAAAATACTATTTTTAAGATTTGCAACCATGATTCAAAGCCAATAGAGACAAAATATGAAAAGTTTGCTCATTTATATACCATGCAAAGGTGAATATATCAAAATGGCACCAAGTGCAATACATATCATCGAAAAATACATAAGCAAACTTGTTGAAGTAATGTATCAGGTTTCTCTTATATTATTCACTGTGTTTTATTGTTAAGTTAATATTATAATATACAATCTGTCCCTGCTCATATCTATTTTCAATTCATTGTATCAGCCTCAAAGACAATTATGGGTTCTATATATATATATATTAGACCAGCATTTTGAAGATCTTTTATTCTTCATTATCTATGTTTGCTTGGCAATAAATTTCTAGAAAAACATCTACAACACTTAGAGGTATTGAATTGGTTTATGAAACCCACTATTAGTGCTATTTGTAACAAGTTGAGAGAACATTACAACTTCAGCAATATTCTCACAATGTGTTTGACGAAATTTATCACTGAAAAGATTCATTAAAACCCAGAAAAATTAGTGGCCAGTTTAGTGCATTTCCAAGCGGGAATTTTCTAGTGGTCAATTTATTATTGCTAGTCACATTTTCATTAGGTTGTATGTTGTTGTCCCTTGAGTGGCGTCAGACCATTTGCATCAGTCTTGATGCCATGATCAAATTGCTTGTATGCTGTGTGAAAGGTTTTTTATTTGTGCTGCTGCTATGTGTGAGCAGAGAGAGAGGGTCTGACAGTTCCTAGCTGAGTGTGAAATAAGGTTGCTGCTGATTGTTTTGAGAACAGAAATTGTCATCAAGTACACTTGATGAGTTGCATGCTGCCAAGGATTTTATGCTAGCCAACCTTGTATTTATCAGTCATCATGTGTATTGTTGCTACTATAAGGTGTTGAGTATGAGTTATTAGACAAGTTTGTTGCTAGTATAATAGAGGAATTTGCAGCTCATGGAGGAGACACTGAGGAATTTGCAACTCATGGAGGAGCACCTAACCGGCCAGTTAAGTACGGAACTGGTTGGTTTATGCATAAACTGGCCGGTTCCTTACTTAGCCGGCTAGTTAGGTCGGGTTAGCCAGCCAAAACAAGTGAGAATAGGCTATTGACCGGGTTGCAAGGCCGGTTCCAACCAGCAGCCGTCCTGACCGGTCGGTTTTGATAACTATGATATATATATATATATATATATAAGTTATTATTTTACACATTTATTACAACTAAAAAAGGGAAAATAATCAACATTTACATATATGTGATCATATATACATATTGCATACCTTAGGAGTTGTGTCATACATCTGTTCGACAAATTATTCATAACCTTTAAGTTCACCAGCAACAATGTAGCAGAGAGAAGAGTTTCATTTGAGTGTTCAAAAAGTCGTTCACTTGACCTTTCAATCAGAGGTACATCATAAATACCGTCACTGCTATCTCCACCATCATCATATGACTCACCATACAAGTCTTGGAGCATTTGATTTGTCCCATCATTAATGTGAACTATCTCATTACTGTCATCATGATCTACCTCCATGGGATCATTAAAATTACCTTCATCATTCGCTTCATGTTCTTCACCTTGTACAACATCATTTCCAATACTAATATTTGCTGCAATATTCTCTTGTACTAGTGCAACATCATCTAATCTACTACTATTTAACTGTGGAAGCTGGTTGATCATCTGCAAAAAGTTGGGGGGCCACTGTGCCTTTATGAAAATTGCAAACATTAATAATTAAACATTAGTGCGCATATAAAAAATATTAATATAATATAAAATTTTACGATATAATCAAAATGAAGATAGATAATGAATTACCACAGGACAATAGTCATTCGATCCACCATCAATGTGCCCATATTTCCTACAATGCATTGTTGTTGTTGCTATTAAAACTCTAACATTATTTCTCATACAACATTTTTTACAAGGGCAATAAACTTTACCATCACCCCTTTCACCCTTTTGAATTTTTTTTCCACCTCTAATGTTTTCTTCCATTGATGCAAATTATCCTATAAATAAAATAATAAATCTTTCAATGGTGTAGAAAAACCAAGACTTGTTGAACTCAATAGGAGCTCAACATATAAGCAAAAAGAAAATAAAAGTGGGCTTTTTACAAATTGTTTATATCTTTAATAAAATGTGGGCTTTTTACAAATTGTGGGCTTTTTACAGAATTTTGGGCTTTTTATATGACTTTCCTACTTTACTAAGAGGATGTTGTAACTAAATTCTTATGCATTCTTACCCAATTCGAGTCACATAAATTGAGGGTCTATACTGTATTGGAATACATAATACAAAAAGTATTGGAATACTGTAATATGTCTTAGCATGAACTTTATTACATGGAATTATTGCTTTATACTCCTGATAATGGTGGAAGGAAATTACTGTGATAAAAATAAAAATAAAAATCTAAAATTGTCTATTTGCAACAAATGCCCTAAAATTAACAACATGATAGATAGTGGTAACAACGAGAAGCAAGGAGATGGAAACTCCACAGTCAATCTACTGGTAGACAATATGCCTTCTCACCTCCAATATATTTCTCATACTGGGTAGCACACATAAAAAATATGCTAGTGAGAATGGAATGCCTTAAATTTGAAATAACAAGTTATATCCAAATATTGAAGTGGAATCCATAAATCTCAATTTGAAACAATTGTTTTTAAAAATGAAACACCAAGAAAACTTACAAATATAAAACTCACTCAAGGGCTACACCACAATACAATATGAAAAATTTTAATCATTGAAAATATGCACGAGGAGATGAAATCCCAACAGGATTTATTCAAATAGGGGATGGAAATGCAACAAAAAACTCTAAATCTTTTGGTACATGTGACTCGGGCTTCCCAACCCCCTCACTCACCATAGTGGAGGCATTGTTCCAAGCCAAAATAATGGAGAAATGCATTAGACAGACCCTAAATTCCAGGCTACATGCTTATTTTTGAAGTTAGAGACCCTAAATTCTTCATTCGCAATCTTCAATTTAAAATTTAACATTTTTCACAGAGTATATAAAAAGAAAAGGGCCTTCCTGAAATAATATTGTAATTTTTCATACCATGGTTTCCAAATTTCTTCAAGACAAAATTCAAGAAATCCAAGCATTTTTTGTTCCCTGTACGGATGAACACAGCCGTTGTAGATGCCGGCGAGCTGAGGAATGATCCATCCTTGGATTGAAGTTTCATTATTTTCTCCTAGTCTACTATTTCTTGCAGGCCTTCCAAAGAATAGAGTAACGTTGTTGGTAAGGCATAGAGAAGATCAATAGGAAGCCTGATCCAAACACTACCAAGGCAAAAGGTAAAGTTAGTCAGTTATCATTTTGAGAGATGGAAAATTTATCAATGACAGAGGAGAATGGTGATCAGATTCTAACTTTTGAAGCTTAGCCTCCCGCTTTTCAATGATTTGCTTGATGAAAGGCAATTCATAAGGTAGATCCAGACCTAAGGCTTTAGCTTCTTTTAGCATTACAGGGAATACTATTTCAAATCCACTTGGTCTGTGGCTATCAGCCTCCTCCTCTATTTTTCCAGATTGTGTCTTGAAAAATTCAATCCTTGAAATATGTACAAGTTAAAAACTCTTCACAAGAAAGAATATACCATAATTTTGTCACTGTGTGAACACATGGAAAGGGCAATCCAGATATCAACATATTTCTACTTCAATCCCCTTACCCCCACCACACACATATATATTTCAGTTAATACAAAAATTACATAAGGGCCTTGATTGATGTACACACCTTTTTGTACTTGTGACTCTCTAGTCTGCCATATAGTAAGAGTAATAATACATGCAAGAGTAGCTAGTATTCCGTCATATGCCAAGAAATAGAATTCTTGATCCATATAAAACCTATGTCTCGGCTTGAAGGACCTGTTGGTTGGTCCATAAGTGCAGTAGGGATAGTTGAGGAGCAACCTCACCCTAGGGTAGTGTTTTCTTCCTTTAAGTGGACAAAAAATAGAAGCAGCCTGTGGGATAAGTTGATATAATGATGAAGCAATGGGATAAGGGCTAGAAGAGTGTCCTAACTGGTCTTCTAGAAGTGCATAATTCAAGGGCAAGAGGGCAACAACATAGAGTTGCAGATTTTCTCTTGGATGATGGCTTGAAGGGTGTCCTAGGAGATGACTCCAGGGAAATGGGAAAATCCCCATCTATTGCAAAAGGGATTTCCCGTCCAGAAGAAAAAAATTATAATAGAAAAATCATGAAAAGAAAAGGCTCAAATCTCTCTTCCAAACTGGTGACATGGCACAAGGCCACATGGACCACTGTGATTGGTTGACATAACACATTAGAAGCATGATGTTAGCATCTAAACTAGCAGTTGCCCCAGAAGGTGCAAAGAGAGGCCAATAGGAGTATTGTTTGTGAATTATTAATTTGAAGTAATTGTAGTTTTTGACATGAAGGAAAAAAATAAAATTGCATTTAAAGCATCAGAATTTTACTCATGAAATAGAAAGATGAAATTTTCTCCATTAATACAGATATATGACATGTTAACATATTTTCTGATTTAAAGGACCAATTTGATGAGTGCCCAATTCTGGATTTAAAAAGACAATTAGATTTTTTTTAATGTTTTGTTGAATTATACTACTTTATAACCAGTACGTAAGAAAACATCCCTGCAAGATTTTAAAAAAAGAACTTGGGTTTCCATGCACAATAGTTTGTAGATTTACAGTTAGTTTCTTTGAAATCACTTTGTTGAATGTAATAAATTATAAAATTTGTAAGGGTTAGGACACAAAGAAACTCGATAATACAAATAACCTTTATTAAAAGAAAAAAAATGTTCATCGCCAAGGAAGTCATCGTTGAACGGCATGCCATTTAATCCATTGACTAGTCTGAATTGGAACATTTGCCAATAGATGTTTATACAATTCTGTAAAATAAATGGATTCTTACCTTGTCATTCACAATCTACTTTGTCTTTCAGAAGTCCATGTATGGTAGCAATAATAACACCAAAAAAGGGCAAAAAAATACCACCAACAATCCACATTGACACATTGCAATTTTTGTAAGCAAAGAGTTATATGTCAATATATGAAAGTTGCAAACTACCAAAAATGCCCTCATAGACAAATAGATGATCCAGCCATAATTAAACTACTGAAATTTACTGGTACGCTTTCTAGAATAATATAAAACGAGGATGTCAAGATGTTTAGATGACTCAGTACAACAATTATTTGTGCTTAGTAGACACAACACTGTATTCTTAATGCATTTTCTGGAGAATACTAAACAGATTTGTCCAAAATTTGAGATGCAAACTGTAGTCTCTACTACGTTTGGAAAATTGGAGGTTTATAAAAGATAAACTGCGAACAGAAGTGTACCACTATTCTAAGAAGCTATCAGAAGCATTCCTTCTGCTTCAAAAACATGGAACTACCTTAAGAATGCTTATGGTTGTTATAAATATTAGAGCATGGCAGTTAAATGTAGTAGTTATGCTAAAATACTAAATAACAGCTTGAGAGTGCTCTTCAGATACTGTACGAATGCACCAAATTAAAGTTGTAACATTACTAAAGATAAATGGCCAAAAATAGTCAATTTTGATATCGTGAAGTTATGTCATTCTCGGTAGAAAACTAGGGATAGGATGGAAAATATGAGAGAACTAAGTTCCAAGGACTAATAAAACAAGTCCAACATAGTTCTGCCTTGAATCAGAGACAAAACAAAGCTGCCCAAAAAAGTGTTTGCCAGTATCATCACCCCGAGGAGCGCAAAGTCAATTGATGGTGCCAATCATTTGACGAAGCAGAGAGAAGATTCATGGTGCCAATGGTTGTAGCACAGTTTTTTGACGTGAGCCATCATTGTAACAAAGCAGATTGATGGTGCCAATTGTTGTAGAAGTCCAATGAGAGTGCAACTACTGTAGTAGAGCAGTTTGAGAGCACCCATTGAAGCTCCTATATATATCAGAGTCAACATTTTCCTATTGAACAAGTTTGTATAGTCAAAGCCACAATAAGATCAGATAGACACGATCCTAAATGAGAACCAGAGCCAAAGCTAAGATAGATTCACGTTTAGCAGAACAAGACAGCCATAGCAAAGGATCTGACCACAGAACCAGATCATGAGAGATAGCAAGATTCTTGCTTCCACTGTGGAAATGTAGAAACTATACAAGGGCTTTGCTTCCAACAGATTTCATTGTGATAGTAATTGCTATGTTGTTGTAAGCGCTCATTAGTAGAATCTTAAAGCCATTTTGAAATTCTTTTAACCTGGAGAGGGTTTTCTCTAGTTATAAATCCTCATGTTCAAATTCCATTGTGGATTGGTTGTGTTTGATATTATGTTTTTACTGTCTACAGTTGAATTTTCGCACAGAAAATTATCAGTCTAAAGCAGAACAATTTTGCGACGTTTCTTTTGCTTCATATTGTGAAGTATTTCTCTTAGAACTCTACTCGCTGTAACATAGGTCTTGGGCATAGAACAGGGGACTTGGGTTTTTTGGAATCAAACTTCAGGTTAAGATGCTCATCTGAAGAATGGCAAAGTGAGCCTTAGCATGGAGTTGGCAGTACCAATTTGAAGTGCAGTTAGGGCATTGTACAATAGACCAATTATATTTCTGGACCCTAATACAAAAGTTTCTTCTTCTTTCAAAATGTGTTTCTCGTTTTCTGTAACCAATGTGGGTCCTGTTCTTGTTTCAATTGGGGATGGATTAGCATTTGTTATTGCTCTAGATGATCACACTTTGGGTAGCCCTGGAGGTTATTTGGGGGTGATGATTCCAATAAGTCTCAATGAACTGTTGCCCTCGTCGGGGAATACTATTGCAATGGAATTTGATACTATTTTGGATGTTGAATTCCACGATCCTAATGGAAACCAGTACCTTCAGCTCCAGTACCTATTCACAAAAGAGGGTGCCATAGTCATTCATGCGTGCAGAGAGGGTCAATTGCAGGCATTGCAACAAGAGGTGTTGTTTTTGTTGCATTGGCCACTAGATTGTTTGTCTGGTTCTGTTACAAGCGCAGAGTATTGAAAGGGACAGACAAATTTAGTTCAGATATTATGAAATTGCCTCGGAAATTCACCTACAAAGAGCTCAGAAATGCTACGAAAGACTTTTTTTGAATGTGATTGATAATCGATAATTGCAAGCAAGGGTAATCCCCTTGTAAAACCAAAATTTCTGAGCATTTTCTAAAACCTGATGACGGAGACATTGTAATGAACAAGCGCCTAGGTCCATATTACGTCCAAATCTACCAAGCACCAAGATCTATAAAAAAAATCCACAGTATCTGCGAACTAAGAAGAAGAGGCAGAAAATGTGTTCTGCTTACCTGTTCGAATAGTGGTTGGGGTTTACCAATGAAAAATGATGAGTCTATAGCTTTATCATTGAAATTCCGGCAGATTGTCTAATCAAGTGGCACCGCCTCGTAGCTCTATGACCGAGGGCAAGATCCCTAAATGTTGCAAAGTCTCCCAAGAATATTTCCCAAAGCCCAAACACCACTTACACGAATTTCCATTTGTAAGGGATATTGTAAACAATAAAGATGAGCTTAGGAAAGAAGTCGCCTTCATCAAGTGGGCCCGCAGCTATTTTTGGCGCAAGTCTATTTTTAGACATGTTTGGATCATATTCGTGAGTTGGTGAAGCTATTTGTGGATGGTTGGCTGTTGGAAAATATATGGACTTCTATTTGTAGACATATACGAGTCATTTTCTTAAGATCGCGCTCTAAAATAGATATGCTCTAATATTAGCTCTTAATAATATTCAGACTATAAACATTATCGTATCCTCTTGGAGCACTTCAGTTTGATGCTTGGATGTGGCACAGATTAAATAAAGAATATTCTATGGTTAAGTGGAGCTATTTCATGGATGCTTCAATTAGAACTCATGTGACAGAGTTTGGTGGAGTTATTGAGGTAGTTGATGGAGTTGTGTTCAGTTTAACTGAGTTAAACATAGCTGAGCTAGTTGTATCTAGTCTAACTAATTGATACACTAGTGAGAGTGGTGTGAATTAATTATTAATTAATTCACTAATTATTAACTCATTAATCAACTAAAGAATACATCAGTTAACTACAGTGCATGGACAGTTTCAATGGAGACCAGTGAAGAGGTAGGTGAAAGAGCAGTGTGACTATAGTGTTGCATGATTTGCAACACACAAGGTTTGAGATGCCAATGAGATTGCATGAGCAATTCTGGACCAATGGTCTATTCAGCCATTTCTTCTAAAAGCAAGATTTGGCGAGAGGTGTGCTATCATGCAAGGTAGATTTGAGCATGTGATTTTGGTTAGATTTACTGATTAGTGGGAGAATTGGAGATTGCACGAGAGCTAGGAGGAGCTTTGTGCTATGATTGTTACATGATCTCTATGACATAGAATATACAGATAGTTGGGGGTTTTCAGCTTTAAGCTTTCCCATAAATTATTGTGTTCATATGTGTGATTGTTTATGGTTTTAATGTGCGCATGCGATTGTTTTTATTTCCGCAATTAATGATCAATGGTAGAAGAGATTCCGTATTGTGCATGAAGTTAAAATAGCGTGTGATCAAGAGAATCTCGGTTATAACATATCAGTTATATAAATTTCGACATGGTATCGGAGTGTTGTTGATCATTGGAGCAATTGCAAAACATTCAAGCGGTTGAGTTTTGAGCTGGTGGAATTCGAATTTGCAGCAGTGTTTTCTTGGTGTCAAAGTTGAGATGTCTTTCAACGGATTGCGATTGGATTATTCCCTTGAGGGCAGATCAAATTATATTGCATGGAAGGACAGGATGGAGGCGGTGTTGGATGACAATGGGTTGAAGGAGTTCATAGATGCAGAAATTCCAAAACCTGCTTCTAGCGATGCTGCCGCACTTGACGCATGGCAAAAGAAGACAGCAAAATGTCGAAGGATTCTGTTGGAAGGTGTGAAGGATCACATAGTGTCCATCCTTCATGGTAAGGCTTCTCCATTCTTGATGTGGAAAGCGTTGACAGATTTATTCCAAAGCAAAAGCGACCAGAGGAAGTTGGCGCTCAAGGATAAACTCAGGAACATAAAAATGGAGAAAGGCGACAGTATGCCCAAGTACCTCATGAATTTCATCCAATGCAGGGATGAGCTAGGAAGTGTGGGGGTTACTGTAGATGACGAGGACTCGGTGAGCTTGGCTCTCCTTGGGCTTTTGAAGAGTTGGCATTCCTATCAGGACTCTCTCAATGGTCGGGAGAAATTTCCAGGATGGGAGTGACTTTGGTCGGATCTTGTGCAAGAGGAGATAAGGTGAAGTACTAGGGACGGATCTTCATAAAAGAACTCAGATGAAGAAAATTGCACTTTGGCTGCCAAAGCAAGGGAAGGGAAGAGCAAGAAGAATGCTTCTCAATCCGGTGCGAAAGGCAAGAAGCAGGACATGTCCAAGGTGAAGTTCTTTCACTGTCACCAACACAGACATTACGCCACTAATTGTCCACAGAAGAAGAAAAATAAGTAAGCTACTGGATCTGCAGCTGAAGAGGCCTTAGCCTCGCAGTTTGAGCTGGATTTTTCGCTGATCGCATGCTTGGTCTCAAGTATGATGGGTTCAGTGTGGTTTCTTGACAGTGGTGCGTCTTTTCACATGACAGGACACAAAGATTTGTTTAATGATCTGGATGAGAAAGATCTTGGAGTGCACATCAAGATGGGCGATGATGGTAGATACAGTGCAACCGGTATCGGTACCATTTCCTTTGAGAGGGAGTCTGGTAAACCCTTCGTATTGAAGGAAGTGATGCATGTTCCAGGATTGAAGAAGAATCCTATCTCTGTGGCGATGTTGGAAGACAAGGGATATGATGTTGTCTTTAGCGAGGGAAAGGCTTTCCTGCGCAGTAAGGCAACGAGCGAAATCCAGAGGATAGGGGTTCAATTTAAGAACCTTTATCAAATGTAGGTAGATGGTTGCGCAGCAATGGCAGGCAAGGCAGAAGGAGTGGTGAGCC
Organism: Pinus albicaulis; assembly: GCA_034641835.2. NCBI lineage: Eukaryota > Viridiplantae > Streptophyta > Pinopsida > Pinales > Pinaceae > Pinus > Pinus albicaulis. The sequence continues at coordinate 1,219,034,001 of CM076570.1, read as the reverse complement.
AGGATGAGGGCGAGCTATGGCACAGGAGATTGTGCCATCTTCACCATGGTGCTTTGAAAATTTTGCAGCAAATTTCTACCGGGATTTCCAAAGGTACACTTGCGCAGTCAGATCAGTGCAAGGGATGTACTTTGGGAAAATTTGTGAAAGCCACCTTTCACGAGAAGGATAGTCGCGCCACGAAGATCCTTGAGAGAATTCACAAATACATGTGTGGACCTTTCTCAGTAGCTTCGACAGCAAAGCACAAGTACTATGTGATATTTGTTGATGATTTTTCTCGGAAGTGTTGGATCTTCTTCATGCAGAAGAGCGAGACATACTCAAAGTTCTGTGAGTTCTAGGCACTGTTTGAGAAAGAATCAGGGAAGCAGGTGAAGGCTCTTAGGAGCGACAATGGTGGTGAATTCATCTCCGGCGAATTCAAGGACTTTTGCAGCGCAGAATGAATTCGAAGAGAGCTCATAACACCTCATAACCCACAGCAGAATGGGGTCGCTGAGTGGAAGAACAGAATGATTGTGGGTGTTGCACGGGCGATGTTGCATGATCAGGGCCTTCCCATACACTTGTGGGCTGAGGCATGTAATACTGTGGTTTATGTGCAAAACCGTTGTCCTCACAGGATACTTGGCATGAGTACACCCGAGGAGGTGGCTTTCCTGCAAGAAGCCCTGAGATTTCCCATTTGAGGATTTTGGTTCAATGTTTACATTCATGTGATGAAGGATGCCAGGAAGAAGCTGGAGCCGACCGCGCAGGTTGGGATATTTTGTGGGGTACATTGATACGCCCCACAACTATCGTGTGTATTTAAGAGATAGTCGCAAGACCATTGTGTGATGGGAGATCAAATTTCATCAGGAGAAAGCCATGAAGTGTTCGCTTGAGAGGGAGCCACACTTGCATGCAGATGAGGAGCTATTAGTTCCTAAGGATGAGCCTCAGGATGTGGATCAGCCACAAGAGGAGGTTCATGGAGTGGAAGAGACCACTTATTCAGCACCAACCATCAGAGGGCAGAAGCGCACTATAGAAGCTGAATGATTGATTCAGGATGTAGAGAAGGGTGTAGGAGCACCTACATCACAGCGCAGATAGAGACAGTCACCTGAATGGTATACTGGATACATGGCTCTTATGAGAAAGTGGATCGTGACAGAGCCATCCTCTTTCGAGGAAGCTGTGGAGGATCCCGCATGGGTAGATGCCATGGTGGAAGAGTATGATTCGATTGTCAGAAACAGTGCATGGGAGATTGTCCCAAGGCCGAAGGGGAAATCAGTGGTGGGTTCGAGATGGATCTACAAAGTGAAGCAGGCAGCTGACGGGAGTGTGGAGAAGTACAAGGCAAGATTTGTTGCCCGAGGCTTTTCACAGATTGAGGGGATCGATTATGAGGAGAACTTTGCACCTGTCACAAGGTATTCTTCCATACAGACGATTCTTGCTCTCTCAACGTAGATGGGGTGGCACATTCATCAGATGGATGTGAATACTGTGTTCCTCAACGGGGTGATTGAGGAGGAGGTGTACATAGAGCATCCCGAAGTTTTCATGATCTTCAGCAGCGAGTCACATGTGTGCAGGCTCAAGAGAGCGCTGTATGGGTGGAAACAAGCACCTCGTGCTTGGTACACACGGATAGACAGTTATTTCACCGGACTTGGATTCTCCAAGAGTGAGGCGGATCCTAACCTATACCAGATTGTGGTGGAGGGTAAGTTGCTGATCATTGTATTTTATGTAGATGATTTGATTTTGACAGGTGATGAGCTGTTGATACTCTCATGCAAGGAGGATCTTGCAAAAGAGTTTGAGATGAAGGACTTGGGCGTCCTTCATTATTTCCTGGGATTGGAAATTTGGCTGCGTAGTGATGGACTGTTTGTTTCTCAGGGTAAGTATGCCCGGGAGATACTGGAGAAGTTCAACATGCATGGCTGCAAGCCTGTTGATACTCCTCTTCCTGGTGGTTGGAGGAAGGAGGATGCTACTTTAGCGGAGGTAGTGGATGCCACTATTTATCGACAGTTGGTGGGGTCGCTTATGTATCTAGTCAATACACGACCTGATATATGCTATGCAGTTAACCAGCTTTCACAAGCTATGGTTAAGCCTACCAAGCTCTTTTGGAAGGCGGGGAAGCATGTATTGCGTTATCTCAGAGGCACATCGAGATATGGATTGTGGTACAGACAGTCATATGAGGTGAAGCTATGTGGCTTCACGGATGTAGATTGGGCAGGGAGCCCAACGGACAGAAAGAGCACATCTGGAGGGATTTTTAGTATAGGGTCGACAACAGTTTCTTGGTACAGCAGGAAGCAGAGATCTGTGGCACTCAGTTCAGCAGAGGCCGAGTATATGGCAACGAGTTTGGCTGCATGCGAGGCTATATGGATGAGGAAGATCCTGGTCGGGTTGTTCGGTTCACACTTAGAGCCTACTGTGATTTATTGTGATAATCAGAGTTGCATCAAACTCTCAATTAATCCAGTATTTCATGATAGATCTAAACACATTGACATCCGGTATCATCATATCAGAGATTGTGTGCAGCGGAAGATCATGTTACTTTCATACATTCCCACGGAGGATCAGGATGTTGATATCTTGACGAAGGCGCTCACCAGGAGAAAATTCGAATACCACAAGGGCAGGATAGGGGTTGCAGATAATCCTTATCTTGTTGAGAGGGAGTGTTGAGATTGCAACAAGATGATGAGCTTAGTGGAAAGAAGTCGCCTTCACTAAGTGGGCCCGCAGGCTATTTTTGGCGCAAAGTCTATTTTCAGACTATGTCTATTTTTAGACATATGGATCATGTTCTATGAGTTGCAGGATGCTATTTGTGGATGGTTGGTCAAGTCGGAAAAAATAGATGGACTTCTATTTTTAGACATACTGGGCGGAATCTATTTTTAGATTGCCAGTCTAAAATAGATATGTCGAATATTATTAGCTCTTAATAATATTTGGACTCTAAACATTATCTTATTCTCTTGGAGCACTTCAGTTAAGTGCACAGATGTGGCACAGGAGCTGACAGAAGGAATTACGCTATTCCCGAGGGTTAAGTGGAGCTATTGCATGGATACTTCAGTTAGAACTCATGTGAGAGAGTTTGGTGGAGTTGATTGAGGAAGTTAATGGAGTTGTGTTCAGTTTAACTAAGCTAAACATAGTTGAGCTAGTTGTATCTAGTCTAACTGATTGATACACTAGTGAGAGTGGTGTGAATTAATTATTAACTAATTCACTAATTATAAACTCATTAATCAACTAAAGAATACATCAGTTAACTTCAGTGCATGGACAGTTTCAGTGGAGACCAGTGAAGAGGTAGGTGAAAGAGCAGTGTGACTATCAGTTGTGACTATACTGTTGCATGATTTGCAACACACAGTGGTTGGAGATGCCAATGAGGATTGTGTGAGCAAGGATGGAACAATTCAAGTTCATTCAAAGCCATTATTCAGCAGTGATTGCACAGTAGAGGCAGGCTATCAGGTGGCAGAGATTGGAGCATGTGATTTGCTAGATCGGGCTTGATTAGTGTGTAGCAATTGGAGATTGTACTGAGAGCTTGTGAGGAGCTTTGTATAATTATTGTTACATGATCTCTATGACATATAATATACAGATAGTTGGGAATTTTCAGCTTTAAGCTTTCCCATAAATTACTGTGTTCATATGTGTGATTGTTTATGGTTTTATTGTGCGCATGCGATTGTTTTTATTTCTGAAATTAATGATCAATGGTAGAAGAGATTATGTATTGTGCATGAAGTTAAAATAGTGTGTGATCAGGAGAATCCCGGTTATAACATATCAGTTATATAAATTTCTACAAGTTGAACTCAAAGTTGGGTACTAGTTTTTTAAATCAAATTCCAAAATTACAGACATATAAAGATAGTTGGGAAGAATAATTTTATGCCTCAAAAATAAACGTGCTACCTGTTCTCGAACATTATCATTCCCAGAGGTAATAAGTTCCACAAATATAGGCAGTGCCCCGTAATCAATCACAACCTTTGTATTCTCAGAGGTTCCTGAGACTATATTAGTCAAAGCCCAAGCTGCTTCAAACTGCATTATCAATCACAAGGTATCACCATCAAAGCTATAATTTTAAGATAACAATTGATCTACCATTGAAACTATAATTTTAAAATATATACACCTAGTGATATAGACACCCAGTGAGAGTAGAGGTTAGGAAATTATAATAAGAATTATTACAAGATATCACTCACAGTGCAGTTGATTGTTCATTGTCTGCTGTAACTATAATTTTAAAGAAGACACACTTAGTGATATAGATACCACCAAGTGAGAGCAGAGGTTATGAAATTATAATGAGAATTATTTCAAGATATCATATTATTCATAGTACAGTTAATTGTTTATTGTTTGGTGTCATAATTGTTTATTATTTATAAACACAATCAAACATATTATGAGGGACGGTGATGAAATTGACAACGGTCTCATAACAAACCATATATATATATATATGCTATTTTATCAATTAAATTAATAAAAGAATCATTAATTTCATATACAATCAAGCTAAAATTATGATATATTAAAAACTTGAATAAGGCCAATCAAAGAATTAATGTCCATCCTGCACTGAATCAACCACAATCCAACTTAAAAGCTTACTAATGAGATGGCCACTCCGACAACCTATATGTCATTCCACCTTTTCTCTATCATTAAATTTATATACCAAGTGTATCATAGCAATTATGAATAAATATATACTCACCCAATTTTTAATTAAATAGTAGCTCGGGATGAAGTATGCCTTTTGTGTCGAAATTATCAGCCAAGATTCAAACACAAATTGCATCTTACCTGAATCTGAGGAAAATCACTCATCTTAAGAAGACTGATCAGCATAGGAACTGCACCAGATTGAATGGCTGCATTGATTGGAGGATTACATTCTGCACAGAGAAGGAATTAATAACATATGGTCAAATTGCTTGATTGAAATAAAAGTATGAGCCTAGTTGTTTTTCCTGATCAAACATGATAGGTTCTTATAGGCTTGAGAAAAAGAAAAGAGAATCTTACCGAGAGATAACATCTTTCTTAAGTAAACAACAACAACCTCTTTTGTCTGAATATCATCAGAAGTAAGCGCATAAAGAGTCACTGGAAAATTCTTCAACTGCACCCAGAAACATTTTCCGTTACAGATAATTCAACACTAACATTAGAGAAACCCAAATAGATGCAAAGAAAGGGAGCATTATACGGTGCATATCAAACTCAGGATTAATTACATTTATATATTCCCTTCCAAAATTTGTTGCAAAATGCATGGAGATTGAATTAGAATGTTAGATTTTACAGCTTTAAATTTTATTTAAAGATCAATAATTTAAATGAAAATTTATCAAACCCTAAGTCGATGTTGGTAAATTCCTACAAATATAGCACTTGAGTACAGTGCACAGCAATAGATTATTATATTATTAGAAATGAGAATTCACCTTTTCATCCAGGGAAATCGCTTGATCATAGCTAGTGGAAAGCTGAGAACTGGATTTCTCCAATGTTTTATAAATCAGTGGCTCTACCCTAACATAGTCTATAAAATTTAAAGTTGAAGGTTTCAATTTACCAACAATTTTTGCAAATATAAATCTCTCAATGTTCGAAAATTTAAGTTATGGGTTTTCCTTTACAGCTTATTTTACTATCAATTTCAGTCTCGGTTTCTCCGTTTGTATAAATTCACTACAAAATAAAGGAATTGAGGGAATTAGAAATGAGAACCTGGACACCAGCTGAGGCCTGAAGCAGGATCTTTGTCCGCCAAGAAAAGAAGCAACGTGACTTGATCCTTGTCATTGTTATTCCCGATGGATTCAAAGACAGTGGAGAAATTTTCAGGAGTTGCATCAATCTGAGTAAAACCCATGGTTTCTACCCTATCTGCAATGTTGTTTACCAAACCGCTGCAATAATATTCTCGCGGAGATCTGCAATGTTGAAATTTGAGAAAATGAAATCGTAAACTGAAAATTTATGCTCTTTAATATTCACCGTTGGCCACCACCACCAAAAATCTGCAAAAACATCAAATTCCTCGAATAACTTTCCACACTGGCTTATATGACAGGGCATGGAAAATACAACTCTAAAACTTGAGTAAAATCATTACACATGATGGACACTGATCAAACCTTATAAATGAAAATACCAGGCAACAGATTAGAATATATAAATCGCAATTCTAGATTGTTTCAAAGGGATTTAGTCAGGGAACCGTCCCACAACATCCCCTACGATGTGGAGACATGTTTCCAAAGGAGTGAAGCATCTCGGGAAGGAGATACAGGGGCAAGTTTATTAGGGTTGGGGGCACATCCCCTAGCAAGATAGACTCTGAATAAGAAAGAAAGCAAAAAAAAGTGATTACTTACAGGATCATAGGCTTCCTGAAGAACAAGATCTAGAGCAGCATCTGTAACCCCTAAAGCAACACCTCTCTTTGCAAGATGAATCGCTACATCTTTCATATGTAGTCTAGCAAATTTTCTGAGCTCATCACGAGAAAGAGGATCAAATACAACTATCTCATCAAGTCTATTCAATAGCTCTGGCCTGAAATGTCTTCTAACCTGCAAAAATGTTCAAAGGCATGTCAAAGCACTGCAGCCAACTTCGTGATAAAATTATATAAAAATATGCATACACAGAGTCCAGGAGAATGAAACGGCGGGTGTATTGGAAGTTGACGAAATGCAGCAACTAAAACGGTAGTTGTATTGGAAATTGTGGAAATGCAGCTACTAAAATGGCAGGTCTGTCGACGATTACAGGTGTGTGGATTGTTGTTGGTATTTTCAGACCGATTCCATGGAAATATACCAGAAACCAGTGGTATGTCAAACCTAGAAGGTAACCCGAGAGACTGTGATCGTCAAATTAAACAAGTAACAGGTTTCGTGCCTAGATAAGAAGTGTTGACGAAAAAAAATTGATCTCTTTCATAACAGAAGGCCTATTGACCTAAATATCTAGTACATGTGGCACTCCATGATAAAGACACATGGTGTGTGGATTTTAGTTTTTCAGGTGGTCAAGTGGGCCGAAAATAGGTTAAATGTGGCACCACTCAGAGATTGACATGTGCCAATTGGTACAAGTGGTAGACAATTGGCATGCTCAAACAACGAGGTGATGCAGGAATGACATGAGGGAGAAAATATCAGAAAAGCCCCAAATCTGGAGAACTAAAGGTCATCACCAACCTGAGATTGACAACTTTACATGATGTAACCTATGAAATCGTAAATGGAGAAATCATAGTAACAATAAAGTAACCTATGTAACAATAAAGTCGGATTCATCCTGGGAGTGGTAATGGGAGAAATCATAGTGAACAACAGGAAACATGCAGAGTTGCTTACAATCAAATAAATGAAAAAACACATACAAAAAACCTAGATAATAATCATGAACAAGCTTAATATTGAATTATGAACTGTAAAGGAACTTACAAAATGTGACATTACGAACCCGGTCAAGCGCACAAGCAAAAATATCCTGGACATGACCCTGGTTGACAAGTTGTATTGCTCATGATGCAAGAGGATTTGTACCTGCACTGCCAAGTCAATCAAAATCCATCATTATCTATACAATAAATACAAATAATTGATGTAGTATTTTTTACTCTAAGATGAATTCTTATGATAATGTTAGAAAATATGTTGAAAATTTCAAAACATACCTAAATAAGCTCCTCTTCGTTTCAAGAACAATTTATTGGAGTCGCATGAACTTGGAACAAGCCTCCCACGATCTGAAAGAGTAGTAACTAAGTCAACAGTGACTTTTTTGTTGCTACGTTGGATCGAGGGAGGTTTGCTCCAAGATTAAATCACTCCAATAAATTATTCTCTACTATTGGATTCTTTAACAAAGGCTTTGTGCCAGGCCTTTGTTTTGGTGCTGTAAGTACTGGCCTTTGTTTTGACTGTTGCTACCATTGAAATTCACAGAAGTACTAAATTGACAGTATTCTTTAAAGAATGATGTGATCACTGCAAATTTAAACCAACTTTGATTTAACAGCTATGTCAAGGTGATTTTCAACAGTAGTATGTTAGTCACTCTATTATCAACCTACCGTGCATTTTGAAAAATTCCTCAGGGGCTTGGTATCACCATTTTTGGGATGGCATATATGTTTGTACATGATGGTCTTGTTCATCGCCGCTTTCTTGTTGGGCCTATTGTTGATGTTCCATATCTTCTTAAGGTAGCAGTTGCACATCAGGTTTGTTCCTAATTTCCTTATCATAGCTCTATAGATCGCTTCATTTATCTGTGAGTTAGACATAGATTTCTTTCCAGTAAGTAGCGGATCTCATACAGATTTGTTTAAATGCCACTGCAACTTCATCATGCAGACAAGTTTAATGGTGTACCATATGGTCTTTTCCTTGGACCAAAAGTGAGTTTGCTTCTTCCCTTATAACTATTTGTATCTTTGTATTTCAAATGTGTTTAGAGTTATTCATGCGTGGTCTTAGGTGAAGATGTATTGATAGTTTATAGATTTTTGAGTTTCACAGGAACTGGAAGAGGTTGGAGGTCGTGAAGAGCTAGAGAAATTGTATAATAGTAAAATAAAGGGCCTCCGAAAGCTTCAGTGAAGGCTCTGACTTTCCTGCTTGTGTTATTTGGCACAAATTTTCCCATTTTATATCTACGCTCATAGGCAACTCCATTTTCCTTGAGAGCTAAATTTGTACACACTATGAGAGTAATCTTTGGTATGCAAATTAGTATTTGAGACAAGAGTCTTAAAAAAATAGGGGATTTTATGTTGTCAAAGGGGATCCTTAACATAAGGGTAGGTTAGAGCAATCCTAATCATCTAGCTCATGCAGATGAGAAAAATCCCCTACATCTATACTACATTAAATATATTTTTTAGCAGATCACATAATGGTCTAGTCCCTGTTTGCAGGGTTTGTAAACTTTGGTTGAACAAGAAATAACCAGTTCTGAAATAATGCCAGTGTATTACTAATGAGGATTTTGTTGTAAAGAACCTTTTTAAAATCAAATCACACATCAGAAGAAAACGTTGCAGCCTATTTGGAAAGGACTTTTGGCTATTTTTGTATCAGAAACAAGGGTAGCAGATCAAACCATTCATTATGCTTGGTTTTTGAAACTAGCAATAAGTTCAGAAATTATATTCATCATGAAATCAAGTCATTGATATTGAAGATGACAGACGAGAATTAGATTGATGAGATATTTATGTCCATACTCGGTTTCATGAAGACCTAAAAAATTGCTTTTATTTTGGATATTGGCATGTATGGTTCACATGTTAGAATTTTTACCCCAAAATTTCGAAAAGGTGCTTTTAAGGGACCATAGATGATCTTGGACAGATGGTACTATAGCGTTCTCTTTATCTAATATAAACTATGTTCACTCTTTCATGTGGTTACTCCTCCTCCAAGCAACTCTTTCTTTTATGTGGTTCCCTTGCACCTCCCAGTGCAATTGCTACTGTATGTTATACTTTGAATCTAGTACAGATTTCAAGATTTTTCATAATTGCAGACTCGAATCAACTAGAAATTCTCAAACTTCTTATCTTGAAGACCTATACATTTGTTTTTGCAGATCTTGAGACTTCATACCAAAATTGCAGACCTTAGGCTGAGCTCAATATTTGGGTAATTCAGAAAAATTATAAAAGTTATCTCTTGCAAAATAGTGGATCTCAGTCACAATAGGAAGCTGGTCTTGAAGAATTATTTGAGCAGGAAATTTGGTCTCTTATTGAGCTCTTCTATTTGCAGATCTCAAACCTCAAATTGTTACAAATTTTGGGCTAGTTGTTGCATACATTGCATCAAGGAGTTTGGATTTGTGCACTGTTTGGAGATCCTCTTAATAGATCTAATTTTTTTAGTAGCCTTACCTTCAACAAGAAGAAGACCTTATTTGGAAGAAGACATTGGGCTTGGTTGAAAATAGAGTTTGGTTCTTCTTGAAGCAGACTTCAACTCATATTTATTAAAGATATTCCTTGCATTAATGCTAATCTATGGATAAAAATATTATTAAAGGATTCTTAAAACAAAGGAACAAGTAACCCTTGTTGAAGACCTTATTGAAAATATTGTTGGAGCAACTTCTAGTAAACTTGTTGTGAAGACCTTGAGGACATTTTTGGAGCAACAGTGTTGAAGCTGATGGTATAGCATTGTTGGAGACGATCTTGAAGGGCCTTGAAGTGAAGCTTTTGGAGCAACTATTGAAAAATCCTTAGAGCATTTAAGTAAGGCATTTTCTATCTTCCATCACCTTTTTCCTTTCAATATCCTTTAAACGATTTTGTTGATATTTAATGTTTGAAATCACGTTATAATTCCTTGATTATATGTGTTTAGGGACTTTCCCTTTGAAATTACCCAAAAATACCCTGGCAATTTTATCTTCAGGATGCATGTCTGACCCTATTGTTCAATATTTTGATTGATAGTAGTAAACATAGAGAGTTAGGGGGCTCTTGACTTGGTTTGGTTGGACCATTAGATCCCTAACAACTACTAGGGAGAACCCCCCTTGAGTTGGAGGAGAGCTAGCCCGAAGTGAAAAGAGGTTGGTGAGGTGACAATGGGGCTATTGAATTACACATGGTATCACACTTTAGCTTTAGGACTTTATCTTGAGAAGTGCGAGATTTTGCTATATCAATTCTCAAATTGTTTGCAACACTATTGTTAAGAACTAATAGGAAGTGATGTTGAGGGTTTTTGGGGTATAAGAAACAATACCATTTAAAAACTAGGGTTCTCAGTCCTTGGTATTCCTTCATCTGGGCCTAGGGGCACACTAGAATAATTTCACACTAAACCATGCAAACTTAAAAGTAACTTAACAGATCCATAAAGTAATAATAATCATAATTCCTAATTTCCTATTGTACGATATGATGCAAATTATTCAAACATGAAGCAATGAAGACATGCAATGTCTGAATTTCAAGATTAATGAACCAATACAAGAAGTTAGAAACTACAACTTTGATTCAATACTCTGTGTCCTAACTCCAGGAAGGAATCTAGTTTGTAGTACATAACATGCATCGTGTATTATCAATTCTTAATTGACAACAACTAAAGGTCATCTACCTCATCAATTCCTTCCCATTTTGTGTTTTTATGTTATATTCCTTATAAAGTGTCAAATTTCTCTCAAAGTAAGCAACCACTGAATAAAATAAAAAATAGTTGAGATATGATTGAGAAATGGTCATTTATTTCTTGAAAGGATCTTCACGATTTATTTGGTTGTTTTTCATCTCAAGAAACAAGAAATGACCTAAGAAACTATCGTGATGTAATATAAGAAACAACATGGTGCAATGGCCATTTTCAAAGCCAAATGATGTCCATTGAGGACATGGCCTTTATTTGGTTCCCGTTTCATAGGAGTTTCGGGTAGAAATGGAACTTTGTTGTACCATTTCCAGTAGTAAAAAAGGAAAACCTTCTTTTTCCATGGGAAATAATTTACCTTTCCTTTTTCAAGATAATCTAAATCACAAAAAATATGAACTATATTGCACACATTCTTAGATAATGTGAAAGTGGAAAAGGAATACCCTACACAAGTGATGCACACATGTACACTTGAACACTAATAGATTTTTGTAGTTGAAAAATTTATGCAATGCTTGTTTTCATTTAAATGTAGGGTTTTTAAAGCAAGGAGAAATAATGGCTGCCAATTTAATAAGTGTTTCTTTGGGAAAAATTTAAATCTTGTATTGGGTGATGAAGATAATAGAGGGTATTGAATCTTGATTCTTGACATTGTGTTTAACTTGAATAACTCAAATGATTATAAATATCAATGGATGAGTTCTTCTTTTCAAGTATGTCACACAAAACTCTTATGTCAAAGCATTGTATGATGGCTAGCATTTGCTTGTTTCCCTTTCTTCAGTTCAATGTAAAAAGTATATTAATATATTGGAGCACGAATGATAACTACAATTGTTTGATCTGCAGTATATCCAGCCCCAAGATTATGAAAAGTTTTCTCAAGTGGAGCTATTGGTTATTGATGAAGCAGCTGCAATTCCATTGCCTATTGTAAAGGCTCTGCTCGGGCCATATTTAGTGTTTCTGTGCTCTACTGTAAATGGGTAATAATTATAAATGAGCCAACCACAATCACAGATTTTGTAACCATTCGGTTTCCATGGATAGCGATGATGATATTAACCCTATATATTAGTGACCTATATCTATATGAGAATGATCTCAACATTAACCTTGATATGGTTGTATGGATGTGACCTTTGGTATGTCATCAGAAAATCCCCAAATATCAGAAAATCCCCAAATCTGGAGAACTAAAGCTCATCACTTTCAATCTGGAGTACTAACCTTGTGATAAATTTGATGACTTTCCATCTCCTATTCTCTACCACTTTGCACTTCACCTTCAATATAGATCAGACCAAGGGAAATTCGTTACTGGGTGTTGAGATGGATGAGTTTGTTGAACTAAAATCCATAGCTTAAACTTCATGAAACTAGTGGAGTCAAATTCATGCAAGCACAAACACATCTTACATATCCTCTTTGAAACTCGTCCAAAAGAACATTGGAAGAAATCTAGAGAGAACCCTATAGCCTAACACAATCCAATGGAATTTACCAAAAAAACCCACATAGGGTCAACCCTACTATAGGAGGAAGGGCCTGCAGTAAGAACTTACCATTTTGCAAGAGTAGAGGGTGAATGCTGAGGGCGAATGCTGTTCTGCAAGAGCTGAGGGTGAATGCTGTCCTGCAAGAGCTGAGGGTGAATGCTGAGGGCGAATGTTGTTGCTGAGGGCAAATGCGCGCATGATATCAGACGTTAATGTAGTTTTTAATAAAATCATTTTTATGTAGCGCACATTTGATTTTTTCATTTCAAATCATTTTTATTTACATTTGATTTTTGCATTTCTAATAAAAGTGACAAACAAATTTCTACAAGAGGTTGAAATTTTTACTAGAATAGCCATGAAAGACTAACTAAAATGGCTTAAAATGCAAGTGGATCTTCAAAATAAATGTAATTGAAGGTTCTCTAGGATATTTTTTTGTATTACACAATCTAAATTAAATAATGAAATAGTTGGGTAGTCTTATTGTTTCAAATTAGGACACAATTTTCAAATGGTGATGAAGTTTCATGTGATGATTAACTGACAATATTCTCCTTTCCTATCCTTGAAAAACTATACAAGGTTCCCTGCCGCCACATGAAACCCTAACTCATGTAGCAACATAGGACCAGTCCTCCATTTTGCCCGTCATAAGGCATTTTGCACATATTTGACGACTAGAATTTGCGGATTCCTGTTTTCCGTGACGTGCTAGGAAGGATAGAAGACTTAATTTTGACGTTTGAATTTTTTTCAAAAACGTTCTTACGCCCTTTAATTTCCACTTACCAATAATTTTGCAACACTAGTCCTCTTCGCAATTGCAAGGCTATACTCAAAAAGTAAGGAAAGTTACTTTTTTGGCTCACTCAAAATTAAAAATTTAATAAAGGAATTACCACTTAGCATTATTGATATTTTAAAATTAGAATCAATTTAGTTTTCCCCTTCCTATTACAGAAAGTTCACAAATCCTTTCTTTTACATAAAACACCAAAGAAAGAATAAAGCCCGTTGCCTTGCAAACTTCCAAGGTTGTGATTAGTGAAGCAGTGAAAAAGTACGGCTATAGCACTAAAAAATTAGAATGCCAATCTGCCCCAACATGAAGTAGTGTTAATATAGCTGGTGGCTTGGCTTGATGGTCAAATTACAGTGAATTACACAAGCACAAAATAAAACCTTTAGGCGTCTAGCTTACACTGGCACTCTCAAGGCATTCAGACTTAGGCCGAGCTCAAGATTGGCTCTGAGGAAACCAGATTGGCTCATTAACCTGCCATATTTTAATTTCATAAGGTATGTTCGAAGTTTGAACTGCTAGGGTAATTTATTATTGTGAAATCATAGTTCTAAATTACCTCTTATTCTGTGAGCAATGTAATCTATTAATTGTAAGCAGATTCATTAAAAAAATTCAAACTGATTTTAGCATGAATGATGAAAATTTATATATTAATTGGTTTTTAAGACTATTTGTATTATGTAGGAGCATTGGAAAGAAAAATCAAGACTTCATTTTCTGTTTTCCTTATTTTATTGGGCTGAACTGGAGAAAATTGAATACGAATAGTGAGTTAATTGTAAGATCAATGGGCCAAGGCCATAAATCAACATTGACCACAGTGGGGAAGTATAAAAGCATGGATATTCATGCAAGTATAGTTATTAATGTAAGATCAAAGTTAACTCTTAGCTTCACTAAAGAAATAGAAGGCAAAGATCTATTATAAACTGAAACTCACGTGAAAAAGTAGATGAAAAATGTACAATCATCCAATGGAGAGGTAATCTATAATTATCCAGTAAGACTCTTGGCTATACTTTGAGACTAAACTAATTCTCAATATTTTTGAATAATCATCCATTGGAATTTAGTAGGAAAACCATAGTAAATCATTGTCCAATGGCCATGCAAAAATATATAAAAAATAATATTTGCTGGTTGTTTTTCAATAGGTGGACCATGATGGGACCACTGAGAAGGTGGGGGTGTTTTTTTAATCATGGAAGTGAGGTTTAGTAGATTGATAGTCAAGTTACTTTTCCCTATAAATTTTCTCGATCAAGTTATTCATTCATTGAACTTTGATTCATTCCTACTGTTTTGATACACAATCCAATCCAATTGAGTCTTGAGTCTTCATTGAGAATGGCATTCATAGGTTGTCAAGAAAGAGGTTATCATGCACATGCACTCTTCTTTTCTTGGTATCTTTGTAACTATGTTCAGCCTGAGTTCTATATTTTTAAATTATCATGATAGTTCGTGATTATTAGGCTTTTATTTTGTCTTTTAAGAATTTTAATTTAATTATTATTAATCATTAAAAAAAAAAAAAAGTTATTATAGTTATTAAACTTTCAATAGAATTATTAAACTTTCAATTGTACATCAACTTTCATACATGAGAAAATAGATACTGACAAATGGTACATCATGGCTTGATTAATTTCGCTCAGCAATTTGAAATGGTATAACATTTAGTCAACAGTAATCATTAATTTCTGCACACAGAGACTAATTTCTCTGGAAGCCTGAGATTTCTTTGGCTTGATATTATTATAACTACGTAGACATAATTAATAGAGAGATTAAGGACAAAAAAAAATCTAGCACTTAGTCTCCACTACTCAACATGATTTTGTGAGAAATAATACATAGATTGATTTCTCTGAGTGCCTTAGCGTTCTTTGGCTCATTATTTTAATCACAACAACAATAAAAAATGCACTGAGGATCTGTTCTTAGTCTGATTATGCAATTTTTATAAGACATATTATGCAATATTAATAATAAACATAAATTTATTGCAATTTAGGGAAAGCTCGTTCATGTTTTTTTCTTTATATTGGAAGGTTACTTTCTTTTTGAAGTAATTTTTAGTAGATCATAGCATATATTGAGGAAATATTAGTTTAACAAGAATCATTTATTTCTCTTGAAACTTTAGGTATTAAAAGTCCATGACACAGATATATCACACTCCAAAATCCAAAGAAAATGGAAGAGTGTTCAATTTTTTTAATCAAACTTTTATTGGTGAAGGGTTGATTTATTACGAGAACGTCATTAATGAAGGGAAAAATTTTAAACGTAACGTTTATTGACTGGAAAAATAATGACCAAAACGTCAAAAAATAGTGTGACGGGTAAAGAGAAATCCAAATTCCAACCCTGCCTGCCACTTGTTGGTGAGTGGAGGTTATTCACTTTTCATTTACAGCTTACTAGGTTACTCATGTTACCAATATTTTCACATGGCTCACTTTTAGGTGACTACTTATTGTACTTCTTCTTTATAAAGAACAATTGGTAGATAATTGTATTATTTGAAATCTACAACAAATCTAGGCAACAAAATTACAACAAATAGAAAATTATGCAAAAAATTCACCAGGGCACTAATGTGTGGATACCCTATCATTTCTTAGATCCTCATAACTTACCAACACCTACTATATTGGTATACACATAATATGGCATTTACCTGAAATATTTCATATGTATCTAGAAGTAAATAAGTTGTATGACAATTGTTATGGCAGATATAAGATGTGTATTATAGTTTATATTTCAATTTTTCTTAAGTAGCATGCATGTGCGGTTCATATAATGACTACAATTACCAAATATATTTCAGTGAAGATGTGAAGATGATCTCTCATTAGGTCCTAATTACTTAAAGCATCATTAATTAGCTTTCCAAATGAATAAAATATGTTAACAAATTAGTAAAAACTAGGAAAACAAATCATGCTTAAAAAAAATATGGCACAATGAGTCACACTCTGAGATTTATTTAATTACTCATCAAGTGTCGCTACAACATATATATGATCACCATTACCATAGAAATGGGATATGTGACCATCATTTTGGTTTCGCCAATGACATTCCACATCATGAGCATTGTTTAGGGTTGATTGTGTTGATTTTTTTTAAACAAATAATTTATACATTTTATGGAAATTATAGACACAATTTATAATCACATTACAAGATCATGATGTATGGATATTCCTTATCATTTCTTAGATACTCAAAACTTACCAACACCTAATAGATTGATATACACATCATATGGAATTTACCCCTAGAATGCCACATGTATCCTAAAACAAATTAGTTGTATGGAAATTGTTATGGTGCATATATGATGTGTATTACAGTTTATCTTATAATTTTGTTGCAGTAGCATACAAGAATTTACATAGTGATATGAGAACCACTCTCTAGAGTATACATAAATTTTGTACACATGGCTTTTCAGTTGCTTTTTAAGATATATCATTGGTGATGATCACATGATTATATAATGAACCATTAAGTTGAACTATGAAATTATTCCTCACAACACACACACACACATATTGATGAATTAATAATTTTTCTCATATAATTTTTTTAATCTATTTTGAAAAGAAAAAAAAAAATTATATATAATTATTTCTAAGAAGAACAAGAGAGAATTCCTTACCATATCTTCATAAAACATATAATATCAAGAAAATTAATCTATTGAAATTTCATTTCCAAACATATTCATGGAGTAAAATGAAGATTAAAAAGAGATATTCATGGATTTACCTATAACATCACCTCATAAGAATGTAAATGTACAATATTGATGATACATAGGTTAGGAGAAAATTAATCTATTGAAATTTCATTTCCAAACATATTCATGGAGTAAAATGAGGATTAAAAAGAGATATTTATGAATTTACTTATAACATCACCTCATAAAAGTGTAAATGTGAAATATTGATAAAATTTATTTATATATGATAAATAATAAACCTTTATCTCACATGTATCATATAATCTTATAAACAAACACATTCTATAATATGCAATAAAAGTGAAATTACACAATCCACATGGAAATAAGACTTAGTTCAACCAAAAGAAAATAAAAAATAAACCATAAGTGACATGGATTTTGCAAAGGCATATAAGTGTTGTATATTGCATATAAGTGTCGTTATTACGACACCCCCAAAAGTGTCGCTATTACGACACCCCCCAAAGCGTCGCTATTGCGACGACTGCCTCCAAACGTCGCAATTGTGACACTTAGACATTGTGTCACAATTGCGACTTTTGGAGGCAGTCGTCGCAATAGCGATGCTTTGGGGCATAGTGTCGCAATTGTGACGTCTTCCTCCAAACGTCGCAATTGCAACACTTTGTCTAAGTGTCGGTATTGTGACACTTTTCTCTAAATGTTGGTATAGCGAAGGTTTCGGGCGGGATTTGAATAAGTTGAAAAAATTTGGGGAAAATTCTGACAATTGGTCAAAAGTGTCGGAACCAAGTGTCGGAATTTCCGCCAAATGTACTAGTGAGTGAGTGGCATTGTTATTAACTGGCTACCAAACTAGAACAATGGCTTTTAAATTAAAAAAGTAAAAGATAAAAAAACATGAGATAATATGTCTTATGAATTTATCTTTTAAAGAGTCATGATTCTAATTGGATGAGACAATGAATGGTTAATGGTTAAAAGGTAACCCTGTTGAGACTATAAATGTTTGCAAGCAGCAGAGGCAATGCCTATGAAAATAGAGTATATTACAAAAGCTAAAATTGGAAAGGCCCCTTACTTCATTATTATCAACCAATCAAGGCTTAAGAAAACCCAAAGTGTTTTTATTCTTGAGAAATTAGAAAGAAATTGTAAGTGATTTTTGTATTCTTTTTCAAAGTTAGATTTTATTTAAATTTCTCTAAGATAGTTTTCATTATCTTTAAAACTTTTTACTTACTTAAAATATAGTGTTCATTTTATTTTTTCATAGATAACTGTTTCTTCCAGTGAATCGCCAATTGTTGTACGGTACAACAACCCTCCCCATTTCAAAATTTTAGAATAAATTTTACTTTAGAAATAGGTCCCCTTTCCTTTTAGGATAGAAATAAAAGACTTTGAGGAAATCCAATTATTTTAAATAAAACAATAAAAACATTCACTGTTTAAAAGTCATATATCGCATATCGCATATATCAAATACAAGTGAACAAATGTGACAATGAATTTTTCCGATCCGATGAATTATCAAGTCTTATATTGCATCGGCACAAAGAATAGAAGTATTCATGTTAAAAAGTCTGATTCGATCGCAATCGCAAATCGGTAAAGTCTTATTGTTTCAAATTTGTTTTGAAAAACTCTGATGCGATAGAACTTATCACAAATCGCATTTCGAAAAGAATACCCTTCATTCGATCTATTTCATAAACGCCAATGCGATGCAATTCATCGCAATCGCATTTCGGAGGAACAACATCACGTCTACTTATTCTGCAAAGCTCCGATGCGATGGACCCCACCATCATCGCAATCGCAAATCAGAGAAAATTATTAGATGCCATTTAATTTCCTTTCGAAACCTCCAATGCGATGGATCCCACCATCATCACAATCACAAATCGGTGGAAATCATATACAACTTAATTCCTTTGGGAATGTCTGATGCAATATACTATCATCACAATCGCAAATCGACGGAACATATGAAATGATATTTGATTCCCTTTCGAAACCTCCGATGCAATGGATAGATAGTCTTTGTTTATCTTCGTTTGCGCCGCGCATATATTATTTATTAATCGCAATCGGAAAATTCAAAAGGAAAGTTTTACGTTAACATTTCAATATCGTTGATCTCTGATTTGTACGATAATCATTAATTATAAAATCAAACAAATTATGGTGACCGATTCTAATATGAATGCGTGAATGTGACTCTTATGGAGGGCATTTAAGTTTAATACGAGTTAATTAATTGGAATCATTAATAAAAATATTTTCACACAGTTGTTCTTCTAACTTCGTTCTTTCCCATTCTGAAAGGTTTTTCTCATTTGCAGAGCCATAGACCATCCAACCCTCTCGTTCGCCGAGCTAGTGAAACGATACCAGATGGGAAAATGTCTAAGAAATTTAAGAAACCAAGAACTGTTGCCGCCGCAAAGATTGTTGTCACTCCCACACTACCAAAAGAAAAACCAGCTAAAATCAAGTTGGTTACAGATACTGCATGCCAGGGTCTTGGGAAGCTTTCATGGGAAGATGTTTATAACTTGATTGAAGTAGAAAAACTCACTGTTACAGAGGTAAAAGCAACAGTACCAAATGAAGAAGACTCAGATTCTGATTCTGAGACTCCTCTCAAAGCACTTGCAAGTTCTTTTCTTCACAAAATTGCAGCTCGTGCGAATATGTTCCCCTATTATGATGTAGTACGATGGGTGATAGACAATATCACCATCACAAACAGGAACCTTTGTCTCAGCTACGGGAACAAGTTTTGGGTCTTTTAGAGTTGAAGATATCAAAGCGATGTACCATCTCCCAAATCCTCAAAAGTTCTACAACAAAGCTTTCATAGCAGATTTCGCTGCAAGCAATGAAGTTCAATCAGACCCTATTAAATATTGGAGACGAGCTCCAGAGAAACATAAAAATGAAGCATCAGGTATGTAACCCATGGAGTCTCTTGCACCCCCATATTGTTATGTTGCTGCAATGATGTGTAGACTCTTTGGGAATGACGATTCTGCGATATTTTCAATTCAGATGGTACCCCTTATTCATGTTGCTATAAATTCTAAAATTATGGATTGGTCGGTTATCCTTTCTGATAAGATAGCTAATAGAATTTTGGAATATAGAAAGGATAAAGACACTAGAAATACAACTCCTTTTCATTTCTGTGCCTATATCTTAGATGCTCTGTGTTTTAATTCTGAATTCCTTATTCTGGGTTGGAAATGGACTCCACAGGAACCTGTTCCAATTCACATTTACCATAAACTCTTGTGGAAAGTCCATTTTAAAAATCATGTGTATAGGATTTGTCACGGCTTTTTGTTACCTGTCTATTAGACCATTTTTAACCAATTTCTTCCCCGGATCTCTAAAAAAACAAATAATGATATATCCCTTATTGGCAACTGGTTTGGAGAAGAAAGGTTTACTTATATCAGAGTTTTTGGAAGCATTGTGGAACCCCATATCTTACCTCTATATGTCCCTGACAAACTGTTAGCCCAAGAAATTTCTTACCAGTTGACAGAAATAGAGATGTCAAGATGTTTAAAGAATGCCAAGAAATTGATGTGGCCTACCTTTCCCTTTCATTGTGGAAATTATACTCTGAATGATTTCAAACATGCTGAGAAGGAAGTCACTAAAATAAGAGATCTTAAGCTTGCAACTGTCCCGAGCAGACAGTATGATCCAAATAAAGTAGCTTTCGATTTCACAACTTTGATTCAAATTGCTAGGTTTGAGCATGAGCCCGATGAATTTGATGATTTATTTGTCTCTATTGAGAAATTTTCTCAAGTTTATGAATTGGCTAAATCCAAGTTTCAAGTAGAATATATGAACAAATTCATGCACTTCAGAAGTCAGAGATTGCTGAAAGCTCCCCTTGACCAGCTAAGGATTCCTTTGCAAGAAGTTGAAAGTATAGAAACAGAACAAAAGAAAAAGGAAGACACAACTAGCAAGACAGAAAAAGAAGTGTCTACCAGCAAAGCTGATATGCATACTGAGAAGGAAAATACAGCTGGAAAACTTGATGTTCAGACAGAAAAAGAGAATACAGTTACCAAAAATGATATGCAGTCTACAAAAAGAAATACAGGTAATAAGCGGGATGAACAGCTTGAAAGAGAAACAACCACAGAAAGAGTGGTAAATTCTGCTGAAATTATTGTTACTCCCCAATTGCTAAGACAATATGAACAATTTGAACAGCAAATTGGAGGACAAAATAATCCTCAAGTTGATAGTTTGAATAATCAGGATATGGAGATTATCCCTGAACATCCATCAGAAGAAATTGTGTTGAAAGTTGAAGAAATCCCTCCTCTGGATATCTTTTATAGTCCTAAGCATAGGGTTGTTGTCAGGAAACAAAGGAAAAGAAGGAGGACAGATCAAGAATCACTTTCATCCCCACAGGTTGAATTCATGAATATTGTCTGGAAGAATACTGAGGTAAATCCTTCAAAGGATATTACCAAATTATCACAATATGCAGGTGCCTACAGTGCAGCCACTATAGATAAAGTTGATGAATTCAATCAAATGATCAAACAAAAAGACTCACAGATAGCAATGTTAGAAGAAAAGACAACAAATAATCAGCAAAAGATAATGCAGTTGGAGCAGCAGTTAGTAGAAGAAAAACTCATAGCCAAACAACTGGAAGAACAACTGAGTGTGAAAAAGAAAAAGCTTGATCAACAAGCTTTGAATAAGCAACAATAGTTGTCTCAAGAGGTGTCCAAGTTACAAACCTTTTTGCAAAATGAGAAAACTGCCAAAGTAGAGAAAGGAAAAATATTTCAAGCGAGATTGGATAAATTAAAGATTATCCTAAAATTGACCAATTCAAAACTGAAGCTCTGGAAACAAATAAGCTATTGTCTCAAGAGTTAGATGATCTATGTCGAAACATTGCACAAGCAAACCCTTTATGTGAAATAACATCTTCCCTTATTGATGAATCAGTCAGCCTCAGACTTGAATTTGAGAATGAATATGATAAGATATCAGAGTTTATTTCATGGCAAGACTCAGAAGAAGGAAATAATGCAAATCTTCCCAGTATCGAAGAAAGACATAAAGAAATTTTGTTTTTTGAATGGGAAAAACAGTTGATTAAAGAAGAACAAGCTACATCAAGGGCCAGAGCTATGATGAACAATCTGACACAATTAGTTAATGATAGCTTATGTGCTACTAATTTAATTTCAGATTGTATTCCAGGTAAATTACCAAAGGTGAAAGAAACTGATACCAAGTGGAAGCAGGAATTAATCAACAAGAATCAGCAAAATCAACAAAATTCAAGAAATCACATGGGATGGCATGTGGACATATTTAATTAAACCACACAGCCAATAGATGACAATCAAATGCCTTTCAAATGCCATCAATTGCATCATTCCAGAATTATCTGATGCCACGTACACTGGTCAGTTGCATTTGAGGCTGAGTCATCCAACCAAGGTCAAGGATATGCTCAAAATCTGCCATCTCAGAGAATACAAGAGAAAATCAATGAATTTGTTTTATTTTGATATCACAAGTCTTTTTCAGGATCTCCGATGATAGTTTCTAGCATAACTTATAGATAATCTGTTTTGTTAATTTCCTATTTAAACCCCTTTCATGCATTTAGAAAGGGGTCCTGAATTTGTAATATTTTGGCTTGGATGATACATTTCTGTACTCCATTGACTATTTTATTTTTTATAAAGGATCACATCCTGTGATTTATGGCGAATTATCTTTAAGAATTGCATTTCTGTACCTTGGAGGTTGTTTTAAGTTAAAGCACAGGACCTGGATATCGAATTGCATCAAGAAAAATATCTCAATGAATCTGGTATTTCTATCGATTTACTGCTATTTTCTTTATGTAATAAAGTATTCTCTTTGAAATTTGCTATCATTTATATATGCTTGTTTTCTCAAATATTTCTTTATCATATCATTTCTGAAGATATAGAAATATTCATCTCTCATAGTATATGCAAATGATATATATAATTATGAATGTGATGTGTTATTCTAACTTTGTTTAATTTCTTAAACAAAGTTATCATTATATGATATTGCACCTTTCTATTAAATAATAATACATTTTCATGGTTATTTGTTTAATTGAAACAATCTTAAAAGTCGTAATCATACTTAATACCAGGGAGTTTTAGAAATATTTGCAAGTTATAGTTTAAGTTAGATAGATTATTTTAGTCAGTTTGTTCCATTATTCACTTGCACAAACACTCCATTACCTACCCATTCATTATTAGGAAACTGGTCCTATAAATCCAGTCGGAGCCACCACACCAAATGGAAAAGGAGTTGTCCTAAGGTCCCGACCGGGTGGGTTTCCCCCAATGTTTGAAGCAACAACTTTTGAGTCTTCAACACCTTATTATTTAAATAAAATTTTGTATTCGCATACTTTGGATATAGCTAACCTTAATTGTTTCTTCTTTGTCTTGGTTCTTTAGGTATTATCTAGTACATTCTTCAGTATAGTTTTCAGTTGCTTCTGTCAAAAGGTCATGTTGTATCTGAGTTGCAGAAATGTATAAGAGCTGCATAATTTTATGAGAGACACAAAAATTCAACAATTTTGTAGCTATACTTTATTCTCTGAAAAAGAAAGCGAAATGCAAAGAATTCGGGAATTTATAATATGAATGAAGAAAATGTAAGATGTCAGAACAAATTTTTATTTTCACCTTATATTTTTTGTATAATAATGTCAATCAATGATTGGTTTTCATACTTATTATTATTATTATTATTATTATTATTATAATATATATATATATATATATATATATATATATATATATATGAAAAAAAAATAAGACTTCTAAGTTGGGGAAGAAGAAAGATTCTTCTTAACCAACTTCATATCAGAATTATCTTGAAAAATCTTGACAAATTCCTCTTTTGTCAATGGCTTATGATAAAAATTTAATTGATGTCCATTTACAAGGAGAGGAACCTTTTCTTCATCAATAGTTCTAATCATGACTGCTCCATTATCAAAGACTCTCTCAATCTCATAAGGCCCAAGCCAATGAGTTTGAAATTTCCCTTAGAAATCTTTGAACTTTGAGTCAAAAAGAAGTGCCAATCTCCTGCTTCGAATTTTCTCTCTTTAATGTATTTGTCATGCCATATGGATCTTTTTTGCTGAACTAGGCTGGTCTTTTGAACTGCATCTTGTCTTATTTCATCAAGCTCATTGAGTTGTTCCATTATATGCATTTGTGCTTCTAACAAGTCAAGTCCCAATTTGAATGTTGTTTTGAAGGTTTTGATTTGGAACTCTATTGGAAAGAAGACTTGCTTCCCATAAACAAGTTCATATGGAGTATGTCTTGTTGTGTTTCTCCATGTAGTACAGTAGGCCCATAAAGCTTCATAAAGCTTTTCTGCCCAATCCCTTCTATGCAAATGTACAGTATTTGTGAGGATTGCTTCAATCACTTTATTAGTAGACTCCACTTATCCATTTGCATGTGGATGTTATGGAGTGGACTTACTATGATTGATCTTTTACTCTTCCACGATCTTTTGCACCATTCTGGATGTAAACCGAGTTCCTTGATCTGTCACAATTTCCCTTGGGACACCAAAAAAAGTAAAAATATCCTAAAAAAGAAATGAAACTACAACATTTTCATTAACAAAGGAAAGTGCTTTAGCGTCTACCCATTTAGTGACATAATGAGTGCACACAAGAATATACCTTTTTTGTCTTGATGGTGGGTTGATTGGTCTAACAAAATCTAGAGCCCATTTTTCAAAGGGTTCGATGAGTACCTGTGGTTGTAAGGGCATTTCATCTAAAGGAACAGGCTTTCCCATGGATAGGTTAAGGTTGGTTTGTCTTGATCTTCTGGTGCTACCTGAATTTGATTATACCCACTAAAACCGTCCAAGGTTCCTCTTTGCTAGTGTATCTAAAACTTGATCTATGAAAGGTAATGGAAAGTGATATTTTAAAGTATCTTTATTCATCTCCCTATTATCAATACACACTCTCCATTTTCCATTATTTTTAGGGACAATTACTAAAGGTGAAACCCATTGTATGTCTGATACATAGGGGCATCACTCAATTAACTTATGACATAGCACGTGAATTCATGGCATACTAAACAATACCCTTAATTTGACTACATATTCAAAAATACCTCAAAAAATCACTTTATTTAATCCCGTACCAATACTAACCCATTGCATTTTCCCAATTTAAAAAACCTCTACTTTCACTAAATATTGTAGGTAACCATTTTTCTAGTAACATTTTTTTATACCCATTTATATTTATATCCTTAACATAATGACATGATGCCTCTCTTATGACCCCACATGCATTCTACAATTCACCTTTCTTCTTGTGATATACATAGGAGATGCATATTAGTATTCCCACAATGTGATTACTCAATCCACACTCAAGCACACCTCACTATGATTTGTGGCATTTAATGGTCTAAGGCATACAAAGATCAACCATGTTTAAGGAAGATTGATTATGTGCATGTCTATAAAATGACATATAAATTGATCTATATGATGATGAAAAACCAATTGATGAATCTTCATGAATATGTTTGCACCAAATAAGGTGTTCAATCACAAGTCTAGACCCTCTAGATGCAAGACCACTGTCTACAACCAAGGTTAGGGCACCAAATCTCAAATCCATATAAAGCGATGGGTTATATCCCCATCACTCAATTAATCATTCACTCACTATCTCTCAAGCAAGGGAAATTATTACAACCTATTTGGGTCTTTGGAGAGGAATAAAGAGAGTAACCTCCTTGTGTATTATTGCAATGCATATCTATGAATCTTGCTATACTCATGCATTCATGGTAAATTCTAATGGACATGAACAACCACTCTTATTTATAAGTAAAAACATTTCTTTTTGTAGTATTTATAAATTACAAGCAATAGACGAGCAATTTGCTATTTTTTTGGCAAATGTTGTATATATAGACTATGGTATAGGAACACTAAAATACATGAATATTGTCTAGTCTCTACAATTATGTGATGTGATCCTTTGTAAATTCACAATAAGATAAGTCGTTTATTTTATTTACCAAAAACCACCCAAAAACAAGTTTTAATGGGGTCCAAGTTGCCAAATCAAATAATTGTGTCATATTTATAGGCATGTGTGTGTGATTAAGTATTTTATTTTAAGTTGTGATTTTCCTAGTTCACTTATAAACTAATGCAAAATATACAGTACATATTGAATGTGCATTAACACTACAAAAACATATACAAATGAAAACTCTAGCAAATTCTAATGACAAATGGCATTCACAGAGACAATACCCTATAGGTAGTTACACTCAACCTTCAATTATTACCCTATTTTCTTCAATCCTCTAGCATGGATTATTCCTTATTCAACGTGAAAGCTTGATCTAATGTTTATATGTAGATGATGTGACTATGGCCTATCCATGTCATAAACATGGACACTTTCATGGAATTAATTAAAAAAATGTGCTCTCTATCAAATTAAGCTCAAGGCATCTTTTTCGACAAGGATGAATGAGTGGCTCTATTTGGTCAAGGCTAGTTGGCTTGGTTAACTGCTTGTATTTCCAAGACCGAGGATTATTCAAGAAATGCAATAACCCTCTATTTAATGGTCAACAACTAAGCAAATCTATTGTGTAAAGTTAATAAATGCAGTCTAGTTTTTAATTTAAGTTCATAGCACTTCACTCATTCCTCTCCTCATTCACAATATAATTAAGTGATGAATGATTACTTGGCATTGAATTTATGGCATTATTCAAACAAATGCTTGCTAGAAACACCTGGTTGTAGCTTGATATGATGCAACAAACTCATGATCTAATGTTATAGGAAATAAACCAAGATTGATTTAATTGAAGAGACCACTTGGAAACTTGGGTTATTTCTAATTTGGGCAATGTGTGGCCCGAGGGAAAATTGCTTAGCTACATCTCACTGGATATTCCATTCTAGTTGCTTCTTGGATATTGTGCACATTCCTAATTTTGTCTTAATTATGAGGATAATCTCTATACAAATGATCCCCTTCACAACCTTAACATTTGACTGAGCCCTTCCCATTTTCCCCAAAGATTATTCCATCTTGAATCCATTCTACATTGGTTGACATTGACAATGTTTCAGGATTGTTTTTAATGAAAAGAAGTTTAATTCCCTTATTTGTTTGATCTTGTTTATTTTTTTAGAAGTCTACTTCACCCAAGTTCTAATCATACAAGTAGTTTTGCTTCTTGATTTTCATATCAAGATTTTTAGCTGCATCACATCAAATCTTGTGTCTATAGAATGCAAGCGACCCGTTGAAGAACCTATGTAATGCTCAAAAAGACACTTTTAGACTACTCTTTGATTCTTCAAATGTGAGACATTTTCATTGAATAATATGGTGTGTGGTGATGTTTCGAACCTTTCCTATCTAACTAGTTCCAATATTTGTTGCAAACTTAAATTTCATATGGAGCTTTGTTGTAATTAATGAGAATTGGCCACTAATTTTCTTTAAATTAAAGCTTAAGAAACGATTCAAGGTTAATCTTGAAAGCAAGAAACACACAAGAAACCATGTAAAATAGAAACCATATAGAGTTTATTTGGAAACACGTATTTTTTTACATAAATTAAAGCTTAAGAAATAGTTCAAGGTTAAGCTTAAAAGCAAGAAACACACATGAAACTGTATACAACATAAACCATATAGAGTTTATTTGGAAACACGTTTTTTTTTTTTACATAAGCACATACAGTGACACTTTATAACGGAACTCTTGAATGTTTTCCTAGTGTCATGTTCCTGGAAGTCCACATGCAAACATTGTTCAGAAGATAATTCTTGACACATATAACCTCGTGAGCTTTTCCAGAGGAAACTTAACCTTGAGTTTCATATCAGTTCAAGGACATCCAAAAAACAAAAATCTCTTTTCTAAAAGAGTTGAACAATGAGGATATTTACTTTACAACTCTATGATACATTATTCGCTTGTTGGACATTTTAGGCATCAATAAAATGACTATCAAATGTATTGGGATCAATTTGCCACACATTCAATGTTGCATACTCTTCTCATCACTCCTTTAGTTGAGCTTCAGTGTATGCCTGCATGCAAGAGACCCAACTAGATGCATTTAAACCAACCTTAATTAGGAAATTTGAACTAATGTTATTTCTCATGCTCTATAGAGCCTATGGAGAGTACCTTTCAAGAAATCCAGTTCAGGGCATTAGCATAGCAGACATCCATAGTATTCATTCACGAAGTTTCTTCCCTTGTGATTGAATAGTTGTTAGATATGGCATCCATAACAATTTTCTTTCTTTCGTCAGCATATAAGGAGAACTTTGACATTTGAATAATCCTGGGGGCTTCATCTACATCACTTTGAGCCATTGTTTCTGAGAATCTAAGTCGACTTAGGGCCTGTGAACAATAAATCCATACAAAAGAAACAAAGACATAAGCTTTTGTCAATAAACAATTTTCTGAGATTAAAAGGCCAAATTTGGATTAATGTTGTTGCTTAGTCACAACTTCACTCTAGTGTTGAAAATATGAGAACTTGAAAAGTCACTTCTCCTATAACTCGCACGTACCACTAGGTAATTGCTCAAAGGAACATATAAATTACCATTGAGATGCGAAAAATGCTTAGAAGTGTTTTGGTAATGGTGTAAGAATGTGGTGCGTCACTTTGTGCTTCCTCTTGTCTCATGGAGGAATAAGCACTGGAAATATATTCGGTAAGGTCTTTAGGCAGATAAGGTGATATCCTTATTTCTGTTGCTACTATAAGCCCTAGAAAATATTGACCATCATAATATTAAAAACTAGTCAGCATTAGAGTATGGCAGTTCGAGCACCAATATATAAAGAAAAGGTGGCAACAACTCACCTGAGGATAGAAGACTCGAGAGGAGTAAAGCCTAAAGCTGGTGGCTCACACTTTTGATGCACGTATAACACATGGCTTGCCATTTCTAGATCACTATCCATACCGACTTTATCAAGTATCGGCCACAACAAGTCAAAATAAGAAAGAAATGTTGGAGGAAGTTTGATATTCTGTGAATATTCTCTGCAGGTGTTATTCGTAGATCATACCAACCCTTGTCATAAAGAACATAGTATAAAAAAATACTCAAAATTAAAGTTCCATCATAGAATTAGGATACAATGTACACTAAAATACCAGAAAGCAAACACGAGCCATACTCTCCTTTCAACTGAAGAGTATATAAGGAACTGTTAATTAGCTATGGGAGTAAAAGCAGGAAAAGAAAGTTGAGAACACTATAGATAGTTAAATCTTAAATAAAAAACTACTGATTGAAAATAGGCA
The DNA here is from genome assembly GCA_034641835.2 of Pinus albicaulis. NCBI lineage: Eukaryota > Viridiplantae > Streptophyta > Pinopsida > Pinales > Pinaceae > Pinus > Pinus albicaulis. The sequence goes on along the minus strand of CM076570.1, from coordinate 1,219,004,301 downwards.
ATGTAAAACAAAATTTATCTAAGAGCAAGGAAACAAAATCACTGTAAAAATAGATTAATCCCTTTTAACCAATTTGAGTTCCTAAATAGGAGAAAAATTAAGGGCACTAGGATCTTTGTACAAGTCAATATAGGAGTTTTAAAAGTTTTCAAATTTATCCATCCTCTAATGTATCCTAATGGTTTACAACTCTAAAAATGAAAGAGATGAATGAATCCTTCATGCAGAATGGAGCAGGTTAAAGTACATATACAGGAAAAGTAGGCAGAAGATTCAAGTATACATTGCGATGATAATTTTGGAAACCATTCATTACAATATTGAACATGGTTTTCTCGTGCGATATGTTATCCATTTTATCATTATGCAAGCTAACAGAGTACAAGGTATGATGCTTGTAGGTGTTGCAATAGAATCTGTTTATAGTGAAAATTGGGCGCCTGCTACGCTAAGGAGAACTAGTTAACTGCCAATCCAATCCCAATACTCTGAATTAATTAGGCCATCAATTATTTACAACTCCAAAAAATGAAAGAGATGAATGAATCCCTGATGTAGAATGGAGTAGGTTAAAGTACATATATAGAAAAAATAGGCAGAAGATTCAAGTCTACATTGCAATGATAAATTTGGACACCATTCATTACAATATTGAACATGGTTTTGTCGTGCGATATGTTGTCCATTTTATCATTATGCAAGATAACAAAGGACAAGATATGATGCTTGTAGTTGTTGCAATAGAATCTGTTTATAGTGAAAACTGGGTGCTTGCTAAGCTAAGGAGAACTAGTTGACTGTCAAGCCAATCCTAATACTTTGAATTAATAAGGCCATCAATTATTTACAACTCCAAAAAATTAAAGAGATGAATGAATCCCTCATGTAGAATGGAGCAGGTTAAAGTACATATACATGAAAAATAGGCAGAAGATTAAAGTTTACATTGCAATGATAAATTTGGAAACCATTCATTACAATATTAAACATGGTTTTGTCGTGCGATATGTTATCCATTTTATCATTATGCAAGCTAACAAAGTACAAGATATGATTCTTGTAGTTGTTGAAATAGAATCTGTTTATAGTGAAAATTGGGTGCCTGCTAAGCTAAGGAGAACTAGTTGACTGTCAAGCCAATCCCAATACTCTGAATTAATAAGGCCATCAATTATTTGAAGTTGCACATTTAAGTGAAACCTACAGACACTCAACATAAATTCTAAACTTCAAGATATGGGAAATGACATTATACTATAAATTTGTGGTTGTCTTATAGAGATCATCACATTGTATATGATATATACTCAAATAGAAAGCTGAATCTTAGCCACTGCAGTAAGACAATAATGTATAGATCAAATAGATGGCAACCACAAGTCATGACACTGAAATGGTAAGCAAGAAAATTTGGTAGACACCAAATAGATAACGGTAACCATAATAAGAGATGGCATTGAAATGGGAAATGATATTATGTTTGACATAACAGATTGAAGAAGTCAACTAGCACATTATTCACTTCAAAATAAACATAAGGACTTGTCTGGGAAAGCCAACAACAAGGTTATATAGACTGAAAAGTGATTAGAGGAGAAGGATGTAACTAGTGGAGGTACATATTAAGATTTAGAAAACAAATAAAGTAACAATAAACATTCAAAAACACATAAAAATAAAGGAAAAAGGCTGAGATTAAGAATACATATAGGGATATTCAAGGCTTAAATCATTAAATAGGAAAAGACATGCTAATAACTTATTATGCCGATGGAACATGATTCATACTCTAACTACATAAATAGGAAGCAGACAGTAAATGAGGTAAAATTGAAAGAAAAAAAATGGACTTTAACTATGAATGAATTCAAACTAAAAGCGAGAAGAAAGGACTTTAAAATCATCACAGACATCATTTTTTTTCCTCTCTTAGTTACCTAATAAATATATTTTGACTTTAAATCATCATAGGAAGGAACTTTTTCCTTTCATACTTACCTAATACAATTCCTTGTAGCACATGCATGCATCACCTCCACTACCAAACCCAAGCACCTGTAGCACCTCAATTCCCTGTTTTATGATGACAGGAAAATGAAAAGAGAAAAAAATGATACATAAATTTGAAAGGTATCACCATGAGCAATGAGTAGTGCCAGACTAAGCCTTTGCTTCTATACAGGACAGCTCCCGTGTGTCCCACCAGGTTGATGCAACTCCATGAGATCTATCTCTAGAATTCATGAGATTCACAAAATCATATTCATGGTAGGACCTCATATGAGGCTATCTTCAAATTGAATAATAATAGCAATAGCGGTATCCAGAACAATAGTCTGTGCATTTAGAGAGGTTTTTATGCCCACCTTTGCAATGTTGAAACTCTGTTTCTCCATCACTTCATGAATAACAATACGGTTTGTCTCGTCCATAGCATCACACCTGATTCATCACATACAAGATCCATTAATTCTGTCACTGCTCTGAAGGTGTCGAAAGATATATGTTGGTGAAACCTCTGATGCATTCAGTCTAAAATAAAACAATTTCCAACTCCAAAAAAACCAATAACTTAAACACTGGAAAGAATAAATATCAAAAACATACGAGGGCCCTGCCCTTAAGTACCATTTCATTGGTGAATGGATCCCTTTGAACAAAAAATATCATACCAACACCATAACTTCCTCGACATGTGGTGTAAACTCCTCGAGGTGCCACACTGATCATGTGTTTCAACACATGACTCTTTGCAACTCCAGGATCTCCCATCAAACATGCATGAAAATCACCTCTTATTTGCAAGTAAAACTGAAATGTGAGTAATAAATATAAATTTTCCTTTGTATACAGACTCCAGAGACCAGATAAGGGAGAATAACAAGACATTTTTCTTAGACAGTCACCAATGGGATAATCAAGTTTCTCTGTAAAGAGTCTTCAGTAAAATAATTATACCTTCATTCCATTCTTGCATTTTCTAGTTGGGGCACCAAGAAGAAGAAGAAGCAGGGCTTTTTTGACATCCTCATGTCCAAATATTTCTGGAGCTAAAGAAAACACAAGCTTGTTATAGATGTCCCCATCCTTAGCAAGCATTTCTATTTTTTCTTGTTCATCACCTTGTAAAATGTACCTACAACTGTTTGAAATTAATGAATAAATTAAGCAATATAGAGAAAACATGGATGAAATAAAAAATTAACTAAATGGCACATTTTAAAAAACTGCATATGCTAGACATGTGCAACCAAAGCAAAATTTCTAATCTATCTGCACTATATGTGGAACTTTACATATCTATATATCGCATACCTAATGGTATATTAACTTTGAATACTGGATTTTGGTGGAAGGATCCATCATATTGGTAAACCCATGTATTAAACAACTACATGTATGATGTGGCTTGAATGTGTTGATGACTAATGTCCTGTAGAAGGAATTTCCAAACTTTCCTTGTGAAGTCACATTAGAGAAAGATATGGTGCTCGGTTTCTTCTACTTTCTGGCATAACGCACAATGAGTGGGGCCAATTGTCCCATGCTTCCTTAAATTATTTGCAGTAGGGACTTAGGAGCTTGTTATGCACTAGTAGGTAGTAGAAGGAAATTACTTTAGGAAACTATGCCTATGGAAAGGAAAGGAGGATATTTGATGGATATACCCCTGCTTAACAGAGTAAGAAGATTCCCCCTAGCCCCTACAGTTGCTCTTGGATCTAGAGATAGGAGCACATCCGGAAAGGGTCAATCTCACAAAAGAGTGGTCTGGGACCAGACTGAAGTTCTAGTCAACCCATTGCCTTGCTTCATTCCATGTAGAAAAATCATAGAGGGTAATCAAATATTATTGAGATGGCCAATCAAAAAATTCATGAATCAACCAGATCAAATTGCAGAGGTGGATTGCCCAAAATACTATCACTGGCAAAGGAGATTTGTCTTCTATTTCCAGGTACCCAAGTGAGCTTCTTAAGGAGAATGGGTCGAGTTGTCTTAAGTAATCTCAATATCTGGGATCCATTTTGAGAATGAAGAGGACCCACTGAAGTATTTCTGTTGAATAACTTTCTTCCGGTGAGCAATTCCCACAAGATATTTGGCCCCAATAATAGATTCATTAGGGAGGGCTAGAGTGTTAATCACATTTGAGAACAAGGAAGAAACTAAGAATATCAAACCCACTCCACCAACAGAACAAACCTTCCAACCTATTGCAAACCATATCAATGTCATAAAATAGGCAATTGTCCCCATTGTGAACTTCTCAGCCTCCTTTTTCATATCTCTGAACTCCCGACTAACAAACAATCCAACCATGCATACCACAATAGCAACTGTGGATGTAAAAATTTGCATCTACAGAACCACTACAAAGGTCCCATTCTTTATAACCCTATTGAATACAAGTTGCATCAATGTAAGAAGTAGCCCATAGATTGTAGAAGCAGCAACAGTGAAAATGAAGCCTACTGTGTAGTTGGCAGTATTCACTCCCTTAGGCCTGTCACCATATGAATGAACCACAAGCATAATTGCACCCAAAGTTAGCAAAACCAAAGAATTCAGGATATATGGAGTAATTTTATGCATGTTCAATATCAATGCAAATACAACATTGAAGGCCAGTTGGCTTGAACAGAGAAGTGAATAGGTCGAAACAGGCATATAAGAGATACCCCATGAGTAAAGCACATTCTCTTCAGCTAGAAGAAAGCCCAAACCAACATAAATTAGCACCAATTTCGGTGTGAGCAGGGTAATCTTAGAGGCTTGTTTTCCTTGATAAAATACCAGAGGTATGAAAAGAATAGGGAATCCTACCGATTGCACCAGAGTTTATATCCATCCATTGTTACCACCATCATCAAAGTAATACCTGTTAAGAATTGAAGTAGCAACTTGACCCACAATAAGTGACAAAATGCTGAATATTACAAGCGCCCAATGGGTCTTCCTTTTTCCTGCAAATATCTTTCTTTTGGGGCCTCTTCCTGGATCTGGATCCCTGATCAAACCAGGGCCTGAAGTTCCAATCTCTCAAGGTCATTCAAATTATATAACAACAACTTGTAGATAGACAGTTCAATCAAATATAAAAATAATCTGAAAGATTTAACAGACATACCTTCTTGTACTACATACCTGATCAAACCAGGGCCTGAAGTTCCAATCTCTGTAAGTCAGTCAGATTATATTACAACAACTTGCAGATAGACAGTTAAGTCAAACATAAAATTAATCTGAAAAATTTAACAAACATACCTTCTTATACTCCATTTTGGCTTTCTGTAATATCACCCATTAGGAATGAATTACCAGTGTGCATCAAGAAAATTACTTGGCTTGTGGATGTATCACCAAGAATTAATAGGACTATAGATGTATCACTAAGAAAAAGTATACAACACCTCATGAGTTGTTATCTTTAAACAACACCTGTTCATATATATATATATATATATATTTCATTGTTTCTAGCAACAAGTTCTCGTCCATCTGCTAAAAACTTAATGCAGAAAAGCCCAAATGAGCATTGTTCTTCATACATAGATAAATCCAGACCTTGATAAATTTCCTACAAAGATTCACCCGGTCATACATATTCATAAGGTTCTATTACAGTATGAATGTATCTAGGATGTCAATGCTTCAAATCATAATTAATTATGAATTAATAAACAGTCAGATTACGAAAAGAAAGAAACAAAAGTATTGCAATTATAAAAAACCAGAGGCCCTGTACCTTAATTTCATCTTCTTCAACTGAAATATCAGAACTAGGGCCACAAAGAGCCTGTAATGAAGCTTCAAAATTTGGCTTGTTGTGAAATATATTGCTCCCATTCCAAACATTATTAACAATCTATCCACATACAATAATAAAGCATTCTCCTACAAGGAAAATGTGACAAAACTAAATCAAATGTAATTTTTGTTCTTTGGTTGTTCCTCATCTTCTTCTCCCATTAACAACCTACCTCGCTCATCAAAGCATAATTTTTGCTTCTAGCTGTGTTCCTGAGAGATATCGTAGCGATATTTTGTATGAAATTTTGTGAAAAGTTGCCAGCAGGTTGCTTGATTTTCCTTTTTGGAGGTGATATGCCATGAAATAAAAAACTTTGCTATGTATTTTCCGTTTCCAAACCATGAAATAGAAACTTATGCATTCTTTCTTTGGAAAAATAAAATCAATTAAAATTTGCATACCATTCAAATTTCACCCTATCAAATTATTGTCAATCCAAAAGTTGCAAAAAATCAGATATCATTCACCTTAAAATACCCCTTGGATCAGATGCACAAATTACAAGGCCCATCGAACACGTATATATCAATATAGGAAAAAATAAGAAAGCAAAGTGCCATCACCCTTACAATCTACCAGAAGCACATATCTTAATAAAGTTGCAAACAATTTGAAAACCAACTACCATCACCTATCCAAAAACCTTTACAAATAGTAATTAATGTTCATTTCATTTAGTGAAAGACAATGCCCAAAAGATGATTAAGGACTCAATTGTCAATAATAACTAAGTGCAATTTAACTATTGTAGACCTCATGCATATGGCCAAAATATAAATACTTCCAAAAAGACTCTGATGGCACATTTGAGCTACAAACTCTGATTTATATGTCCAATTTAAGAAATAGGAAATCCAACTACCATAAAAACTTTCAAAATAAAATGCACTTCATGTGTTAGACATTGCTCTGGTGTATATTTGTTGAATTGAGTGAGAAGAAACCATCTTGATTGAACCTCATGCTATTAGATCCTTGATATCCTTTCTAGCAAGAGAACCATTAATCTAAAAATTCAAGGAAAACATTAACATTAGTGATAAGAACCACATACTTTTCTGCAACACATATTCATGAAAAATGAACCAACTCTTCTTGCTTTTCGTGATTAAATGGACCAACTTTAGAAGAACCACAGTAGAAGGCATCCAACATAAGTGTGTTGAGGTAAGGGATGCCCTTATCTTCAAATTGTATATATGTGTTGAGGTAAGGGGTACATATAGTTATATAGGTATGTAATTATATTGTTTTTTATGGAAGAAATACCAAATTAATGTTTAAATGAAACAAAACTACAAAAAGATGAATGGCTAGTGAAAGAAACTTATACCAAAAAGTAGGTAGAAAAAAAAAGGTTGAGTTATCTCGAACATTCACCATTTTAAGTATTCACTAGACCTAAAGCCAAAAAGTACAAAATTAACATCAAATTCATACAAACAAATCAACAAAAATACAACCAAAAACTATTTATAAATAATCCAACATATGGAAATACATAAGGAAAGTGAAAGTAGAATGCTTTGAAAATTAACCTTGTTCAAACTTTTCAGAAAATCTGAAAAAAGTTTGTAATCACTTTCTTCTAATTTGTATGTATCAGTCTTAGCATTGTACGATAAGTTTGTGATTTCTATAATGGATTCAAGTTGTACAAAAGCGTGATCAGTCAAATATACATGCGCTACCCCTTTATTCTACTATACCAACATAATTGAAGCTCGATGCCTTCTAATCTATCCAAAAGGTCGATGTCATTATGGTAATCAAACACCCTATTACCATCCTTCTTCCTTATTCTTTGAACCTTTCCAATGTACCACATTCCACAAGAAACACCTTGTTTTGTACTTCGAGGAACACCTTTTCTTGCAGTACGTTCAGTGGGGGGAATTGAGTTGTTTTCAAACAACACCCCACAATATGATCCAATTCCAAAGCCAGTTGAAACGCCCTTTTGTAGAGTCTTCCCATCTCGCCTAAAGTAGACCCCACTTCTCACTTTTGTCAACCTATATTTGGATAATGTTGGATTTCCATTCAACTAACTAACCAAATTTGCTTTGAACATATCCTTACCATCAAGATTCACCACTGGTTTTATAGTTTTGATTACATTTTTATCAATGGAATCTAAAATTTCATCCAACTCATGTCTCCACTCACTTTCCACGATTTTCAATTCAATTTCATTGTGTACCATTGAAGATGAAGATTGAAATATAGAGTCGGAACATCTCGGTGGAGAATCATCAAATACTTCATCCAGAATTTGGAATGTTGGATAATATTTATCATTTGTCCATGGTTTAACCCACCAAGAACATTGAGTGTAATTTTCTGGTTTCATTCCAAGAGTTGATAAAATGTCTTGTGCATCCTTCAATCCAATCTTAAGGGCTTCTAAAATTTTAGCATATGTCGATATTGAATCATATTACGACAATATGTCAATGTTTTGTATTGTTTCTTGGTGCAATTTATTCCAAATGTTTTCTTTCTTCTTATGGGATTTATTAAAATGAAGCCCTTAGGGATTTGATTCTTCTTCAACAACTCTATTAAGGGTTCCAACAGCATGAAGCAAGTCAGTGAAATCATAGGCCCTCTCCACTCCAACCATCCCACCAACTTTGCTAAAGAAGTTCTCACATACATCTAACCCATTCAAGTGCAAAATACATTGCAAGTTAAAGTATTGATCTCGAAACAATCCCGTCAACAAAACTACAAAATGATAAGAAATTCTCACATCTTGATATGCCTCTCTGCTAATGAAATTTATGTTGACATTAGTATGAGATTTTTTTTGTACCCAACATAACAATAATGCGAAGAAATGATGAACTCGTGAAGCATTTCACACTTTTTCCTAGAGGCTCAAACTATGAGACATAAAGATGTCAATGTAGTAAAAAACAATCATTAGATAAGTCTCTGTATTTAGTGTCCTCTCTAACTTTCCACTTGGTGTACTTCTTAACTCTTTCAAACACCTCTGAACATGCCTTGAAGAAACTCGTTGTACGGAACCCAATTTTTGTCGATCCACCCTCTCTATATCTTCACACTTAAGCTTGTGATCATCCACTTTAAAAGTGTGATAAACCATTCTGACATGGCCAAAACTTATGTACTCATTTCCTAAAACCAATTCTCGTTGACCGCTAAACAAATTATTCACTAGCTTTTTTCCGTTGTGGTTGTAATATTGGTCATCCAATCCTGTTACATTGCAACCATTGTACAACCCAGTTAGCCTCCACCCTTCCCAAGGAATTTGATATCAGAGACTTGATTTTGAAGAATAATCCTTCAACATAAGCTGTCTTCTTCTGCTATCCCCATCCGAGGAATGACCAACAATAGGTCCAAAATCGTTTTCTACGTGTTTCTTCCACATAAATTCTACCTTTTCCCATTGTTGATAAACAAAATATGCATTGAATTTATTGCATGTTGGATGAACAACCACAACCAAACGAGGAAGTTTTTCATGTAAAGGGTTTGCAATAATAACACATGCATAATGTCGAATAACATTGTTTTTAAGAGAATTTGTTATAATATCATAGCCTGCATCTCCCTCACCAACTGTCACTAAGAAATGTGATTGGCATTGATGTTCTTCTTTCAAACCACAAAACCCCACGAGTGTATCGCTTTTTGCTACCCGCCTAACATATTTTTTCACAATTGTTTTATCTTCATCAAGGCATACAGGAATTGGTCCATATATACCATGTTTGGCTTTATAAGAAGAATAAATTTTTCCGACTGCCTCAAAAATGTGCTTGTGCTCCCCTGGGATATATGTCAATGACTTTCTAACTTGCCTTAAAGTTGTAGATATTGAAGGAACATCCAGATTCAAACTAATAAAGTTATGTAATCTAGGACCTCCCCATAACTTGATCATATCATAAAGGGATTTTGTGGATGTCCTATACCTTCTCCCTGCTTTTGCATGAATCAAGTTATGAAATATATCTTTGAAAAAATCCCAAACTGCATCTTTACCTTGTAATTTTCCTTACTTATGTTCCTCACACACATCCTTATAAAACCTAAAGACATCCTTCCTTTCTGTCAATTCAAACAACTTTTCCTTTAGATATCTCATTCTAATAGAGAGTGTAGCAACCTTTTTCCTCTTCCACCAAAGAGATCACATTGTTGATCTATGGATAGAATTTTTTACCCTTGCAACATTCTTCAATTCATTTTGAGTCAAATAGTCCAATCTTCTACCTTTTCCTGTATCTCGTTCACTTCTTTTATTGGTGCACCTTGATTCATGATATAATCACATCCCGAAGTCATTACATTCTGGAACCAACTTACGAAATCTACATGTTAATGAATCAAATGGGATCCCTGTTTCATAACCCCTCTGGCAATTAATATGCCTATAGGTACCAACAATACGACATTCAATAACCACATAACATAGCATGATCTTGGTATGCTTCTCTATGGCCCATAATTTTCCACCCCTTTGATCATCCATTAGGACCTTTGTTTCCAATCTCTCCCCATTTCTATCAATATAACGATACCAATACCCCTAACATTGTAGTAACAAGGGAGGCAATTGAGCTATAATAATATGACAACACAATTAAAAATAATAATAATAATAATAATAATAATAAAATAAAAATAATAAAATAGAAGTAAGATAAATAAAATAATATACAAATTCATATTCAAGTTTAGTCTAAACTATTAATTAACCACTAATTAACACACTTGAAGTAGAAGGATTTTCATTTGTAGAACCCCTATGTAATACTGATGGTGATGATGGCACTAAGAACCTAGTCAAACTTTGTTAGGACTTATCATTGGTAGGTTTCTTAGGTCTCCCAACTGTGCCACTCCTCAACCCAACCTCCTGATGTGAAGCCTCATTTGTAGTAGTATTAGTGTGCTTCTTTGATTTCATGTGTTCATTTAGAGAACTGACAATATTACCACTTGTCGGCACTAAACAAAACCATTTATTGCATCATGTACATTCGACTCTCACTTTTTTCATGTCCTTATAGTCTGCAAGTGTTTATTCCACCACCTTGAACAAATTATCCTCTTATGTCTTGTAGAAATCATCTAGAAGTTTGATTGCTTGATCAATATGAAACCGATCTCCAACCACCGTTGTTTGTTATACTTTGTTACATGAAGGAATTTCACTACCACTTGGCATTGAAAGGTGTTTTTGATGGGATTCTGTTTTCATATGATGGTTTTTGAAGTTGCGCATTGCTCGCGCTACCAAGGATACATCACTTGTTCCATAATCAATGCCACAAATTTCACAATGGATATTTATTTTAGATTCTCCCTTTTCTGGACATACTTTGAGAGTAAGTTTCTCATTGACAAACTCTTCCATTAAAATTTTCACTTTTTTTTCCCAAGATGCCAATACACAAGGATCAACAATTGTGGCTTGTTCCACTGACAAAGGCGTATTTTCAACTCCTGGTTGTTATGCATAGGTTCCTACACATTCTCTTCAATGTTTTCAAAGATTGGTATTGTTTCCATTACATTTGAACCCTTTGTTTCCACATCAAATGTGCCTAGTTTCCTCTTGATGCCTAAATGTGTTGTATAAACTTTCCATTTCTTCTCTTGCTTTGGATTTAAAGCTAATCCATCCTAGATAAAATAAAAAGGGTATTCAACATTTTCATCATCCACAATTTCAACGCGTATTTCAACAAATGTACAACCTTCTCCACACCTGACAATGCCAATGAAAGATTTCTCTTCATCGGTAGCAATTTTATAAGACAAGTCCATCTGTTTTTGCACATAAATAAATGAAAAAGTAAGTAAAATTCCACAAACATATTGGTTTTTTATGAAGAAAAGAGCAAGGAAGCAAAGTATGCACTTTCAATGCAAAGCTCCAAAAAACATGAATAACTCTTACTATTGCGATGAAACACCTTGATTCAAAATGTACTATCGATGGATTCCTCAAATGGAACTAAAACCAGAAATAAAACAGAGTAATAAAATAGATTTGAGATTTAATTTATTGCGTCAAACATTGACAAAATTATAAGCAAGCTTAGGCCCTATATCTACCTCAATTTTGGCCTTATTTATATCATTTTTTTGTGTCCTAAAGAGGTCAAAACCAAACCCTCGTACCTTTTACTGTTCACTGGTACGAAATGCATTTTATTCAATTTATTGTTTGCTAGTATCTAGGGTGAGAGATAAAGACATTTTTTATGTTTTGGGAGCTACCAATGGATAAGGAAAGTGCTTGATCTCTCATATAAATGACAGTGTGTGTGTGAATGGAAGGATTTCCATTGTTTTTCAACTATATCTTGTACTTAGATTGCTGCCAGTCTCTTGAGACCCATCACTTTAATAGATTTCAAATTTAATGTCATGGATATGCCTTATAGAATATCTCCAATTCCTAACATTTTCACCACAAATTTGGTTCACCATTAAAAATAAGGTCTAGGCGTTAAAACGAAAGTTACACCAAATATGAGGTGCCTTTCCAACCATAAATGCTACCTTCATCGCTCTAATTCCAAAATAGAAAAAAGCACTCACTCCATCCAAATTCCAAGCTATAGGTCTCTGCTACGTTATTTACAAAATGAGATGAGAGGCTCACACTAGCTATTGTTGTAATACACTGATTGCAGCCTGTAGATCTAGTCACCTCTTAAGGTTCCATCTCACACCGCTACTAGATCTAACAATGGTGGGTTTTTACAATCAAGGGCTATATACCTTGGCTCATTGAGGTTTTTTACTTTTCAACATCCACTACATCTACTCCCTTCAACCACCAAAAAATTGTGACGTGCATATTTTTTCACTAGTGTGGCTGATTACAATCAAACTGCAAGATGCAAAATTTTGGCTCCATTTCAACATTGGGCTCATAATAGTGATTTTGTGTAGTATTTTAGGTGTTATGCCCTCAAGAAGCCAATAAATAAACTCAACTATGCAATTAGATATCTCAAATATGTGATTAAAATTTCAAAAATATGTTAATTTCTTCATGAATATGCAAGAAAACTTACAGATATGCAACTTTTGTATCAGTGACAGTACAAGTATCAGTTAGTTAAACATTGATGGGTTTGGTGATGTGTATATTTCTCCATAAGACGACATGGAACAACTTTTTGAAAAAAATGAAACCACCATCAATAGGCACCCTCAAGATGTACAGTCCCATGAAGAATACATAGTAGATCCAAAATAAGACAGTTTTGGTGCCCTTGATCTAAACTTGTCTTTTAAAAAAAATGAGAGAAAATCATATATTCTATGTTTCAATGGTCCACCAAGGTTTGATGATGACCATCAAGAGAAAAACAGATCTGAATATGACCCTAAGGCTTGTTACAACAACATGATGATAGTCCCACTACTCTAGAAGGGGGCACAACCACCATGATCAATTAAGTTGGAAAAATATGGTGATTATTTATTCATTAATTAGATGTGCAACAAGTACATACTTTCTCAATATTTTGAGGGCATTCAAAGATCAAGAACTCAAATTCATATCTCCTGGTGCCATTCGATGATGCTATCTATAGAAGTAATGTGGGATATGCAACCAATATGATAGCTTGAATATAGCTTAAAGGTATTAACACTAAAGAAAAAGAATGAGAATGGGAGAAGGGAAGCATTACATCAGCCAAAGAATTCGTTGGTAAAACAAGGTAGTGTGGGAACCAATGACCTCACCTATACCATCCACGGTGAAAACAATCAATTTATTTACTGCAATGTTATGTCATGCAATTGTGTTGTATTGTTGGATGATAGGTCAAATTTTAAACAGTAGGTTGCACACTAAGGTTGCCTACGAAGTTTCTGTCTTGTCATTACTTATCCATACAATAAGGTGGCATATATCCAAATTATTGAGAGTATTACCAGATACTCTTTAATATGGAAAAGTGTTAAGCAACTCACAACAAGAGAGAAAATACCTTGTCATGACTCACGAGGATTACAAAACGATGCACATACTAGCAACTAAAATACATGACAATTAAACCAATGCAGGAAACATGGCACATAGCTAATCTAATATGTCCAGGCCACACCTTCCTAGAGAGGAGGCACCATTGTTGGACTTAATGAAGGGACACCCATTGCAATCGATCTTACAAGGATGCCATAACACAAAAAATAAAAATGAGACCACCCAATAGTTGCACAGAAGAATATAAATTCTGGCACAAGTCCAAACTGAGGCATCTGGGTATGACTAAGAAGTGGGCACTACAAATTCATAGAAAAAGGGATCAAACTTCAATAAAATGTTGATGGATTCCTAGAAAACCTGGAGGACAATCCTAGCTATGAGATATCCTCAAAAAATGTTAGAGGAAAATCCAATACATCACAAACCATGTTATCATGTATAACTTTTTTGGAATGTGGCCCTTAGAGACAACCTTGAAATAGTGGGTCAAAACAAAAATATTTCTTTGTGTAATAGGGACCTCAACTCTCAAAGAAAATAGAAATAAATGACTAGAAAACATAAAAAATAAAAGTTTAACATCCTCTTCATGCCAGAAACAAGATGCACAAAGGTATATCTTCAAAATATGGCACCAAGAATTTGGGACAACTGCAAGCCAATGGGAATTAGATCTTGAGACTTCTCTGGTAGCCTAACCAATCCTTGTAATTATAGCAAGGTGAAACTCACCAATTTCATAGCCACTAGATGGTGGATCTCAATCCACTTTCATGTGATTGGTACCAAATCCTTTGGCACCTTAGTCAATTTATATCAACATGTCAATCCCCTAGAGAAGAGAAATTCCTAAAAAAAGGTATGATATCCCTCCCAAGGTCATCAACAATCTCCAAATAATACTCCCAGACTTTAATATGATAGAAAACCTCTTGGAATATAAAAGAGGCATTATAAGGCTATATAACATATGTACAAGATACATAGAAAAAATAAATTATCTATAACTAATATATCCCTTTCCCAAAAAAAAAACCTAGAAATGAAAATAATTAACGAAGAGGATCACACCATGCGACTAAAAGTCTGGAGTATGTACAAATGTCTTTGTTCAGATTCCTTGATAAATGAAAGGATTGAGTGGAACTCTCTCATCCCCCATCTTCCAAAGAGATAGCTTGAATCACTAGCCAATTATACTCCATTGACAATCGCAGTCTATGGTAACAAATGGCACCCTATTATTTGTAAAAAATTGGCCCATAGACTGAAAAATTGGTGGACCAAGGTTGATTTAAGAAAATGTACAAGTATATATGTATTCCAAGAAAATTTAATAGTCCTAAAATTCAAAACAAAACACCAAAATACCAATAGCTTCAAGAACATTTCACTAGAACAAATAAGATGAAAAACCTTATGAAAAGTATCAGGAAGAGATCATGGCTTGAAGCATGCTAAAGAACCTCAAAAAGAAGGAAATGGATCTTGATTATTAGCGAGACCAACAAGCCAACTAGGTGGAAATGCACTAGAACAAAAGGATACACATATGCTAGTTGGAGGGGAGGGGGATTCCAAGTTATTTCACAAGAAAAAAATGGGATATTAAAATAGGAACAAGAACATAAGCCTTATAGCAACAAATGATGAAGAACTCTATCATCAAAAGGAGATCAATGATGAGCTTAACTCTTTCTTCAAAGTCTTTTCCAAGCATACCATTGTTACACAAGCAACCACCTCACAAATCACAATGAACAATCCAAAGATCATCATAAAGGACCAAAACATCACCATTATGCAATGAATTTATAGCAAAAAAAATCTAAATATGACCCTGTCACTGACCTGCTATAGGAGCATGATGATAGACCTACTGCTCTAGAAGGGGGCCCATAAACAGAGTTTGAAGGGGACAACACTAATCACCGCACAAATAAATTTCAACATGAAAACCATAATGAAACCACTGCACAAAGTCTTTATGATGAAGAGCATCGTAATAAGGGGGCATTTCTTGTAGCACTTGGAGGTTATGACAAAGAACTTCCAAAGGAAGTCCCTAATTTTCCCTTTGAAAAGCATGCGAAAAGTTTAGATTTTTGGTTCCAGATTTTGACGATGTGCATACTTCTTTAGGAGAGGGTGTGGAACACACCCTTGAAATCCATACAAACCTTGATGGACAAGACATGGATGGTGAGTCTAGTCCAAGAGAAAATTTGTGCCAAGAACTTGAAGAATATGGCAGTGTTGATTACACCAATGAAGGTCAATATGAAGATCATGATCGAAATGTTATACAGAATCTTGGTGACAGTCACGTGACAGTACAAGTATTAGTGACTTAAACATTGATGGGTTTGGTGATGTGTATATTTCTCCATAAGACGGCATGGAACAAATTTTTGAAAAAAATGAAACCACCATCAATCAACACCCTCAAGATGTACAGTCCCATGAAGAAAATACACTAGATCCAAAAGAAGACAGTTTTGGTTCGCTTGATCTAAACTTGTCTTTTAAAAAAAGAGAGAGAAAATCATATATTATATGTTTCAATGATCCACTAAGGTTTGATGATGACCATCAAGAGAAAAACAGATCTGAATATGACCTCGTTAGAGGCTTGTTACAGCAGCATGATGATAGGCCCACTACTCTAGAAGGGGGCACAACCACCATGATCAATTTAGTTGGAAAAAGATGGTGATTCTTTATTCATTAATTAGATGTGCAACAAGTACACACTTTCTCAATATTTTGACAGGATTCAAAGATCAAGAACTGGAATTCATATCTCCTAGTGCCATTCGATGATGCTATCTATAGAAGTAATGTGGGAGATGCAACAATATGATATCTTGAATATAGCTTAAAGGTCTTAACACTGAAGCATAAGAATGAGAATGGGAGAAGAGAAGCATTACATCCACCAAATAATTCGTTGGTAAAACAACGTAGTGTGGGAACCAATGACCTCACCTATACCATCCACGGTGAAAACAATCAATTTATTTGCTGCAATGTTATGTCATGCAATTGTGTTGTATTGTTGGATGATAGGTCCAATTTTAGACAGTAGTTTGCACACTAAGGTTGCCTACGAAGTTTCTGTCCTGTCATTACTTATCCATACAATAGGGTGGCATACATCCAAACTGTTGAGAGGATTACCAGATACTCTTTAATATGGAAAAGTGTTAATAAACTCACAAAAAGAGAGAAAATATCTTGTCATGACTCGCGGGGATTACAAAATGATGCACATGCTAGAAACTAAAATAC
Source organism: Pinus albicaulis (assembly GCA_034641835.2). NCBI lineage: Eukaryota > Viridiplantae > Streptophyta > Pinopsida > Pinales > Pinaceae > Pinus > Pinus albicaulis. The sequence goes on along the minus strand of CM076570.1, from coordinate 1,218,987,193 downwards.
ATCCAAATTAAACCAATGCATGAAACATGGAACATAGCTAATCTTATATGTCCAGGCCACCCCTTCTTAGAGAGGAGGCACCATTGTTGGACTTAATGAAGGGACACCCCTTGCAATTGATCTTACAAGGATGCCATAACTCAAAAAATAAAAAGGAGATCGCCCAATAGTTGCACAGAAGAATCTAAATTCTGGCACAAGTCCAAACTGAGGGGTCTGGGTATACCCAAGAAGTGGGCACTAAAAATTCATAGCAAAAGGGATCAAACTTCAATAAAAATGTCGATGGATTCCTAGAAAACCTGGAGGAAAATCCTAGCTATGAGATATCCTCGAAAAATGTTAGAGGAAAATACAATACATCACAAACCATGTTATCATCTATAACTTTTTTGGAATGTGGCCCTTAGAGACAACCATGAAATAGTGGGTCAAAACAAAAATATTGCACTGTGTAATAGGGACCTCAACACTCAAAGCAAATAGAAATAAATGACTAAAAAATATAAAAAATAAAAGTTTAACATCATCTTCATGCCAGAAACAAGATGCACAAAGGTATATCTTCAAAAGATGGCACCAAGAATTTGGGACAACTACAAGCCAATGGGAATTAGATCTTGAGAATTCTCTGGTAGCCTAACCAATCCTTGGAATGCTAGCAAGGTGAAACTCACCAATTTCATAGCCACTAGATGGTGGATCTCAATCCATTTTCATGTGATTGGTACCAAATCCTTTGGCACCTTAGTCAATGTATATCAACATGTAAATCCCCTAGAGAAGAGAAATTCCTAAACAAAAGGTATGATATCCCTCCGAAGGTCATCAAGAATCTCCAAATAATACCCCGAGAATTTAATATGATAGAAAAAATATTGGAATATAAAAGAGGCATTATAAAGCTAAATAACATATGCACAAGACTCATAGAATTTTTTTTTATCTATAGTTGATATATGACTTTCCCAAAAACAAAACCTGGAAATGAAAATAATTAACAAAGAGGATCACACCATGCGGCTAAAAGTCTGGAGTACTAGCTAGAAAACTTACTAGCTAGCAGCTGGGGATCCAAGCTCCTGCTGACCCAGCCCCACTAGTAGGACTGGCAGTTGTATGGCAAGGGAACCCTCTGACAATGTGAATGGTTGAGATTTTTTAAATTATGTTTAACTCAACTTCTTGGTCCCAAGGATTCTATAGAGAGAGAGTCAGCCTCGGCCTATTTTTCCAATATAGTATATGATCTATCATATTACTATTTTTTACCACAACTTTATTCATTACTATTTTACCATCCCATACCTTACCATTTCACATAATTTCATACTATACCATTTTCATAATCATAACAACTATTTCCACGATTTATGAATGTGACAAAAACTCCAAAACATATACTATAATGATTAAGTAATCGTGTCCCAAGAGGCAAAGTAATCATGTTGGAAAATGTTATGAAAGGAGGAACATAGTGATCAACATTAAATGAGAATTGGTCATGAAATAGATAGAAATGATTAAAATGAGTGGCATTGCAAATTTATGATGAAGACAATGACAACCATAAATATGGGAAATTAAGTTTTCAACATATGAAAATGATATATAATCAAAGCCATAATGATAAGGAAATTGAGCTCCTAAAAAAAGAGAGGATGGAATCGAGTTTTTGTAAGTGAATGCTTATAATTAACAAAGGACTAAAAGATATACTCTTTTTTTTATCATTTCTTGGGAATTTTCCAATATGATGTTGTAATGGTATATTATAGAATCATTTTTCCTCTTATAGTGCATTATGTTTTGAAGAATTTTTTTTATGAAAACCCTAAACAATTAATACAAGCTTTGAGAAAAGGTTATAAAGGAGGGTGAAATAAGAGAAAGAGTATTAAAGTTTGGTTAAATTTTGAGTTGGAAACTAAAATATAGACTGGAGTGGACTGTAAAATTACATTTAAAGGAATCCAAGTTTATAAACCTTTGTATGATATATCCTCCCAGGATCAGGGAGAGCCTGCAAGGTGGTTTGGATGGCAAAATTTTGAGCTCCCTCATCATAAGACCTGATTCCACATGGAGAGCTATGGATACCACCCAGTTACAGCAACATAGTAGAGCTATAGTCAGCTAAAGTACTAGAGAAATCTAGGGTTTATAGATGGGATAATTAGTTAGGTTATCCTCCCTCGCCTAAAAGGCTCCTCCCTCAATTAGTGGTTATGAGGGGATGGTGGTTAAGATGGTAAAGTCAATGGTTAAGAGGGGTTAGGCAAGAAACCACTTCCTTGAAATGCATCTCCATGGAATCTACTTGATTGCCATTACCTAAGCTCTCAATACTGGTTAAGCTTTACTATAAATAAGCTCTTATATTACTGATATAACGTAATACCTAACCTCATTACAAATCTTGAGCAATATACATATAATATTCATTACGGATAAACAAAGGGTTATAACATGGTGAAATCACTTGTTTATAAGGTATAGTATGGCTCTGATTACTGGATAACCTATAGCTCTTGATATGAGTGGTGTATTGATATCACATTAATGAAATCAGAGAATAAATTTGTAGCCAGGGTAGATGTGTTTCGAATCATAGAGGGCAAATTTATAACCTAATCAAAGGCCAAATTAAAACACACCTGAGCACGAATTTACTGCCAAAATAGAGCATGAATTTATAGCCAAGATAGAATACGAGTTTAAGGATAAAGAGGGTATATTTTTGGTATTGAAAAGCATGGGAACAAAGGTATGTACAATTGTTGTCTTAAGTGGAAATAAGAATAGTCCTTCTGCGCCAAAATAATGTGCAATATAAATTGAAAATTATATATAATACAAACCTGCGTAAATAAGTACAATGTACAGACCCATATTCGTGAACCCTCATGCAATGTGTGACCCAGATCCATGAACCCTCTCCCTTGGCACTCTCCCTACCCATAGCCTGATGGATGGAAGGATTTGTAGCCTGATACCCATAGCCTTATGGGATGGACAGATAAAGTTGTGGGCAGGGTGAGGCTGCCCACAAGCTTTGGAGTTATATCAAGCTAGCCAGTCCCCCGTAGCCTGATGGAAAGAAAGATTTCCCCGTAGCCTGCCTGATGTTGATCCGTTCATGTCGGTAACTCTTCCCCCTATGTGTATAACCAATAATGTCATCCTTACTTACATATGCGAGTTCTAATATGCACTACATTGCCAAACCCTCATTACTTATAGATGCGGGTTCTGATCTACATTACATTTCCAAACCCTCAAAACAAGCTCGTAGATCCCTGATCCCTCATGCACACTCTCCTTTGAAAAACCCGCAAAACAAGCTCGCTTGGCCCAAAAAATTAATAAATAATACCTTAAATTATTTATATTTCTTATATAATAAAAAAAAAACCCACTAACCCTTCATTATATAGCTAATATAATGTTTTGGGTTTTTAAAATTTTTTTTACCCCAATATGAACGCACGTGATATAATATTGGTTTGTCAGTGACGCCCCCGTGGTCTGATATTGGATAAATGACATTTACATTCAGCAATTTTTGTAGTTCTTCCTTTACAATCTCCCTAATATTTGGATTCATTATTCTTTGAGGCTGTCAGATTGGTCTAGAATTCTACTCAATATATATATGATGTATGCAAGTTTCAGGGTTGATTCCTTTCATGTCAGTGTATTCCCATGCATATGCAGAATAATGTTTTTGCAATGTTTTTATTAACTCTTCTTTTTGAAATTATTCTAGGTTTTTGTTCATGTTTAAAGTTTTACCTAGAAATATTTCAATTGTAGAATTACAAAATTCTTCCATAGAATATAAAGACATTTGTCTGGATGATAAGTATTCAATATTAGAATGTTCCTAAAAATTTTGACTATTCTCACATTGTGAAGATGATTCATGATTTTCTATTGAGTTTAGAATTTTATTTTCTTCACTAATGTGTGAGGTAGTAAAAATAGGTTGTATGTCATTGTCATCATCCATCCATTCCTCATTTTCTACTTCTATCATTTTTTTTGTTGGAGGATATAAATTGAATTTCTTTGTTGAAATTCAATAAAAAATAAACATATCACCAGATCTACAACTGATGAAAGAATCAGCTGTAGCTAACCAAGGCCTTCCTAGTATCAATGGATTTACTCCTAAGTTATTCTTGGGAGTTAAGATCATAAAGTCAACTGGATATTCCCAAGAATCTAAGGATATGTAAATGTCTTCTAATACACCATCAGGTTTGATTACTGATCTATCTGCTAGTTGTAGTAATATTGGTGTATATTGAAGATTTGGAAGTTTTAGTTGTTCTATAGTTTATTTACTCATGATGTTTATGGCTGCTCCTAAGTCGATAAATGTATTTGGAATCTCAATACCATTGATGTGTGTTTTCACAATAGGACTTCATGGATCCAAATATTTATGTATGGTTGTTTTTCCCATCATGATATCTGCAATTTTTCCCACTAACGATATTCTTTTTGTTTCCTTTGTTTTTCTTCCATATTTCTTTATTCTCAACTCTCTTATTGTTTTTTCAAGGATTGTAATTTCTTTAATGGCTTGTAACAAAGGAATTTTGATAAAAACATTCTTCAATTCATCTAATATATCATAGTTAGGAAACATGATTTGTTTTTCTACCCCTTTGTCAATTTGTAATCTTTCAGGGAAAGGAGGTTTTGGTATATATACCGAATGTTTCTTTATGATACGAGTTGAGTTTATTGTATTATCATGTGTTTGATTTTGAAAAATTTGATTCTGATGAAGGGATGTCTCTTCTCCAGAATAATTATTTTTATTTTGAAGATTTTTATCTTAATGAAGAGAAATCTCCTCATCAGAGTGATCAACTTTTTCCTGAATAACAACAGAAGGCAACTTCTTCTCTAATATCCTACCAGATCTAAGTTGAACGTTGTTAAGATCTAGTGGAGTTATCATATAAGTATGAAAATTTCCCCCCTTCATGTTATAAATAGGTTGTGCATTTTTATTGTTTGGGTTTGGATGTGGCTGAGCATGTAGTTGGTTTGGCCTTTGTGGTAATGGTAATAGAAGTTGTGGACTATGATTTGGAAATTGAGGTTGTTGACTGGTTTGAGGAAATTTTCGTGGAGGATATTTCGGATAAGATTGTGGATATTGGTGGTATTCAGAATATCTACCATAAGGATTTTGCATTCCTTGTGTCCAAGGTTGAGGTTGAGACCAGGGTTTTTTCCATGGCATTAATGAATTCCAGTTATTCTGTGGGGGCTGAGTATACATCTGAGTGTTAAAACCTTGAGTTTGTGGCCCTTGCCATGGTCTTCTAGAAATAAAACAAAGAGGATCTACTTGGTGTGGTGCTATTTCCTCTTGGAAAACAACCTTAAGACCTGGAATAGAAGGACATTTTTTGTTTCATAATTTTCTGTACATATGACATAGGTCTCTATGATTTTTAAATCAAGAGGACATTCTCTTAAGTCATATTTATTTATGCATTTAGGACAAAAGATAGATAAGGCATCACTTTCAGCTCTTTGCTTGTTTTGTAATTTTAGGGTGTCTATTTGTTTACTAAGACTCCCTAAAATATCTGTTTTGAATTCATCAAGAAAATTTCCTATTTCAACCCTACTCACTGTTCCAGTTGCATATTTATTGACTCTAGAGAGAATAGGATCTCTTGGACTTCTCCCAATTCTTGACTTTCCACTTGAAAGATGTATGCATAATTCAGAGATATCAGGTAATGATAGTTGAGAGATGTCTCCCTTTCCCATCATATTAAGAATATCTATCCATTCATCTCTAATGGATGATGAGAATCCTATTTTAGCTTGTCTAAAATGAACAATTGATTTCAAGGAAACTAGAAACAAGAATAAACTTGAATTGTTTTGTATGTTTTGGATTTTTTATTTAAATGGAATTAAAAGCAAGAAACACTAGAAAGTAATCGCACCTAAAGAAATATTTTAATGATTGAAAAATAAAACTAAGAAGGAAGAAAATGAAATGTTTAATGTTTACCTAAGAAAGAAAATTAATCTATGAATCACTCTTAAAGAAAGTATTCTAATGACTAAAAGATAAAACTTGCAAGAAGGAAGAAAAGGAAATGTTTATTCAAGAAAGGAAAATGATTTATGATAAACTTATATTGCATAAAAAGAAATTAATCTAAATGATAAATCTTAAGCTATATCAAATCAACCTATGCCGACAACTATGATAAATTATCTCTAAATATATTCAATTGAATAACAAAACATCTATCTAATTTACTTCTAAATCTATTTAATCAAATAACGAAAACATCTATTTAAACCATCTCCAAGTCTATTCAATTACATACAAAACATCAATCCAAATTATTTCTAAATCTAGCAAAGCATATATCTAAACTATCTCTAAATTTATTCAATTACAAAGCAAAACATCTATCTAAATTATCTCTATAAAGCACCGTATCTATCTGAATTAACTCTAAGCCTATTTAATTATGAAGAAAAAGCATCTATAACGAAATTATGCAAATGGAAATAACGAACAGTGAAGTAACAATATCAAATCTGAGCATCTATATTATGGAAACCCGAAAACTATTTGCAATGAGAAAGAAAATAGAGCATATTTCTATTGTACAAAAATGGAATGCATGTTTAATCTACGAAATGTAAACATCGTATATGTCTACTATGCGAAAGTGAAATACATGTCCAATATACGAAATGCAAATGTAAACAGAGTTATGCTAACAATTACGATAAGAAAAACAAGGTAAACATAGCGTCTATCTATGCGGAAAACATAACAAAAAGCATAAGAAATTAAACTACGAAATGACAGAACACTAAACTATTAAACCTCTTATGTGCAAGGGCCCTCCACAACAAAATGGTTCTGAAATTATTCGCAACTAACTACGCATCGATGATTCCATAAATGCCTTCTCCTTTGATTGATAAAAACAAAGTTTCAAGGTATAACAGTCTTACAATAAAATCAAGCTTGTTTCAGGTTTACACAACTCGATATTTATAACAGAGTCGAATTAAATGTTTGAGGCGATCACACCTTTGGAGACTAATCAAACTAGGCATGAAACTCTAAACATAAATGTGATTTTTTTTGCTTTCACGATTTTCTATGTGGAGAGAAAATCGTGAAGCTTAATCTTCTCACTCGCTTGTTTCGGATCTTTGCTTTGACTGACCCTTGGACTACAATCATAGGCACTTTCCTTCTCGATTCTAGACAAGTAGATAGGATAGAATCCATGAATGAATCATTTCCCAACTTTCCATGTACTTCTATCCTTCATTCATTCTTCGAAACCTGTTAAACCATGGCGGTGGCTGCAGAAACGAAGGTTAACTACAGAATTGAAAGAATTTTGTAGCTAAATACAAGTTTTATTCAAATAATAAGAAACATTTAAAATATGAAAAAAAGATCATTATGGTACCTTACCCAGCTGAAAATGTGAAAATCAATATTGTTTGAGCTTATGGAGTTTGACAAAAAGGAGGAAAAGGTAGTGAAATGGATGTCAAAATTGAGGCAGTCTTGAGGCTCAACAATGCCCAATGTGTCTCCAAGTGTTGTCGTCGCTATAACACCCTCCAAAATTTCACCACATTCAGATTATGAATCATACTGAATCATTGTATCAAGTGTCACCTTAGTCGTCAAGCGTTGATTCATGTTATTCTATATGTTTCAAGTGTTCTTGAGTGTTCTCAAGTGTCGTTGCATTGGGTAGAACATCTTTAGTGCATTTCATGGTTGTAATATATTTGTAGTCATAAAATGACACTTTCGAGTCACAATTGCACATGCTTCATAGATTGTACATGGGGAATTTTTGTAAAGTGGTTTTTTGATGTTTACTTATCATTTTATGAGTTTGTCTTTTTCATCTTGATCAGTCATGTGTCACACATGATTTTTTTTCTAAAATTGATCATGTTCACCCATTTTCCTATCTTCTAGACTTCGAAATTTTTTGGTTTCAAAGCGAACACATTAAGGCTAAGAGTGCATGAGCGCACTCTGAAGCCTTGATCGGGAACCCTTTCTTGTTTGGAAGTGCGCCATGCACCCTCTAAGAGCGCAAAGTGAAATTCTTAAGCCCTTTCCCCTTGTTCCAAACTGTGTCCTTGAAGAGACCAAATCTTCCTTTGAACGCACTCCTTCAACCCGAAGGAATGCACCCTCCTTAAGCGCATGAGCGCACCCTAAAGGCCTTAAGCTCCACCCTTCAACCTTGCACAATGTGCCATGCACCCTCCTGGACCCTTTGAGTGCATGAATGCACTTCGAAGGCACAAAGCATCAACCTTCAGCCTTCAGGCTTGCGCCATGCGCCCTCCTAAGCCTCTTGATCGCATCACTGTATCCCAAAGGCCTTCCCCTTCAACCTTCAAGAGTGTGACTTGTTCCCTCCTTCTTTCCCTTGAGCACACAACACACTTGGGAAGCTTGAAGCCTCCTCCTTTTTCCTTTGGACTTGCACCATGCACCTTGCCTTGATTGTCTCTCTCCCTTGAGCACATGAGTGAATGTCGAAGCCCTAAAGAGTCCCCTCTCAGCCTTGAAGCCCTTCGAAGTGCGCCAATATGACCAAAAACCCTCCTTGTCCATTTTAGAAGCACTAAAAAGGAATGAATGATATATCTACATAAAACATGCTAAAATAAGATATTTTTAGGTTGATGGTTTCCTGTCGTGAGTGATTGCAGATACAAGTGTTCTAGAAACAGTAGGGAAAGCACATATGAGGAAGATTGGGAAAAGAATACAAACAAAGGAAGCATCAAAGAACAAAGAGCACAGTGAAAGGTTGATGATCAAAGCACCCTAAAGACTCCAAGGTCAAATACCCTTTGGAGGGTGAAGGCATCAATGATTAGAAGTTGTATGAAGAACGAATACAAGAGCGGAAATGATGTCACCACTGAAGAAATTCCATGTCATCAATCACTATTAGTCACAATAACCAAGGATAGTGATACGTCGTGTCTTCATCACATGATGATGTGGAAGTTATGATATAATCTTGTAATCATTGTAAAGACAAATAAGTAGAAATCTAAGAGTCATGTATGGACAAAAGAGCTACGAAAGTCCAAAAGAAATGTAATAACAAAAGTCATATGTAATTCCAAAATTCATTTGGAAGTCCAAAGGTCATTGGATGTTAGAAAGTCAAGAGTCGTGGGGATGCGAAAGGTCATGCCTTAGTTATAAAATGATCCTCATTTCTCATGTAAAGGAAGTTTAACCTTGGCTTCTCCAATAAGGCATTAGAGAGATAAAGGTAGTACCTTTGGGGAGAAATTAGTGGCTCTAACACTCCACTATTTGAGTTAGTGATGTTCATTATATTTATGTATCTTGGAACTTTTGCTTAATATTAAAGCCTTTCAGGCCAAATGTTATGAAACCAACTCCAAAAATAGAAGAAAAGAGAGATCAACACCTTATAATTCAACCACTTCGAGGGGGAAACCTCCAAAACATTACATAAATGAATAATTCTTGGATGATACAAATGACCAAAACATCCTTCTATATATAGGAGTCCACGGGGTCACAATATAATCCCAGCTGACTTAACAATAATAATGTAAGGGCACAATAATAACAATATTGGGGTTACAGGGGTACAATAATAACAATAAGGGGGTTACACTAACAAAAATAAGGGAATATACTAGTAATATAGGGACCTAACATTCTAATACTATTCTTTGAATGTTTATGGTTCATGTTTGCTTTCACTCGTACTGGAGTAAATGAATTATTTTGGTGACTTCAGTGCTTAACTTATTGGAATTGTGTTGAAATGTTTATAATGATCGTCACATATATATGAACTATTTCGCTTGATGTTAAAAAATCCTTTCTCTTTCTACATGTGTATCCATTAGGGTAGTACTATTACTTCTCCCTTAGAGGCTCACTTTACTTACCCTCTACATTGAAATAACCTTGATACATTTGCAATTGAACATTCACAAGGCACACTCTCTTGCTCATTCAAAAGAACTTATGCGCTTCTCTCTCGTGCTAACATCTAAATACAAGGAATATCTTTAAGAAAATGGTAGCCAGATCGTATTCCAGATGGGACTTCTACACCAAATGGTGTGAGTTCTAATTGAGACCTCATATTGGGGAGATCCTCTGTATGTTGGCAGTATCCAGTGCTATCAACACCTCCATTCTTTCTTCACAACATGAAGAAAAAAATTATGTGTCTATCTCTCCCTCTCAAAGAGGGAGGATATACTCTTTCCTATAAAAGGAATATATCCAAGTTCCCTCTTAACAAGATACTTTCCCAAGCTCCTTCTTAAAAGGGACTTGTCACCAATAACAACTCTCTTCGGTGGAGATCATGGTACTATCAACTACTTGCAGGGCTCCTTCCTTTCGCATCATGTCATGAACTTCAACTTCTTCATCATGTAACCTTCTTCTTCATAGGGCATCAATCATCTTCTTCATCACTTCCATTCAACGAAACATCGTGTTGAACCAACAGTAATGACATCCTTCTCTTCATCGGAAAGTGATCTTCTAGTCCACATCTGGCTATCCTTCATATAATTACCTCTTCCAAGTCATGTTTCTTACAAGATCTTCCATCCAATATCATGAATATTAGTTGTAGGTGACTTCTACAACCTTATTCTAGTAGCCCTGTTCCAACCCAACCAGATGATTTCAAAAATCAAAATGAAAATTAAATCAAATTCACCTCTTTATGATGGCCTTTCCTCATGAAATTTTCTTCCAACATCAACATCCTTTCGTATAGTGTATGAACTCATCTCCAGACATACATTACCAAGTTAATCCTTTTCCAACATATTAGGTTTTTCGTATCTTCTTCATGGAGATGTCATAGTTAATCCTTCTAGTTACCATATGTTGATCACTCATCTTATCTTCCTCGCGAACTTTTATTTCACCTTTCTTCACATATTACTTTCATAGGATATTCCATAGTTCATTCATCATAGGAATCATGATTTCTAACCACCTCATAGTCTCCATCATGTCATATTCATCGTGTCTATACATAGAAGAGTTCAAGGCATATTTTCTACATGCCTTCATGCATCATTCTAATGGAAGAGTTTTTGTTTTGTTTTGTTTGTTTTGTTCTTTTTTCTTTTTTTTTAATCATGCTCATGAGATAGAGCATTTTAACCCATACTATTTTCAACCATATGATGACATGACTTTATCTATTTGTAAATATACATACCTCTTCCTTCTCTTGGTCATCCAAAATTTATTTGGCAACTTTATTTCCTTTCTTGAAGATGAGAGTGTTTCAACCAACTTGAATTGTTGCAAAAAATTGTCACCATGCCTTCATCCTTCTTAACCAGTGGATCCAACACAAGGTGGAATGTAGACTGTAAGAAAGGCAGTTGCTTCTTATAAGTAGAGGTGAACCTTCTAATGAAGATTCCAAAGGGGGATATTGATGATCCTCATTCTACAAATGCTTCTTCCTAATGATGATGATGTATGATAATCTATTTATCTTGTTGGGTATGTGTTATATTGTTTCCACGATTAATCGCATGCTTGGGGGGGTCGCACGAGGTGGGTAACCCCTTGCGCGAGGTCCGGGGCAGCGCCCCGAGATTTTTTTTTCCTTATTTTTCGGTGGGTGGACCCACCTATGGTTTTGTGCATGGGTCTGCACATGGTTTTGGGCAATGATAGTTTTTGGCCCCTAGTATTTTGAATATCCGGTCAAGGGAACTACGCTTGTGTTCTAATCTAGGGTTAATGGATTGGGGTTTATGAATGCTTCGGCATGTATATATATGTGTTGTAGCACTAAAAGAAATATAATGAAAAATCAAGTTGGTAGTCCCAGTTTTGGGATCCAGGGGAAAAATATTTGTGTATCTGTTTTATGTTTTATGCTCTCGCTATTGTTTATTTTCTATCTTTAAGAATTTGTTTGCAGATGATTTTTGTACAGGGTTAAAACCTACATATATTCCATTTTTCTAGATGACTTTCCTTGAACCATACATAATGCTACTTTGGTTTTCCTTATATGCTTCCAATGGAGATTCCATGAACTACTTCGTTTCTATCATGATGACTGCTACAACCATATGAAATTTTATTTCGTTAATCCTTCCATGCGTCTATGGTGATGTCTTCTCTATCTCAACTCTAATGCATCTTTCATACTTGATATTACCTACATTTACTTTCCAACTCATGTGTACATAAAAATGTGTGAGAGACCTTCTAATAGTGAAGGCATATCACTTCCTCCTTCTTTGACTTCATCTTTTTAGGTTCTTTTTCTACTTCTTCGGTGACGTGGGCTTCATTTCTCTATTTTGTCTTATTGTCGTGCTTCTTAAGTTTATGATAATTTCTTTCAAAATAACCATACTCATTACATTCATAACATTGGTTTTTTAACATATCAATCTCGTTATGAAACCTATTTTGAGGCCCAAAATTTCCAAAATTTCCTTTCTTGCTCGTTGATGTTGCATATGCTTGAACTTGATCATTTGATCCAACATCGTTCTTCGCCTTTAATGTAGATTCTTCTATTTTTCATAATGACCAAAAATCACTGAATGGAGTGGTTTCCTTCTTCCCATAGATGCTTGACACAAAGTTTCCCCATTCATCAGGTAGTGAATTGAGAACAATGGTGGTCATATATCGATCAACCATTGCTTATCCTAGCTCTTGTAGTTGATGTCTAATTTTAGATAGCTTCATGAAATACGAGGCTATCCCTTCTTCCCTTGAGATTTTCATCTTATATAGTTTGATTCTCAAATATACGATCTTTCCAGCAGTGCTTATATAAATAGCTCTTCCAATTTGTCATAGATTTCCTTTACTGTCTTCAACTTTGCAACATAAGGGATGAGAGGATCCTTGATTGATTCTATGAGGATCCGTTGTGCCCTAATTTCTCCTTTCATGTAATTTTATAGGTCTTGAGATTGCTCTTGATGTGGTTTGGTGATGGAGCCCTTTACATATTCAATAACTTCATTCTCCATGAGAATTAGATCAATTCTCTTCTTCCATGCAAGGTAGTTCGAGGTCCCAACCAATTTGCTGTTCTCCTTGCAGAATGAAGTCATTTGGTTTTAGGATTGAGACATACAAATATAGAGTACTTACTTGTCAAGTGAAGACACTCCTTTGATAATGATATCTTTAACTTGATGTCTTCTTTGAATATGCTATCGATTGAAGATGACTTCTTGATGATGATTGCTTGATGATCTTCTTCAAAGATGCTAGAGAAGTGATCCCTTTTTCAATGTGAGGGAGATCACTTGGATGATAAATTTCTCTTTCTTGATTCCTTTAAATGTAAAATTGTAGAGTGAGGATACTTCAAGTGTAGAATGTTAAATCTTCCAAGAATTCTTCAAGCATTGCATCTTCTTTGAATGGAGGTAGGGGTCTTTGAGGTCTTCTTTCTTGTGATGATGTGATCCTTGTTCTTGATGTGATGGATGGTCCTTCTTTATGCATTTTTTTTCTCCTTGATGATTGATGTTCTTGATGCTCCTTGTATTCCTTGATGATTTGATGATCTCCTTGTGCTCAACCCTTGTGTATCCTTATTCAATTGGATGATTTTCAAGCATCCTCCTTTTGTTGTTGTCACCTTAGCTCTGATACCATGTTGAGAAATCTAGGGGAAAATAGGTTAGGTGATTTCTCTTAATTTGATAACTGCTTGTGATTAATTAACTTGATGTACTTGTACTTAGTTCTTCTTTACTTGATTATTATAGTGTTCTTTAATCATCAAACAAATACCAAACAATAAATAGAAATAACACAAGAGGACAAAAAATGTAGGCTGCTAGCCAAAGCCAAAACCTCTCCTTTTGAGAGGAAAACCCATAAGGAATCTTCTCTTCTTATAGAATGTTTAGATGACAAATTCCAAGACCTATGACCCTAGTCAAAGACCCCTCCAAGGCCAAGTCAAACCTTCCTTTGATGAGCTTCCCTTCCACAAAGTCAACACTAGTCAAACTTGCTCTAAAACTTCAGATTTTAGCCTTTCCTTAGCATTTTGGATTTTTCTCTGAGGACTGCAATTTCAGCTTCTATTGCAGAATCCCTAGTTTGCACATGTGAAAAATTAATGGTGAATTCTTCATTCTTTCTTCTTCTTTGAGTTAGGATTCTCTTCCTAGGCAATTAAACATGCAAAATGATATTTTTGACACTTTATTTCGACTTCCTTTATGACTGTGATTTTCTGCAACAATTGCTGCCCTAGTCTCTTTGCACGTGTGAGAACCTTAGCCCAAAAACAATCCCAAAAACTTTGATTTAGCTCCTCATATTCTCCTCTTCTTTGCTCCTTTTATGTCTCTCTTATTCTCTTTTCTCGAATTTCTTGTGTGATGAAAAATGTCCTCAAATGTGGTCGAATTCCATCTTATATATAGGCTTCTTAGGGAGCCTTAATAGGCCAACTAGTTGACTGCATGTTGACAAAGTCTTGGAGGGTCTTTTGTGACACTTTTGAGTTACATAAAATTTATTTGACTTGATACATGGTGCCCAAATGGGTCTTATACATATTACAATGACTTCTTTGAATTTTGGACTCAATGACGAAACCTAGAAGCACTCAATGGATGCTTGACCTATGAATAAAATAATCTTGAGCACAAAACCCACGCTATAAAATAATAATAAAATTTATTTTTCCCTTTTCATGAAATACATAAAATAATGATTACACTAGACATTATGAAGACTGAACATAGTTACACATTGTAACATGAGGTTGCACCCCATGAATTTGGGGGCGTGCCATCTAACCCTAATAATCTCACTAAGTAATCTTAACCCTTTTCCAAGTCCCCATCCACTCTTGATTCTAACACTATTCTCCCAGAATCAGTGGTAGAGAAAATTCCATCATCCCCACCATCTAATTTATGTTTCTAGTTTTTATTTATTGTTCATTATGTCTAGTTGTTTCACGCCAATAATAACAAACATTTTTTGTTTTCTCATATTTAAATAGTAGGACAACAATTTATGAGTAACAACTTTTTTAGTTTTTTCATATTTTGATCACAGTAAAATAATCTATGATAATTAGACTGATATCATGCTAATGGAGGTGCTGGTTTCTTTGGTGGTACGACTCCACTAACCATAAATATACTTTATTTTTTATTTTTATATAATATAATGTATCATATTCTGTTTTTGGATTAAAAAATGATAATTGATAGCAAAATTATCATTTTAGTTATTATTAATGACATTGTCGCAATGACTATCATTAATGATAAAAAATGGTGTATGGTATCTATACTTAATATTTGAATGAAAAAGTAGAAGAAGAACATCAAAGATGCCATCCTTAATTGGATTGGTGCATTTAGATAAGGAATTTCAAATCTCTATTCCTTATTAAATGAATTCGATGACTATTCCAATTTTTTTTTTAAGTGTCTTTCAATTTATATTTTATGCAATTTTATAGTGTCTTTTTTTTTCATTTTTATACTTTTGATGATTTGAATCAAAATATAGTGACATAAATACTATCATAGATGGATTGTTTCCTACAAAGTTATAATCTAGAAAGGGTTCATCGAGAATAAACATATGAATGGGGACAATATGCATTTCATACAAGTTTCTGTGTAATAAATATACGAGTCATAATAGTTTTTGCATAATACATTACTTGAGAGTGAGTTCGATGGAGAGTTGGAAGTTTGAACCATCACCATTTGTTTTTAAATTCAAACATAATACTAATACTGCTTCCATTAATAAAAATAAAGTTTAACAACATTAGGGGAAAAATTAATATAAGTTAGATTCAAGTTTAATATTGGATTAATTTGAAAGATACAAGTATCAATATTTTTAATAGGTGATCCAAACATTATTTAAATGTTAAATTTATGGTTTAATTACTTTTATTTTATAATTTTATAATTTTAATTTGTGAAGTTTTAGTGGACTATTAAAGATGTTAAAATTTTAATGGAATGACAAATTTTAGAAACATTTTCATTTTTATTAAAAAAATGAAACATATAACAATATAGAGAAATTTCAAATTCTAGAGTTGTATTTTTAGAGGTGGTTAGGTGTGCAGATCAACCGTGACTTCCCAATTGGCAAAATACTTAGCAACGAGAACTCAACCAACTGAGGTATCCCTTGGGGCTTCAAATTCTAGAGTTGTTATATCTTCATTTAAAATATAAAAAATATAATTTAATACAATGTAGAAATCAAATGTCTAGTTAACTATCAGATACTTTAATGGAACACCAAATTATAAAACTAATTGCATTTTCATTAAAAAATGAAAAATATAATAATAGAACTTAGAAGTGAAATATTGGACTTGTCTACGAGACTTATTGGAGTTTCTGGCGTGTTGAAAAGTCAACAAGAAATGTGTGTCTAATTTAATTTTCTCTTAATTAAATTGACAATAAAATGTAATCTTATCTCATAATCACTTGTAATAGTTAATTGAGTGTGATAAACTCAGTTAGCTCATGAATTTTGAGTTGAGGGTGGTTGGTGAGGCATGCAGAGTGATTCTATTAGTTATGGAGTTCGAATTGCAGTTAGTGCATTAGTTTAATGCATGAGAAATCAGTTAACTCAATTTATTGAGTTAAAGTCAGTTGGACTAGTTGTAACTGTTTGTTGCACTAGTGAGAGATCAATTGAATTAAATTATATTTAATTCACATGTAGTGATATGCCATGCAACTGATGATTTACTATTAATAGCTACAGGCGTGTCAGTTCCAGTGGAGACCCAGTTGAAACAAAGGTTAAAGGGATGTTAACTATCATTTGTATCATTAGTAGGTTGCCCGCATGAAACAAGACATCCATTAGATTTCCCATGAACATTGCACAGTTTTGGAAGGATGAAATTCCTAAATAATAGCGTTTGCATTCCACATGAATTGCACAAGCAAGGCAGGTTGATTAGAGGTAGGAAATTGGCTAAGTGTTGGTCGATTTTGTCCGGGTCAATGTGAGACAGTTGTGAAAGTGTAGGGGACTCTTTTGAGAAGAGTGCATTGTAATTGTTTCATGATTCCATGGTGAATATACAATAGAAGATAGAGGGGTTTTGAGCAGCAAGCTTTCCCTGGGAAAATATCTATGTTGTGGTTTGATTCGCTTCTTTCTTTACTTGTTGTGATTGGCGATCGTGTTTATTTTCCGCAATTGATTTGTAGAAGGATTCAATATCTTGCTTTAGTACATTGCTTGATCGGATTGAATCTATTGATATACATATGTTTGATAATTTCTACATGGTATCAGAGCACATGAAATCACTATAGTGAAGAAGAAATTGAGTTTGTGACTAAATATAATTCGAATTTGCAAAATTATTCTTGGTGCGATAGGCATATCAGGATCGAAATGGCTTTCAATGGCTTGAGATTGGAGTATGCACTGGAAAGACATGATGGAGGCAATACTGGAGGACAATGGGTTGAAAGAATTCATTGATAATGACATTCCAAAACCCGTTGCAGCAGATGCCGCAAATCTTGATACTTGGCAAAAGAAGGTTGCAAAGGCGAGGAGGATCTTACTAGAGGGAGTATGAGACCACATTGTCTTAAGTCTCCATGGAAAAGCGACACCATATGCAATGTGGAAAGATTTAAAATATCTGTTTCACAACAGCAGCGATCATAGAAAATTGGCACTGAAGGACAAACTAAGGAAAATAAAAATGGAGAAAGGCGACACCATTCCGAAATATTTAACCAAGTTTGTACAATGTCGAGATGAGCTTGGGAGCATCGGAATTACTGTCGCGGATGATGACATTGTGAGGCTAGCTCTTCTAGGACTTCCCAAGGGTTGGCATAGTTATCAAGACTCTGTCAATGGGAAGGAGAAGATGCCATATTGGGAACGACTTTGGTCGGATTTGGTGCAAGAAGAATTCAGGTGGAATACCAGGGATGGATCTTCATATAAGACAGATGATGAAGAAAATTGCACTTTGGATGCTAAGGAAAAGAAGGGGAAAGGAAAGAAATCCTATTCCAAATCTAAGTCCAGAAAAGAAGGAAAGAAGCGCAACATCTCCAGAGTGAAGTGTTTTCACTGTCACGAGCATGGAAATTATGCCAATAATTGTCCACAAAAGAAGAAGAACAAAAAGGCTTCAGGATCTACAGCTGGTGAGGCTTTGGCCTCGCAATTTGAGTTGGAATTCTCGCTCATTGAATGCATGGTGTTAAGGGCAATGGGATCAGTGTGATACTTGGATAGTGGTGCATATTTCCACACGATGGGAGATAAAGAACTTTTTAGTAGCTTGGAGGAGAAGGACCTCTAGATGCATATCGAAATAGGTGATGATGAGAAGTACATTGATACCGAGATTGGTACAGTTACCTTCCAGAGACAGTCAGGTAAATCCTTCTTATTAAAAAATGTAATGCATGTACCAAGCTTGAAAAAGAATTTAGTTTCAGTCGCAATGTTCGAGGATAGAGGCTATGATGTGGTTTTCAGTGAAGGGGAAGCTTTCCTTCGACACAAAGCCACATGACAAGCCAAGAAGATTGGGATTCGTGTGAAGGATCTCTATAAACTTGATGTAGATGGCTGCGTAGCATAGATGGGTGACAAAGTGGTAGTTGAGATGAGGGTGAGTTATGGCACAAGAGATTGGGCCATATACACCACGGAGCCTTGAAGGTCATGCAGAAAATTTCTATGGGACTTCCCAAGGGTACTCTTGCACCAATAGACACATGCAAGGGACGTACTATGGGGAAGTATGCAAAGGCCACTTTTCATGAAAAGGATACCCGAGCTTCAGAAAATCTTGAGAGAGTTCACTCAGACGTGTGTGGACCATTCTCTATTTCTTTGATAGCAAAGAACATGTACTATGTGATATTTGTTGATGATTTTTCTAAAAAGTGTTGGATCTACTTCTTGCAAAAGAAATATTATATGTTCTCAAAATTTCTTGAGTTCAAAGCACTGGTGGAGAAAGATATGGGGAAGCATGTGAAGGCTCTTAGGAGCGACAATGGTGGTGAGTACATCTCCAATGAATTCAATAAATTCTGTAGCAAAGAAGGAATTTGGAGAGAGTTGATTGCGCCTCATAACCCACGACAGAATGGGGCCGCAAAAAGAATTAACATAAAAATTGTGGGTGTTGCACGAGTGATGTCACATGATCAGGGCCTAGCGTTTCATCTGTGGGCGGAGGCATGCAACACAACAGTATTTGTGCAAAACCGTAGTCCTCATCGGATACTTGGCATGAGTACACCAGAGGAGGCTTTTTCTAGTAAGAAACCTGATGTTTCATATTTTAAAATTTTTGGCTCATCTGTTTATGTGCATGTGACCAAAGAATCCAGGAAGAAGCTCGAACCAACAACTGAGATTGGGATATTTGTGGGGTACACTGATACTCCCCACAACTATCGGGTGTATTTTCCAAACAACAGGATGAATGTTGTGAGACAGGATATAAATTTGATGAGGAGAAATCCATGCAATTGTCCCTTGAGAGGGAGCTGGATTTTCATGCAGATGAATAACTCTTGGTTCCAAAGAATTAACCTCAAGATGTGGAGCAACCACATGCGGAGGATCATCGAGTGGCATAAAACACTCATGCATAGGCATCCACTAGAAATGGTAGAAGGCGCACTACAAAAGCTGATAGATTGAGACTTGATGTGGCAAAGCATGTAGGAGCACCTACTTCACTGCACAGACATAGATAGTCTCCAAACAGGTTTACTCGATACATAGCTCTTATGAGCAAGTGTATTGTGACAGAACCATCCGCCTTTGAGGAAGCAGTGCAACAACCAATTTGGGTTGACACTATGGTTGAGGAGTATGAATCCATCGTCAAGAACAGTGCATGGGAAGTTGTCCCAAGACCGATCGAAAAATCAGTGGTTGGATCTAGATGGATCTAAAATGTGAAGCAGACGACAGATGGGAGTGTGGAGAAGTACAAGGCTAGATTTGTAGCCTGGAGATTCTCAAAAGTTGAAGGGATTTACTATGAGGATACTTTCACACTGATTGTGAGATACTCATTGATTAGATCTATCCTTGCACTCTCAGTGCAAATGGGGTGGCAGATACATCATATGGATGTGAAAAATACATTTATCAATGGAGTTATTGAGGAAGAAGTGTACATAGAGCAGCCAGAAGGTTTTGAGATCTTTGACAGTGAGTCGCATGTGTGCCAACTCAAGGAAGCATTGTATTGGCTGAAGCAAGCATCTTGTGCTTGGTACACTTGGATTTCCAGCTATTTCTCTGGGTTGGGCTTCACCAAAAGTGAAGTGGATCCAAACCTGTACCAGATTGTGGTTGATGGTAAGCTCTTGATTATCATAATTTATGTTGATGATATAATTTTGACAGGTGATGAGCAGCTGATAAATTCTTGCAAGGAGGATCTTGCAAGGGAGTTCGAAATGAAGGACACGAGACTCCATCACTATTTCCTTGGTTTGGAAATATGGCAGCAGGATGGTGAGCTATTTGTTTCTCAAGGAAAGTATGCCAAAGAGATTCTAGGTAAGTTTCACATGGAGAGTTGTAAACCCATGGAGACTCCTCTTCCAGGAAATTGGAGGAAAGAGGATGCTACTTTAGGAGAAGTAGTGGATGCTACTGTTTAAAGGCAACTAGTGGGTTCACTGATGTACTTGGTGAACACCAGACCAGACATTTGCTACGCAGTTAACCAGCTGAGTCAAGCTATGGTTAAGCCGACCAAGCTCTTTTGGAAGGCACAGAAGCATGTCTTGATATATCTCAGGGGCACTATAGATTATGGATTATGGTACAGACGAATAGAGGGAGTGAAGCTTCAAGGCTTTACATATGCATATTGAGTGGGCAGTCCATCAGACAAAAAGAGCACATTAGGAGGGATCTTCAACATAGGATCGACAACAGTTTCTTGGTACAGCAAGAAGCAACAATCTGTGGCATTCAGTTCATCCAAGGCAGAGTACATGGCAGTAAGTCATACTGCATGTGAGGCCATCTGGATGAGAAAGACCCTGGTTGGTTTGTTTGGTTCTCAGATGGATTCGACGGTGATACATTGTGATAACCAGAGTTGCATTAAACTCTCGATTAATCCAGTATTCCATGATAGGTGCAAGCACATAGACATCTGGTACCACGATCTCAAAGATTGTGTTCAGAGGCACATTATGTTACTTCAATACACTCCCACGGAATATTAGGATGCAGATATTCTGATGAAGGCGCTCGCCAGGAGAAAATTCAAATACCATAAAGGCATGATCAGGGTGGCAGATAATCCCTTTCTTGTTGAGAGGGAGTGTTGAAAAGTCAACAAGAAATGTGTGTATGATTTCATTTTCTCTTAATTAAATTGGAAAATAAAATGTAATCTTATCTCATAATCACTTGTAATATTTAACTGAGTGTGATAAACTTAGTTAGCTCATGAATTTCGAGTTGAGGGTGGTTAGTGAGGCATGCAGAGTGATTCTATTAGTTATGGAGTTTGAATTGTAGTTAGTGCATTAGTTTAATGCATGAGAAATCAGTTAACTCAATTTATTGAGTTAAAGTCAGTTGGACTAGTTGTAACTGTTTGTTGCACTAGTGAGGGATCAAGTGAATTAAATCAGATTTAATTCACATTTAGTGATCTTCCATGCAACTGATGATTTACTATTAATCGTTGCATGCCTGTCAGTTCTAGTGGAGACCTAGTTGAGACAAAGGTTAAAGGGATGTTAACTATCAGTTGTATCATTAGTAGGTTTCCCGCATGAAACAAGACATCCATTGGATTTCCCATAAGCATTGTGCAGTTTTGGAAGGATGAAATTCCTAACGAATAGGGATTGCATTCCACATGAATTGTGCAAGCAAGGCAGGCTGATTAGAGGCAAGAAATTGGCTAAGTGTTGGTCGATTTTGTCTGGCACAGTGTGAGACAGTTGTGAGAGTGCAAGAGACTCTTGTGAGAAGAGTGCACTGTAATTGTTTCATGATTCCGTGGTGAGTATACAATAGAAGATAGATGGGTTTTGAGCAGCAAGCTTTCCCTGGGAAAATATCTATGTTGTGTTTTGATTTGCTTCTTTCTTTACTTGTTGTGATTGGCGATCGTGTTTATTTTCCGCAATTGATTTGTAGAAGGATTCAATATCTTGCTTTAGTACATTGCTTGATCGGATTGAATCTATTGATATACATGTGTTTGTATACTTTCTACATGGCAGATTTTTATCTAGAATCAAGTGATTTTTTTTCATGAGATTTTCGGCTACATTAAAGATAAAATAAATACCATGGACAAAACTATGGATTCTGGTAAACCTGGAATTCAATAATTTGACCAAATCAAATTTACGCGGACCACGTTTACAATATACATTTAAAATCATATAATTATATTCATGATCAAATTTTATAAAATTGTAAAAAAAATTACCTTGAATATAAAATTACTATTATTTTTTTTGGCAAATTTAACAAGTCCCATGTAATTGTACAATGAACTTCAAAGATTTAACTATATAGAATTTAACTCTATTAGTAATTTTAAATAACCTTATAATAAAGTTGAAATTTAATTCAAGTTTGTATTTAAACTTACTTAACAAATTTAACAAGGAATGCATAGTAGCTAGTACTTGCACTTAGCTAAGGGCTACATAGTAACTAGTATTTGCTGCTTACCTTAAATAAACTAAAAAATAATAAAGACATGGATTTCATCACAAATAAAGCAACTAATAATTAACTAATACTGTTTATATTAACATATATACACTTTAATATATATGTTTATTTTTTATATATTTTATTTGTTTTATTTTTTATTAAAATATATATATATATATATATATATATATATATATATATATTAAAATATGTTTTTAATTATGTGCATTTTATTATAGGCATTTTATTATTGGATTTCTATTGGTGACACTGTTGAGATTCATCATCCTCGACAAGAATCTCAACAATGTCATTGTCGTTGACCAATTTTCGTTAGTCTGTGTGGCCTATTAAACCTGTGTTGCTTGCTTTTGACCAATTTTCATCAATTTGTGTGGCCTGTTAAATGCATGTTTCTTGCTTAGAATATCTATTGGAAAATCTTATTTTTGGGTTTGATAATGAGTGATGAGCCTTTGTTTCGAGTTACAGAGCAGCTAAGAAGGGTTTATATAGCGGACGATATTGTCGTACCTTATCCTAATAGGGGCTATGGGAACAATGAACGAAAGGGAGCAGGGGCTGTGAGAGCGACGACAACAAGAACAATGAGCGAAAGGGAGAAGGGAACAGTGGTAAGTGAACACAACTGACATCGAAAGGAGCAGTGGGCACAACAAGTGGCACAGGTGGGAACAGCGACAGCAGGACCCACAGAGGCTCGAGAAAGAGGGAACTACGAAGAAACAGACAGAACAACAGGTGTCTCAAACCCACATCTTTTTGTCAGTTTATTTGTTTATGTGCATTATTGTGGGTCAAACAAGAAAACAAAAACAATTTCACCTCAAACCCGCCTCCACTAAAACTCTGTTAAAACTCTCATAACTGCAAACATTAAGATAACTCGATATGGGGACAGGGGGACCTGGTGCAGAAACAATGTCGGTTCTGGTGGAAAATAAAAACCCAAGAAACAATGAGATAAGAAGAAACATTTCAAATGGGTGGGATGTAGGAGACAGTTACCAAAGGCAAATACTGAGTTCAGGACTAAGGAGACTTCTGGAGGAAAGCGGATGCACATCTTGGAACCCCAATCTCCAAATCTCAGGGGATGATAGGGATACCTATTACAAAGCTAGTGCGGAGAGAATAAGTGAGATTTGGAATGCCTATATCCCATCGTTTTTTCAAGAAAATGCATTTGGCGTAAATGAAAAGTTGATCTTTGTGAATGCAAAGCAGTACAAA
Source organism: Pinus albicaulis (assembly GCA_034641835.2). Classification (NCBI taxonomy): domain Eukaryota; kingdom Viridiplantae; phylum Streptophyta; class Pinopsida; order Pinales; family Pinaceae; genus Pinus; species Pinus albicaulis. Next base: position 1,218,963,129 of record CM076570.1, on the reverse strand, counting down.
GGGATTTTATGGCGTAGGAAAGACAAAAAGATGAGACAGTCACAAAGAAAAAAACTCACTTGGATCTTACCAACCACAACTAAAAATAATACAAGCCTCTCAACTAAAATGCTTTTATTAGTAGTAAAGCAAGCAGAACAAAGTGGGGTTTTTAGCAGGAGCAAAGAGGCTGGAACAAAACAAAGAAAACCTAGACCAAAGAAAGAAAAAAAATGAGGATACTCCAACAAACAGAAAGAAAATCAGTAAGGATACATACAACCCCACATCCACATCATTGATGTGGTCGCCAGAGCTATATGTAAACGAGCTCATGAGCATGAAAAAGAGAATCGAGTATATTGAGCTAAAGGGACAGCATGAAGTGGTCAAGTTAAAAGAAATTTTGGAAGTCAGTCAAAAACTTGAAAGAGAAAACAAGGTCCTCAAAGAACAGGTAATAAGTTTACAAAACAATATGGAAAGGGGGCAGCAAGAGTTGATCACACTGAAACAAGAGTTAGAACAAACAAATACAGCCGGAGAAAAAGACATAGGGGCATGGAAAAACAACAAAGCAAGTAAAATGGAATAATTTCAATCAACAATTGCAAACATGGAAATAAGAGAAACCAAATTAAAACAACAAATAGAAGAAGCTAAAACTTGGGCTCAAGTGGTAAAGGAACTGAGGGTTGAACAAAAAGAGTCTATGGAGAGACAAATCAAGAAGCAAATAAAAGAAGAAAAATATAGGCAAGACAGGGCAACAAATGTCATCATCAAAGGCTTGAAAGACTATGGAGAAAAATAAAGAACAAATATGTTAGCAAGGGATTTTCTCAGGGACAAGTTGAACTGGACATGGTATATTCAACAAGCTAATAGGATTGGCAGAAAAACATAAAATGGAAAGGATAAGCATGTTAGAGTCGCACTAAAAGGTATAGAAGACAAGATGGATATCTTAAAGAATAGAGGGCTACTTAAAGGAACTCATATTTACCTAGACGATGACTTGACACTTGAGCAGCAAGAGGAGCGAAGGAAGGAATGGGAGAAAGTGAAATCAGCAAGAGATGCAGGAAAATGGGCGTGGCTGAAAAATGGGAAAGCCAAAATCAGTGAGCGCTTAACAAATCAAAAATAGAGATTCAGGCCCCCCCGAGAATATCTAGACATGGTGAGTTGGAATTGTAGAGGTTACCCTTGGAGAAGAGGAATGGGATTGGGGCCCATAGCAGAAGGGAAAGACATTATTATCCTTACAGAAACACACGAGAATGATGGGTGTAGGATTCCATAATTCGAAGGATACAATAAAATTTCGATGTGGAACGAAGAGATTAGCACAGACAAAGGGCATGGAGGGATCACCATTCTAATAAGAGAAATGTGGAACAGAATAGTGAAAGTAGAAAAAGAAGATCCAAATAAGCAATTCATATGGTTAAGGGTAATAGACAACAAAGTAACATTCAGGTTAGTTGCATGTTACTTCGCCCCAAAAAACTCAAAGTTATACAAGAGGAAAAATTTAGATAGAGAAGACCCTTATGTTGCTTTAAAAAGATATATTGCAGCCTTCAAGAGTTTAGGAGATATAGTGCTAATCGACGACTTTAATGCTAGGACAACAGACAACCAGTGCATTCAGTGGGGAAGTGAGGGGAATTTAGACAGCAAGCCTCTTTAGTTAGAGGAGGATGAAAAGCACACATGGAAAATGACATATAAATATGGGAATGGGAGGGTGTCACACTTTGGAGCTGAGTAATTAGGCTTATGTAGCCTCCATGAGATGGTAATCTATAATGGCATGAAAGCGTGGCCAACATCCCGTGACATCACATGTAAAACATACAATGGCCAAAGTGTGGTGGACTATGTAATATGCTCCTAGGGCCTTATTTGCAAGCTGTTAGAGTTCAATATTGAAGCTTGTCCTATAGAGATGAATTATGATCATATGCCTCTTTGTATTAAGCTAGGCATACAATCAAGTGGGATACAAGAAGGGCAAAACCAACAAGGTCATAAGAAGGTGCATGCAAATGGAAGAATCCTCATAAATCAAGAAAACCAAGAGCTCTTTGTCGTTGCTTTAGAAAAACACTTTCAGTGGGAAAAAATCAACACAGAAAATAGGGAAGACAATGCAGAAATAAAAGGCATGGGCAGCAGCATGCTGATCCCTCTAATCCACAAGGCTTTAAAGGTGTGCAAAAGGTCTCGGCCGGAGAAGAGGGTCTCAAACACCTTCCCAACGAATCCTTGGTTTGATGAAGAATGCAAAGTGGCTAAAAGATCCCTTAAAGAGAAGGAGGCAGATAGTGAAAGCAAGAAAAAATATAAAAATTTGATAAAAACAAAAAAAGAAATTTATGTGACTGCAAGAAGAAAGGATTTAATATCTTTGGGAAAGCAGAACCCCAAAAGATTTTGGAGAGAATTACAGCAAAAGAGAAAGCAAACACATAATAATATCTCAACCACTCAATGGGTGGAATATGAAAAGCTTCTTTATGAGAGAAATCTCGAGAAAAACAACGCACCCATAATCAACTCCACAAATGAATTATTTTCTGTGGAGAATGTCAAGCTAGGCATAAAAAATCTAGTGAGTGGTAAAGCCCAATACATTGATGGGTTACAGGCAGAATTCTTAAAATGAGGTGTGGATATCTTGGCCCCAATCATTAAAAGGATCTTCAACAACATCACATAAGCCAATTTTCCAGTGGAATGGACAACAAGTATCGTTATCCCTCTTTACAAGGGGGGAGACACCAATAACCCCTCTAATTATCGCACTATTATGGTCAATCATCTTCTTGGAAAATTGTTTGGGAGCATGATGGAGCGTAGAATCAGTAGCTAGGCAGAAAAAGAGGGTAAAAGAGCAAGAGGACAAACTGGGTTTAGGCCAAAGCATTCTACAATTTCTCATTGAATCACGCTTAGGGACGTCATTGAAAAAGTATGGGACATTCAAGGTGAGGAAGCCTTTTGTTGCTTTGTTGATTTCAAAAAATCTTTTGACGCTGTTCCTAGGGATAAGCTTTGGAAAAGAATGGAAGAGCTTGGAATTCCAAATGAATATAGAGTTGTCGTCGACAAATTGTATGAGAAAGTTAGTGCTAAAATCATAACTAAAGAGGGCTTCTCGGAACGCTTTGGTAGTGACATTGGGGTCAAGCAGGGGTGCCCCCTTTCTCTCACTGTATTTGGTTTATACATTGATAGTCTAGAAGAATGGCTACTAAACACCAGTGGAGAGGGTATTCAGATAGCAGGGTACGTAATGAAGCTACTTTTGTACGTTGATGATCTTATCTTAATGGAAAAATCTGCCCGTGGTTTGAGAAAACATTTGAAAGCATTAGAGCTTTTCTGTCAGGAAGTCGGGTTGCAAGTAAACACCAGTAAAACCAAAGTCATGATCTTCTCTTTGAAAAAAAAGAGCAATAGGCGAGCTTCATATTTGAGGAAAAACCTCTGGAGATAGTGGAAGAATACAAGTACCTACGTATTGTTTTTCACAATAGGCTTAGGTGGGAGACATGCACAACTAAAAAGATCTAAGGAGGGTGGAGAGCTTCTTACCTTCTCCAAAACAGATGCAGCGAAGCAGAATTGTGGGACTAGAGAACCAAGAAAACGCTATTTGGAGTGTTAGTTGCCTTAGTTGTATTATATGGATGTGAAGTTTGGGGCAGCAGCATGTCAAATCACAAGTGGAGACAAATAGAACGAATTCAAAAGCACTTAATCATTAGTAACCTCAAAGTCAAGGCAACAGTCCCATATGAGATCTTGCTAGCTGAGGCTGAAATGTTTCCATTGAAAGCTTCAGCAATCATTCGTTTGCTAAGATATCTAAAAAAGGTGGAAAACATGGAGGCAAACCGCTGGCCCAAGTTGATTCACATGGAGGAGCTACAACGCAGGAAGAAAACATGGAGGAAACTAAATGACAAATGGATGAGCAAATGGGGAATTAATTGGCAAGACTGCCCTAATGCTAAAGAGGAGATGAATAATTGGGTGGCTGAAAAATTCAGGACTGCCATGTGGGAAAAACAGATTGGCAGAAAAAAGCGATTTATCTCAAAAACTTCAACCCATCACAATCGCATGAAGAAAAGACTTACTTGAGTGCGAAAATCAAGGGAGAGCTAAAATTTTAATAGCACAGCTGAGGACCGGATCTCACCATCTTAGGTGCGATACAGGTAGATGGATAACCCTCAAGGAAGAATGGGAAGAAAGAATTTGTAACTTTTGCAGGCTAGGTGCAGTTGAAACTGAATGGCACTTTATCATGGAGTGTCTGGCATATGAGGATATTCGTAATCAATTTGAAAGTGATCTAAAGGTAGACAATTTGAGTACGTTGTTCGAAAAAGCAAGGCTCCACAAAACGACGAATTTCTTGATCAAAATCCACAGCAAAAGAACTGCTTGAGAGGGAAACTTGAGAATATAATGTCCTATTTGTTAGAGGTGGAATGTGGGTCCCTTAGACCAAAGAGTCTCGTGAACGTTATTAAAACATATCATATCATATCATTGCTTGGTAGGTAGCAGAAAGAGAAGGGCACGGTGTAGGCAATTGGAACAACCCTCGATTTCTTGTGCAGCGCTGAAAAGCTTATAAAAACCCGAGTTGAATCAAAGAAACGGGAGTGCCCAAAGTTTTATTTTGGAATGGCCTTGTAAGCCGTCGAGACAACCCTCCGTCTCTTCATGAAGAGTTGCAAAGCTTACTAGAACCTGCGATGAATTAAAGAGACGAGAGCAATGATTTGGAATGGAAGATCTATGTTTCAGTGAAAATGACGGAGCAAGAATTACTATGGGCCAGCCTCAAGAAATTACCGACCTACACCAGAATTCGGAAAGAGCTCTGCGAGAACCAACAAGAAACCTGATCTATGTATATATGGTAATAGGACCTTTGTCTCTTCCGCCATCAGTTCAGAACAGATCGAATGAAAATTTTCCCTTTGGCGGTTTTATTTCTATGTGGAATTCGTCTTCATTACTCCGACAGAAACACAGGAAAAGATCGGATTTTAGCGTGACGCGATCTAGACTACACTGTATTCCCAAGATAAAAAAATCCTTTCACACTTGTTTTCTTTACAAGGATTACTCGTATTTCAGACCCAATTGTTCAGAGGACTTGGAGAAAAGTCCTTTGCAACTCAAAATCTGACAGCTCTACAGTAATTTGGACCATAAAACAATTTGAACCTCGACTACCCTTAGAAGAAGAAAACAGACGATAGTGATAGAGAACAACGATATTATGGAATCATATAATTGGAAAAAGTTCATAATTATCCCTTGCTCTCCCAAACATCAAACAAACTGGATCCTTTGAACTTTTCACAAAAAACAAGAACGAATGTAGAGATGTGAAAACAGAACTCACACCAGTGAAGCATATATAAAACTCATCATAATGATCATCATTAGTACAAACGACCAACTCCCCATCTTGCATAATAGTGCCCAAAGGCATTCTCGCTATTATTTAGCTGAGCAAGTATTATATATGTAATAATGAAAGTACAACTTTGACATACTATACCCTATTGTGATCCAAGTTCAAATCAAGATCTAATGTTCAAATCAAGATCTAATGGGAGGGTTGATCCTTTCCTATCTCACCCCAATTTATCTTCAGGGTTTATTATTTTAATCTTTTAATAATGAAACTATAACTTTGATATACTATATTTTATTGTGCTTCTAGTTTAAATGGAAATTTACTTGAAGAGTTAATCTTTTTTATGCAATTTTTTTTTGCTTAAATCTGGTAATTTTTTATTTTATTTTTCCAAAAATAAGGTAGTTAGAGTGTTTGAGTGGTTTTTTTTATGGCGAAAATGGATTCAACACCATCAAAATCCTTTACTACGCCATATAAAATAATTAAACTATATATTCTACCATTTAACTATTTTATATTTATATATTACATATTTTACTACATCTATATTTAAATAACTAAAAAGACCACTAAATAAAACATTAAAATCATAAATTTAAAAACAAATAAATTTAGATCATAATGTCTTATAGTTATTTTTTGTATTTTAAAATTTAAATATAATAAAATTTATAAATTTTAATATATAATTTTATATATTTTTAAAGAAAATGTAAAATTGATTTTCTTCCATGTCCATGAAATTTAATATGAAAACTATTTACATGATTTTTTTAACAAAAATTGTTAAAGTGAACCTTTTAAGCTATTGGTTTAACAATTACATATCAAATTGTTAAATGCTATTCGTTTTGGTAAATTTTCTATCATTGATATATCTTTCTACTAAACCATCAATGTATATAGATTCATATGGATTATATATAAATATATATGTAATTAAAATAATAAAATATAGGGGAAAATATGTTATAAAATTTTAAAATAATAATAAAAATATTATAATTGAGTGATAATACTTTGATTGGATATTAAAAAGATTAAAATTTGTCAATTGGATTTATATAGGGTGGTTGGGTATAATGGTTGTTATCTTCTCTAACTAGGTTCAAAGCCTCACTAGTAACATGATGAGTTATAATGTCTTAAATATTGTTATATTAGCTTGAAATCTTGAGTATACATGTAAATTGGCTTGGTACCAACAAACCACTTTAGAGAGAGACAAAATAAAAAATTAAAAAGAGTACTTTTTTTAATATACATATATATTGTTGGATTCTTTATTATGTATTAATTCTTTTATATTAAAAAATTATATTATTTAATTATTTATTATATATTAATTCTTTTATATTAAAAAATTATGTATTAACAAATTTTGCACTTTTCTATGCTTGATAAATTCAAATTTAAAATGAATTTACATATATTTATTTATTTTATATTTCATTATCACATACATTAAAGTCTGTAATTATTTGATTTTTATTTAATTTAATTTAAGTTGATTTAAGATGGAAGAGAATGGAGTTGAAGATATCGTTTGTGCTTTTCCTTGAAATTTCAATAGCTATAGGTTTTCAAAATTTCCATGTTTTCAAACAAAAAAAATTGTTTTCCTTTTCAACCTATCTTGTCCTCCAAGCTTCATTTTCTAAACTTTGAAACATGGGAGCAAGTAATTCACTTGTTGCCCGTCCAAAATCACATCATGATAAAAATAATCAGGGATTCCTTAAATTGAAGGAGAGAGGACACCAATTCAAATGGTTTAACCTTTTGAACACCCCATGAAATGTGTGTTTCTCAATTGCTTTTTTTTCTCCCCCAATCCAAACAGTTTCTTATCATAATCTCAAGGATGTTGTTCAGATAAAGTGGTAGAATATCAAAGTGATGTCTCCTCGAGGATTCCTTCTAGTTTACTTATGAATTCCGTGATAGAAATATGATATATTGTAGATTCTATAATGCACTTTTATCCACTTGGAAAACACTACTTTACCAATACTTTAGCCTCCTAATTTCTCATGCCTTCCACGTCGACATGCTTGTTTCTTTTGGTGCAGCTACCTCGGCCTCACTCTACATTCATCTACACTTTTATCGACATGTCTTTACACCTTTTTGGTACAAATGCTAGTATAATAATATGTCATCTTATTTCAATTTAAAGAAAAACTATAATTCATGAATATGGAAATTACAAAAAAAAAGAAAAAAAAGAAAAAAAAAAGTTAAATTAAAAAAGAAATAAAACAAATTAAAAAAATGAATAAGTAATAGAAATGGAAGATATTAAACAACCCAAATTTTATAAAATTGCAAAAAAAAAATCCCATAAATATAAAATTATTACTTTTTTGAGCAAATTTACCAAGTCCCATGTAATTGTACAACGAACTCATAGAATTTAACACTTAAATAAACAAAAAAAATAATAAAGGCAGATTTCTTCATAAAAATAAAACAACTAATAATTAATTAAAATTATCTATATTAATATATATTCACTTCAATATGTTTATATTTTATATATATTTATTTGTTTTATTTTATATATATATATAATTAAATTTATTAAAATATGTTTTTAATATAATGATGTGTGGATCTTAATTTGAAAATATGGAGAAAAATAATAATTCATGGAAATAGAAATTAAAAAAAAGAAAAAAAGAAAAGTCAAATTAAAAAGAAATAAAAACAAATTACAAAAATTTGTAAATAATAAAAATGGAAAATATTAAGCAATCCATAATAATACTTCAACTAATCCCTGTGTCTCTTTTATGAGATAATACTTCAACCTTATAAATAATTAAGTGTCTCTTTTATGAGATTGGCTGGGAAACACTGTTCATCCTAGCCAATCCCTGTGCTCCACTTATTGCCTTTCTGCCCTGTCAAAAATTGACACTTGGCAGCCATCCATCCCACCCTGCTGCTCTCAACTCTCTCCGTGCTGCTGTCCAATCGCTCGGAGAGTCGCTGCGGTTTTGGCACCTTCGGCGTTTCCTTTGCACGGCCGCGCCATGCAAATACTACTTTTAAATACTAATCAAAATTATCAAAAAAATAAATTACCCAATATTAAATAAAGGAAATATTAAGCATAAATTGGTTATTACAAATTGTCAAAATCAATGCTTAATTAATAAAAATGGAAAATTACGCTTAATATCTTGACTCCCTCAAAAATTTTCAAACATCGTATATTGAAGAAACCTGCCATGGGTTCAAGTAACCCCTGCAAACACCGTATAACGAAGAAACCTGCCATGGGTTCAAGTAACCCCTGCAAACACAGCAAAGTACATTGCAAGTTCCATCAGCGCTCCAAACGACGGCAGCTATAATGAAGAAAACCATGAGCTGACCCAGTATGTCGATACTTGGTTAAGAAACAAATATTTAAAGACTGAACTTCTGTGAAAAAGCAGACTAATGCGTAAAAATAATTTCCAATCTCCAAACCGTGTGCTTCGTAAAGCTGTCAAAAGGCAAATCTCATTTTACGATACGATATTTATGAGGAATTAAGCTCTCGATTCGGTTATATATTTCCAGGGATTCAGCCGGCGATTCGTCAAATGAATATGTTCTTTTTTTATAAACTTTATCATTTATGCTCTCGTAGTACGAGAATGGATATTGTTCCACATTAAATCCCGCTAAAGTGACTTTAATAGTGCGAGCGGATGTTTTCAGTCACATCGTCCCTTCCGACCATCAACCCACACTTTCTTTTGCATTTATTCTTTGCTTTCCCTGGAATATCCTGCTCCCACTCTTATAGCTTCCCTTGGAAGAAGGCGGTCCTACTCCAATTCTAATTGCTTCCCATGCAAGAATGCGGTCCTACTCCAAATCAACGTCCTTCTGAATTTTCTTAAATCCTTGATCAACGAGTGTGAGCATCATTCTGCTTTTCACTGTAATCCTATAGAGAGTTCAAATACGGCGGTCGAAGTTCTTGAACTGTAATCAAGTATGGGGTTTCAAAATTCAGTTGAACTGTAATAGGTTGCGGACTGGACTGTTATCCAGCTGGTTATCTGTGACTATTACTGTTTTGGTTACAAGTGGTTAGACGTTTGACAAGTGTTTTCGGGTCTTAAATCATTTTGGGATTGGGGAGCAATTCTGGGAAAGGAAGAAAACGGCGAAAAGAGGGCCATATAAAAAATGGCGTCAGCGATTTTCGAGAATATGGTGCTCAAATGGTCATTAGAGGATATAATGAACGAAAATCTGTTCAAAGGCAAGGTCAGTATCATTTTGCTTAATATTTCAGAAAGTAGCTGCGATTGCTTGAATTCTGAATGATTACTTAGTAATTTTTATTTTATTTTATAATAAATATTTTGAGTACATGGGAGACCGTTCAATTAGCTATATAAACCATGAAATTCAGGTTTAAAATCCCAGTAAGTCGAGCTTTAATGGTCCACGCCCGACTATGGTTGCATGCCCATTATCCTCTGTTTTGTTCGATGTATTTCTGTGGGCTGTTCTATTGTGTGAATTTAATATCTTCAAAGCAAAAAAATTCACAAATTTGATGCCATGCATTTCATTATTGGGCTGGCTCTGGTTATTGTGATTTCTTTGCTTCTACACCTGCGTTCTTGGCTAGAGTGTTTTCTAGAAGCTTGTTCTTCTGACACCTGTTTTTTCACGCTACAAGCCCATCAGCAAATTTGTGTTCATGTTTAAGTCTTGGGCAGCATCATTTCTATAGTTTTTCAAGAATGGGCACTGAGTTTCCAGCTGTGTTCCCCCTGAAACCCAAAGCTAACGCTATATATGATCAAAGGTTACTAAGTATAATAAAATTAAATGTACAAGTAGGAGGTTCTCCAGAATTGGGGCTATATGAGAAATGTTGCAGAACTTTTTCATGTAAATTGCAAAATTCAATAATTCTGAAGATTGTTTATTATTTCAAGGACACAGTGAAGTGACACAATAAAGAATTCTCTTATCTTACGGAGAGGTCTTTCCTCCAATTCTTGACATGTTAGGAGATTGTATAACTTTCATAATACTTTGGGGTTATGCTTGCTGAGTTAATATTTTGTATTTTTTTGGGTCATTTTGAGTGACTGGGAGCATCATTCTACATTTCGAACGGATTTTTAATCCTGAGAAGGATATCCTCATGATGCTTTACACGTTACATTTCCTTTAAATTAGTTATTTTAATTTGTAATATATTCTGCGTAGATGCAATTAATTGGTATTGTTGGTAGAGTAAAATGTTGGAAGGAAAGTTTAATAGCTTTGATATAATGCCACTGGAAATAATAGCTTTCTAGACTTTCAAGGAGGCTGGCACGGAGAATTCAGTATATGCAATTTGTTAGCCATAATCTTTACATGGGTTTTTAATTTATGTATGCTAACTTTAGTGCATGTTTTAATGCACTCATTATGCCTTGCATGTTTTAATGCCGCATATGTGGAGTGTGTATTCTACTGCAAATTTCACTGTGTGGGCCCCTTGTCCTTTTTATGAAATCACTTTATCATTGTATTTCATAAAGTGATAAAGTGATCTCCCTCCATGATCTTTGTTCTTTAGAAGATTTACACTTTGTCTTATTAATACCCATTAATTATTTAATTTCCCTAAGTTTAGACTTAGGGTCTCCATTAAAATAATTAATTATTTTAATAAAACATGAACCGAGTGGAATTTCCACAAACGGTTTCTGGGTTCTTTGGAATACTGATGTCCAAGCCTCCTCACAAATTTTGAGACTTGGAACACTTTCTGACGCTACAAAAATCAACACATAAGACCAGTCCTTTACAATAATACATCCTCATGATAATATTGTTGTCCTTCTGAAAGGAGCCTAAGTGAATTTAAGCAACTGGGTATTGACTTCACCTTTTGTAGCCTTACACACTTCTCTATGTATCAAGTTATGCCCTAATACAAGGCCGAAGGCATGCCAATAACAATCTATTGAGATTATTTTGGATCAACATAGTTGAATGCGTCCAAAAATAATGTTATAGAGATGTGCTTAGCGAAAATCATGGATAAATCTCACAGCTACATATGCTAGGAACTCCATGGCACATATATTGTTTCAAATATGTCTTCACATGAACCTGCAACATAGAAGAAATTCTGAGCGAGACACCACATCGCAAAACAAATTCAACCCAAAGACATTTCCATAACAAAAGTTTCGACCCTAAAGCAAGCAAAATAATGAACCAAAACTTCCTGGCCGTAGACATGCACTTAAGGCCGCAGATACAATTCATTCGATGCCCAAAATTTGACAAGGAGCTCGGTCCTAGGTATGCTTCTATCTTTTAATGTGATGAAGCCTTGATCTTTAGTGATCCTCTTTCCTTGCTACGACCTTTAATCTAGATTTTTGGAATAAGAGTTTGCAAGTCAGCTGTCATAGTTCAATACTTCAAGATGTCTGATCTTTGAAGAGGAAGGAGGTCATGGAGAATTGTCAACAAACTTCTTAGTGATTTCTTTCTCTTGCTTGAGCTTATCCTCACCTGAGCTTTTATACCATGTTAATTTTAGTTAACATGTTCTCTTCTTAGGACAATTACTTCAATGTTCCACATGAGGCCAAGATCAATTCCATTTCTTTCATTAGAAATCACATAAACCATTATCACATTGACAATAATTGAATAAAGAACATAAATAACATATGCAGAAGACAATCCAAGACAAGGGAACACAAGAATTTTGCAAATACGAGGGAAAAACCCCAAGATGGGGAAAACCCTTTGTTCAATTCTTCTTATTATCATATCAAATGTTTAGAAAAAGAGAGAGAGAGAGAGAGAGTACAATAATATAAGTAAAAAATGACTTGCCAAATTACTGTCCAAAACCAGCCTTGTAAAGTTTGCAAATCTAACTGATGTAGCTTACTACCTAGTTAGGGCTCTTAACAGCTACTGTGTAACCTTCTCCCAATGGGCTCCTCCATTTGCTGTCCACATCTAGACATCCAACATTGATCTAGGGCTCGAGGCTTCTCGTCAAGGCACCCTACAACAATCTTGTACCAACATCAACATGAATCTTCCCACAAGTAAGGGTTACACCCTCTTGATTATGGCTGAGGTATAGAACTCAAACTAGACCATTCAACCCTTCCACAAATGCCTCCAACTTGCTGTTGTAGTAGCCTTTCCTGCAGGCAAAAACTAGAGTACTAAATCATGCACAAAAAGATCCCAAACTCACCTCTAAGCTAGTGGCTTTATCTGGCAAGGAAGACGCACTCAATCACAGAAGAAAAACTGCCCAAACAGTCCTTCTAGCCTTTGCTCAAGTTGCTCTAGGTTTGTGGCTTTCCTCCACAACAAATCTGCACCAAAAATACTCCTCAAGATGCTTGTCCTCCTTGCCTCCAAGATGCCTCTAACTCGCTATCCAAATCGCAGAGGTATTCTTGATATTATATGCTCATTAGATGTGTGAAAAGAGGTTGGAGGTCACCTCTATTTATACAAATCAGTGAGGGTCAAGAGACATGTTTCTTGGGCTTCATGAGCCTACATGAAGGTGTGGGCGACCTTGATAGATTGCATATGTGTGGGCTTTATTTCAAAAACATATTTATCCCTGTCCAAATTTAGCGATCTTTAGGTTGATTTTGGTCCTTTCGAATAGAGGATTTCAATGAAATAATTATCTCCATAAAATGAGCTGTCCAAATTGGAATTTGGCCTTAATTTCCAATTTTAACAACCCCCCATTTAAGTTGAGGGAATGAAACCTCGATCAAAGCCCTTCCTTATTCGAAGTCACCCAATAATCCATGCCCAAGATGCTTGCTTGCTACACAAACTAGCATGCCTTGTAAAGAGGCAAAAGCTAGAGGGCACAACAACACTTGGGACAGAGGCCCACTGTCACCACAACTTTAGTCCCCTACTCTTCTCGGATTTTCACCGACGGGAGGAGTCCCAATATAACTCACTTGTGATAAATGTCTCTATGATAGGCTTGAAGCGAGGCAAGGTAGCTCATTCAATGGAAAAGTTCAACAAAAGTGCAAGCTATGGGAAGAGCTATTAAGACTTTCCATGAAAAACCCCTTGGAAAAGAAGCTACACGAGGCCTAGGGTTGAAATTTGAGATGATATATATATGTGCATCCAAGGTCAAGGCAGGAGGGAGAAAAGGAAATGAATAATTTACTTTTCTAAGTACTAAAGATATTACCTTCAAAGAATCCCTAAGTTGAAGGATTAGCCTCTAGGGTTCCCTCTTGATGTGACAACCATAGTTATTAAAATTGGAACCGGTGATCGGACCGGTGGACCTAATGAACCGGGTTTCTAACCAGAACCGATCTAACCGGGAGCGGTCAGATCTCAATGAACCGGTTTAAAAAAAAATACATTAAATAATTATTTTTAAATAAAAAAACTATTTTTAAGATTTGCAACCATGATTCCAAGTCAGTAGAGACAAAATATGTAAATTTTGCTCATTTATATACCATGCAAAGGTGAATATATCAAAATGGCACCGAGTGCAATACATATCATCAAAAAATACATAAGAAATGAGGCTCCAAATGGCCCATAAAGTCCAAAAACAATGCTACAAGCTATGAGGCCATTGGCCTAATACAAGACTACACATGAATGATGATCAATCATCAAATTCATCATCGCTACTAGACACAGGATCAACATCGGCTGCTACATAGACATCATCTGGATCAGAGTCTGGAGGATGCCTCAGCCTCAGGCTCATCTGCAACCTCAGTACCCCTGCCACCAATAACAATAGAAGTGGACCTAATGGAAGCACGAGTTGCTCGAGGTGCATGACTAGTGTCGTCCATTGGTTGTTTGCCTTTGCTTGATGCAGCTACCAATCCTGGGTCTGCGTCTGATGGTGCCACCAAATTTGCTTCAAATTCACCCCCCGCTACTGCTGCATCAAAATCAAAATCAGCCTCAAACACTGGATCTTCAGTCTCCTCCACCCATTCTGATGTTGGATCAATATCATCCAACACAATGGGATCTAGATCAGGTGTTTTTCTCATCAGTTGGTTCCGCCTCAAGCGAAGGTTGTATTGCACAAACACAAGATCATTTAACCGTTTATGTTCCAAACGGTTTCTCTTCTTTGTGTGTATGCGCTCAAAAACAGACCAATTGCGCTCACAACCTATAGCGCTGCAAGTTTGGCTGAGGATTCTAATTGCAAACCTTTGCAATTGAGGACATTGGCCGCCAAATGACTCCCACCAATGTGCTGCAAATAAAAAGACATTCATTAGTAACATAGTTCATTTCATTACTTATTTACAAACAATTTAACATGAAAAGAAAAACAAATTGGAATTGCTTACCTGGTTGATCCACATCTCTTGCCATTTTTGCCAAGTTGTTTCCAAAGGTACCAGCTGCCATACTGAAAAGAGTAAGTTGTTTATGTGTTTCCAAAAGGTCTGCACGGTTAGGGATCATGCGCTCCAAGCAATCAATCAATCCAGATCTGACCTCCCCATCCTGCTGATCTCCTAGCCGAGCTCTATAATGATACTTTGGGTTCAAAAAATACCCAGCTGCATGTATAGGACGATGGAGTTGATTGTTCCATATGTTATCAATGATCTCCCATATCCGGCCATATTTAGCTAACCTGTCCCTGTAAGCTGCCCGTATCTGCTCCTTGGCCTGATCCATAGCCTCATAAATGTATCCCATTGCCATCTTTTCCCCATCCACCATCCTTAACACCTTAAGAAGGGGCTCAGTAATTTTTACCAGCTCTGAAGACCTTTTCCAAAAATGACTGTCAAAGACTTTCTTTTTGGTGTCTTTTCCATCTTGTCTACGAGCCCACCGGGATTCAGTCCAATCATCAGAAGAAAACATTTTTGCAAGTTTTTCTGTTGAGAATTGAGACATTGCAACGTGAGGAAGTGAGTTGTAAATCTCGTAATGGCAGGCCTAACAAGCTCTTTGCCCCCTGTGTTTTTCCTCATTAGGCTCAATACCCATGAGTGGTTGTAAATGTATTTTGTAATGCACTTGCCATGCTCTACAGTGTTTTTTACCCATTCTAGTTTGCCTATGTCCTCAAGCATGAGGTCTATGCAATGTGCAACACATGGAGTCCAAAATATGGTACTATACTTGGACTCAAGCATCTTTCCAGCAAGAACATAGTTTGAGGCATTATCTGTGATGACCTGCACAACGTTCTGCTCTCCCACTTCCTGAATAATCTCATCCAAAAGCTCAAATAGAAGGGCTGCATCCTTCACCTTATCAGATGCATCAACCGATCTCAAAAACATTGTTCCTCGAGGGCAAGCAACAAGGAAGTTAATGATAGTGCGGTTCTTTCCATCAGTGCATCCATCTAACATGATGGAACAACCTGTTTTGAGCCATGACTCTTTATATTCAGCCAAATACTCATCAATACTAGAAATCTCTTGTTGCAAAAGAGCTCCCCTTAACTCATGTGCAATAGGGCCTTTGAAGCCCTTTCCTGCAACAAAAACAGAGTCCCACATAGCTTGGTAATAAGGTGAGCGAGCAGCATTAAATGGGATATCTGAATCATACCACCATCTAGCAATGTACTGATGAGAAGCTTCTTTGCATTGTTTTTTCCAATGTCGATCCAAAGTGGGTTGACGACTTGGAGTTGGCTGGGACATGGAGGCACTGGCAGTGGCTATGGGATTAGCATTGGACGAGAAATAACTCATGAGGTTGGGTTTGATCTTTTGCCAACAGGAGGAACATAGTGAAAGGGGTTATTGGTGGAAGGGATAGAAGTGGAGTCTTGAATATCATACTCATCATTTTCATACCCACTCTCTCTCATCATTTCTACTATTTCCCTCTTCCTTGCAATTTCATCTTGGATGGCCTTCTCCCTAGCCTTAGTCTCCTCAAACTTTTCAAGCTTGGCAAGGTATTTTGCCCTAATCGGACCTAACACTACATTAGGTGCATCACATGGCGTTACACTGCCTCTTATCCCAGCCAAGTGATGTTTCAATCTAAGAATACCCCCACTTCCAATACATTTTTGATAAAGTTTGCATACCATCTTTCCATCAATCACATCACAATGGACCCATGCACTGTCCTTGGCTTTTGGAGGCATCTTGACTTGAAATAATTGAAATTTGGAAATAAATATGCCATTTAAAAAAAATTGCAGCTAAGATAAATGGACAACTAAGGCTAAATTTACGAAACAAAATGCACATTCAAACATACAAAATTTGATAGCATAGGACTAGAGATTTGAGAGAAATAAAATAGCTAAACACATGAGAAAATAAATACATGAACAACAATGAAATGAAGGATTTTTCAAGTGAATATTCTTACCTGGCAATGCATACTAGCCTCCTTAGCGTCCTCTTGAAGATGCCAATGCTATTGACGACTCCAGACTATCTCCAAGATAGCTTCAACTCCAACTCCAAGCCTCCAAGATCACTGCTCCGACAAACACTCAACACTCTCCAAGCTCTCAATCAAACTCACAAATAGTAAATGAGTTGGTGTGAGACAAAGGAGAGGCTGCCCCTCCTTATAAAAGATTGGGGAGGGTGTGTTTGGAGGGAAACAACCTTCCCCTTGGCTCCACATCAGACCTAAAGCTCAACTGCGGCTGTGCGTGGGTCCGCGTAGGTGATTAGCATCTAACCGGCCGGTTAGGTCCGGTTAACCGCCGAAAATTGGAGAAGGGCCCTCCCTGACCGGGTTGCTTGGCCGGTTCCGACTGCGGGCACATCTGACCGGCCGGTTTGGCTGGTTACCGGTTCAAACCGGCTGGCTTTAATAACTACGGTGACAACTAGGACATCAAAATTTATGGAGAATTCACGGTGGGAATTCTACCAAAACTCGAGCACCTTTAGAGGAGACACAAAGGAAGATTTCTATTCAAGCCAAACTAAAATATTCCTCCTCTATTGGAATTCACACCAAGCCCTAGGTGAGCCCCCTGATCCTTAAAGGGACGAAGAAAAGGAGGAAAATTTATGGAGAAAATATAAGTGTGACCACCAAGAGATACGACTAGTGCCTAGACCATTGGGAGGTTGGAATCATGGGAACTTTTGTTTGATCAAATTTCTTTAAGGAGGCCTAAAGAGGAAGCTCTAACTATCCCTTCAAGCATTTACCCTCTTCAATATTAATTAATGGAGTCTCATGGATTAAACATAATCATGATTCACTAGGAAAATTCTTTTCACATTATCAATGAATAACACATGCAAAATTTCTCAAAATTACAATTCTAGAACAATATTCAATAACTAGAGCAAGAATTTCATCAAGAGACATTATTCCATGCATTAGACATTAGCGAAAATCGGAAATACACCATTAAAGAGCACTTACAAGACAATGTGAAGTATATCCTGTTGATTTTTGGGTAGCATCGGATGTGCTCTAGCTCCAAAACTTTGTGGATGGCCTAGAACACATGAGATCTCCAAGACCTAGAAATAGTTTGGAGAAATTCCACCCGGAGCTTAAGTTATTCAAATAATTAATTCTTTTAATGGAGACCCTAAGTCTAAACTTAGGGAAATTAAATAATTAAAGTGAATTAATTTAACATGTGGGTGAGAATGTTCTAAGTGACGAAGATCAAGTATTTTCTAATCTTAGCCGTCGATTAGAGATTAGATCACGATTGTTGATTCGTCAATAGGAAAAGTATTAAAGGAAGGCTTGGCGTCAGTTGGAGGTACACACAATGGATCTAAGAGATCAAATTATTATGACGGAGCAGTGCTCAGACGAAGATCAGATCTGAATGATTCAGAGAAGCAGTGAGGGGCAATGTAGTAATTTGTTGGAGGACCAATAGTACATAGCAGAGCAAGGGCAACAGATACACAGAGGAGGCAGTGCAGTCACCAGGAGAGGTGACGCAGACCCCAGAGAGGGTGATGTAGGCCCACGTAGGGCTCACGCAGGGGCAGCGTAGAGGCGTCGAGGGATAGTCCAAATTTAACTAGAGATCGAGGTTTCTAAGCTGGTAGGGCTGAAACTTGATTTATGGAGAGGCTGATCAGTACAGAGGAAGCGTGACGCAGTCCATCAGCTAGACCCACGCAGGCCTACGCAATGGCAACGTAGAGACTGCGCAGAGGCAGCTGGGGTTTCACCAGTGTTTGATCTGGATCAGCCGGGACTTGCAGTGTGAGGTAAAACTCACTATTATATCTGTTTGCCAAGGAAATTCTCTGTTGGGTGAGCCGGATATTGGCACCCTAGTTGTACTCAGATTACTGTTGCTTAATAATATAAACCCTCAGAACTGTTGCACCGGTTTTTCCGCAATGGGTTTTTTCGGGGACATTTGTTCGAAAATAAGCATGTCCTTTGTAAGAATGTTTTGCTTATTCTTCAGTACTTGATCTGTATAATTGTGTAGGTTGCAGTGTATTTGCATTAGTATTTTTACTGAATATTCAGAAAATAAATTGTAATTTAATAAGGCAAGTAGGCAATGCAAATCAGATTTACTGCAGTAGGATTTTTGGTTTAGATTCATAAATTTTCACGTATCCATCCATCAACAAGACAATAGAGGCTCCAAGAAAGATAGTAAAAAAGATCCAATCATCAAAATTCATCCATAAGCATCCAAAATCCTCTCCAAATTGCAGGTTTGAAATCTCTAATGAGGTTTGTGAAAATCCCAAGCGTGATGGTTTGAGGATAGACTAGGTCTCATCTATATATACAAGGTCCATAATGTCATATAACAAATCATAAAGCGCCTCTAACATGTCTAATGTGCTAAGTAACCCACCCATGGTTACAAGCCAACCATCATAGCTTTAAAAATGATTTTATCTCTCTTCCAAGCCGATGAAAGGCTAATGTCATGCATACATGGAGGCCTAGAGAGGCAACATTGAGGCCTCTTGTGCTAAAAATGTGGGAGAGAGCCTCAAAAATATGATACCCTCCTTATGGCGTTAAACATCTCTGGGATGCCTATTTTGGGTTTGGGGCTCCAAAATGGGTCTCATGGGTCTCCAAATGGCTAAACATCAAGTCAATGCTCCATCAATGAGGGCTAGAAGATGACACATTCCCTCCCATGTCTCCCTAGGAAAGACACAACCTCCTCTGGGCCTTGGATCAACTTCCAAGTGTTGGAACTTGGGTGCAATGTGTGGTTGACTGGGGCATCTTGGTCCAAGTGTATCATCATCTTGAAAAAATGGGGCACGAATAAGCAAATGGTGGTGCTGAAGAAGCCCATAATGTGGCAATTAATGCTTTGCATGAATGAAGGCCCATGGCTCTCAATGCTCTCCTTAAGAATGCCATTGTGATCCTCTGGAGGGCTGGGATCTCGTATAGGGAGGCCAAGTCTAAGATGAAAACCCACCTGCAATCTTGTATAAGATCCAATGCGTCTCCTCACCTTCCAATACAATGATTCATTAGCGCAATTGAGTTAATAATCTTTGTGAATCAAGGGTAGAAGTGAGACTTCATAGCAGGCTTCCTTTCCAAATTTGTGGCTTTGAACATGTAATAGTGTTACCTCCCTTGGTAGGAGTGGTTAACGAAGGACCCTATTAGGTGGTTTCAAGATTTAAGAGAATGATACGTCCAAGGCACGTCCTTCAAATTGCAGGTGTCATGTGAAATAATGATGGAATGAAGTGGGGAAAAAGGGAAGGCTCCAAGCCACATGCCATGGTACACAGGTAGCTATGATGAGTAGGGCCCATACCTTGGGTATATGAATGTAGGAGGGAGAAATCATGGTATATGAGTTACCTTGACCTTTTTTTTTCCACCATTCTTCATTTTACTTTTGCCTTATATTGATTTTTCTTTACTTTACTCCTCCGGGCTCCAGGGGATGAGAGCATGATGTGAAAGATATAGCAGTGATTACCCCCTTAAGGTGGGGCAGTTCATCACCCAACAGGGGTTGGGACGTTCATGGGTTGTTCCTTAATGATGCATGGGCACTCATAGGGGCCGTAGGAACCAGGGTGATGGCCATAATGATAGGGGGTAGAGCTCATGTTTGGATTTTTCCATATTGCTAAATTATGTTCTCCCGACCATATTTTGAATTTTATGGTACATTTCTTCTTGTATATGGCCATATTATGCCTTATCCTTTTTTTGTTTTTGGCTGCGTCAACCTTTGGGCCATCGTTCCAAACTCAACTCGAGGTGTGGACAAGTGGAAGGGGATGCTAATGCCTTGTAGACCCAATGGACAAATGTGGACGCATATAGGAAAATCTGAAAAAGGGTTTGTAATGAGCAGAGGGGAGTGAGATATATAGTATCGGGATGCAGGACCGCACAACCAAAATCAATGTTTCCCATGTAGTGCCCTTCCTAAATCTAATAACCAATAAAGGAGATCCCATGAGACTAGGATTCAGGATTAACCCCCTAGTTGAGGTAAGGGAACAAGAGTATGGTCAAGGTCCTTCCTTCTTCCTAGTCTCCCAGTAATTTGTGCCTAAGTGTGCCCAAGAAAAACAAGCATAAACACCAAATTACATAATGAAAAGTCATACCTTTGGGATTGGATGGCGCACCTTCAAACATATGATCATGACAAATGAGCGAAGGTACACAATAGCTCGCTTAGGTGGCGATGAAAGGTAGCACATCAAAGCTATTAGGTGGCTGTCAAGGGGCGAATGGTTGTCGGCTGAAGACAAATCTAGGAGAAAATTTCATTTATGGGATGTTTGATAATATTTCACTTCACCAAGGTTAGGGCACATTTAAAGTCCTCATTAGAGTAAGAGAATTGTTGCCACAAAATCTAGTAGGCCTTGGGAAGTTACACACAAGGCAAGGGATAGAATCCATGGCAACAATGAGGAAGGATTACCATTGTCACCTCAACAATCTTCCTTTTGACGTTTAGTGGAATTTCACCACAAGGGAGGCTTTCCTGTATTCAACTATAAGGGTAATCTAGTTACAAGGCTCAAGGTGATATGAATGGCCTAGTGAAAGATATTCAAAGCTAAAATAAACTCAATTCATCTTTATAAGGGAACAAGTGCACTAACCATAGAATATCTAAGCATGACTACAAGTTAGGATTTTATTATAGGAAATTATAAGAGTAACTATACGTGTAAAAGTCAAAGAAATGATTCCCTCTATGGATTAAATCAACAAAGAGATAAGGGGAACCCATAGATGGGATTCACGTTGAAGCTTGTGGAAGGACTAGGGTTTTATAGACACGAGGAAGCTTGGAAAAGATGATGTTAGTGTTGAGATATTGTCATTGATGGAAAAACAAAGGGTCAAATATGCTATGATCAAGGACAATGCAAGCGCAAACTCATGCATACCATGAATAAGGGTGATCGTGGTTATAGTTGTTCAACTTGGGTGCTATTTTTGGTAGATTTGCACAAATGTGCACAAGACACCCTCAAGACTGCACTTCTTCTTTAAAGAGTCAAATTTCCTCCCAAATGACTCATGGTATAGCCTTGCATAAATGGAGCTTTTTTACCTCAGCAACACATATATGTCAGATATGAAAGTAGACCTTATTTTAAAGAAAATTTTACTTAAGGGCGTGAACAAATAAATCCAACAGAGTTTACTTGGAGCTCGTCAGCAAGGCCATCATGGCTAAATTCTGAATTATACCAAACACAACAAAACACCTACATCTAAGCCTAGGTCTATTTTTGCATCAATCACACTGTCCGTATCCTGATCTATTTGAAATGCAAACTTTAGTGAATGTGTGTACTCCATTTGGAACTCTTCAAAGCTTTTCAATTATCAAGTTTTTGAGTTTCAAAATTAAAATCAATCTCATCCTAAAACAAGAAAATCAAATGTTCTATATCTTAGCATTTGTAAAATACATAAAATGTTAATACGAGTGACCAAAATTTAACTAAAACACCATACCTTTGTTGATATGTCTTGTGGGTACTCAGAGGTTCAGGATTGCCAACAAGAAGTAGGGGCCATTCCTAAAACTAAATTGCGAACTCAAACTTCAGGTCAACCCCAACTAAACTTCAAGTTGGCTCCAATATACACAAGTCGACTCTAAAAGGACATGACAGTTCATAAATTGAATTTCTATAAATAAGGCCTAATTTGCCCTCAAGTAAGTATCCAATTTGGTCAAGCAAAACAAGATTGATTTGTGGATCTGAGAAACAATTTGACTGAGAAAGCACAAGAAGAATACAAAGAAGAATTCGTTTTTAAATTGTCTTTGGATCTGGTTCTCTTGGTGATTTTTTTTTTGTTTACTTCTTTCTTTTGTGCTGGATTTGTTGTTATGCGGTGAAGAAGTCTACAACCCCTGGAATAGAGCCCTTTTTGAGAAACAGTTTCCGGCCTGTAACCAAAACTTCGGACCTCTGTGGTTAGTTCCTTTGACTAGAACTTCGTCCCTATGTAGCTTCGCCCTGTAACTAGAACTGCGACCCTCTGTAGTTAGGGCTTGGGACCAGAACTTTGTCTCTCTGTAGCTTGAGCCTATGACCAAAACTTAGACCCTATAGTGGTACAAATCTCTACCACCATTTTTTCCCTCTTTATGGCACCAAAATTCAACCTTTATGACACAATGTTTAGGCTACCTAGACCTAGAGATTCAACCTTATTGGTGACTATAAGGTCACTGTTTAAGCAAATTTTGAGAGAAGGTGCCTTGAATGTTTTTCTAAAACAATCATTGAAGTATTTATGAGCTGTGTTTGAAGTGACTTGCGAACAAACCTTGAGGAGCCTCTGAAGTAGCACTTGTAACAAAATATGGAGCAATGTTATTGAGGGTTTTTAAAGCAAGTTTTGAAGTATTATTAAAGAATCCTTTGAACAAGACCTAAGGGAGATTTAGAGCAGTCTTGTAATCATGTTGAAGATGTACTTTGAAAGCAATCTTTGAAGTGTCTTACTTTGAACCATATTTGAAGGTGCCCTTGTTCAGAGTTATGGTGATCTTTGAAATGTTCCTGAAGCTTTACTGTACCTTTTGGAAGGTTTTCTTTTAGCAATAATTGGAGCATGTTTTGGACAAACATGTAGCAAGTCACGGGGAAAATTTCGAGCAGATCCTGAGGACTTGGTGAGAGCAACATTCGATGGTTTAGAAGCAGATTCAAAGGGTCTTGGAGTAGACTTATGGAGAAGGATTGAAGCTAGAAAAATAGGTGGAGACCTTGAAGAGTGTCTTGGAACATATTCTTGAAGAACTTTTGAGCAGCTGTGGAGAAGGTTTTGGAAAAGTCTTTTATTCTGAAGTAGTTAAAGGTTGGAACCTGAATTAGAGGATTGAAGTGCTCTTACGATGTTGGAGCCTCATTGAGACTAGGTTGGAGCCTGGATTGACTTTGGAGGATTGGAGTTCTCATAAGAAGTTGGGGCCTCGTTGAGACCATGTTGGAGCGTGGGTTGAAATTTGAGGACTGGGGTCCTGTCGAGGCCTTGAAAATCAGAGCAACAACATCAAGGAAAACCACCCTGTCGAGGACTTAAAAACTGTCTCTTTTCCGTTTGGAATGCTGGCTCTGACTAGATTTATGGGACCAGTTTCCCAGTTTGATATAGTTGGGGTGAATGGATGGTTTGATCTCTATGTGGAACTTGATAGATGGAAATATTAGCAAGCTTACAATAAACAATAAATCTATCTATTATGTATGTCAGGATGAAATCTATTCTCTGTGCAACCTACAAAAATAACCTTTAGTGGATGCAAATAAAGATCATACATTCACTTAGAGATATGAAAACGTCTGTGATAATTGATTTAATTAAATAGTTAATTAAATCAATTGAATAAAGCTTATATCGCAACTTTAAAATGTCTGTATTGTATATATATCAGATGATAATAGTATAACATGTTCAGAAGTGAATTAATGTCAAACTGTATTCAAATAGAAACATAAAAAAAAAAAAAAAACATCATAAGATAAATAACTATTTCTCATTTGAAGCTAAAATATAACACATAGGATAAAAGTACCATGTATATGTTTACTCTGCTCATTTGAGAAATAATATTTGGTCCAACCTTTTCTATTCAGAAAACTTCAAGAGTGCAGAAGTGCAACATCCGTAAAGTCTTCTTTTCAAAATTTCAGGACCCCTTCTTCAAAGACATGAAGGGGTTTAACTATAAAAATAATAAGTCTTAAAATAGTAAGTACAATAAAAAGTTGAGGAGGTTTCAAACAACCCTCCTTAAAGTAAATGGAATTAAAACATAAATAGAAATTAAAGGGATGACTTCTTAGAGGACTGTCCTGCTGTCTCCTTTTCCATTTGTTCCTTCAGTTGAAGGATATTAAGCATAGGCTTAACCACTAGAGGTTGGCTTGGCCTAATGCATAGGTGTCTAGTGAAAACAACATTGGAAAGCGGGGGAATCATGTAGGGGGATGTATCTGTGAGACAACGCATCATAATGCACTAGCTGTGAGGCTTTACTAAATATCTCCAATATTTCTCCCAACCCAGATTTTCCAGCTTCATGATATGTTCTTCTTTTACCTTTGACACTTCTTGCCACTGTCTTATCAAGTCTTTCCCTAAAGGCAATGCACCGAGAGGACATCTGTCGATAAGATTTGCTGCAATGAGATTTTGGCTTACAATTTCCACAATGTTAGTAGCAACATCCTTTTCCCTACAAATGGCTCTCTTTGCATGCTTCAACTGTATATCCCAGTCTGTAAACAATATTTCTTTCTTTGAATCCTCAATCCTGGGTAGGTTGGCCTTTCGGCCATCAGCAGAATCCTGGCAGGTGACAAACGGGGTGACCTTATCATCTATGTCATCAAAACTAATCCTCATATCTGCAATGCGATTCACAAATGAATTGCTTTGTTCATACAATTCAATAATACTTGATAATTTCTGACAAAAAACAACTTGTTGCTGTGCCAATAAAGTGTTTAGCTCTAAGGCCTCTTTTATGAATTCATCAATCTTTGGGTTATCTTTTACTTGCTCAATAGAGAGCTGCAATTGGTGAATTAGAGTATCCTTTGAACTAATCTCACTCTGATGCTGAAATTTTAACTGGTCCATGCTCTCCTGGAGCTGTGCGATTTGTACCTGTAACTGTTCACTGACACTTTGTTTCTCTGCTTGTAACTCTTGTTCAAGTTGGATGATTTTCTCACCCATTTGTTTCATCAGTTTTTGAACTTCTGATGCTTTCTCAATGGTTGCAAAAGCATAAGCTCCTGCGAACGGAGTTAGGCGAGTTAGATCCTGTGAAGGATCTGCCTGAGTGTCTTTCCATACAACATCCATTGAAACATCTCCTTGCACAAGGGGTTGGGATTGCTCCGATCTTCTTCTTTTCTTCTATTGGCTCATAACCGCCTTGTGTTTTGGACTGTAGAAAATGTCCAAAGGAGGAGTTTCTTCAATGTTAAGAACAATTTCGGTGGTGGGGAAGGCCGGGATGAATTCGACTCTTTCTGTTCTTATTAATTTGTCAGAGGGCTCAACAATGAACGAGTCTTGACTTTTATTTTGTGGAGTATGCACAATTTGTTGTTGATCACCAACTATAACTGCTTGTTCTTCTTGGAGTTTTAGATCAAACTCCTTCTAAACAACCTTTAGATTACCAGGGAAATCCAAATCCAAAGTTTGAACTTCGGCTGATTTATCTTAGTCTGTTGTGCTAAGGACTTCAGTATCCTTAGTTGCCGATTCATTTTGCTTATCTTTTTGAGCTAATGGTTGTGAAACATTAAGCATTTTCAACGGAATTGATTCCACTCTCTTATTCCTATATTGCTTAAGTTTCAACAATTGCTGTGGATGCAGGCGTAACGCTGCCAACTTTTGAACTGCGGGATAATTGTCGACGGACTCAAACATGTCATTGAAATCATCATCTTCGTGCACAAAAGGCCTAATCTTCACTTGGGTAGTGAAATTATTAGCAACTTTGATTGGATCATACTTCCTATTTGGAATTGTAAATAACTTTAAACATGCTTGTAATTATCGAGTCCATAAACACCACAATTAATAGGAAAAGAAGGCCATGATGCTTTCTTGGCTTCTTTCAGAAATTTGGTTAGGTCGTTTCCAAGAGTCTGATATGAAACTTCTCTTGCGAGAAGCTTGTAAGAAACATACAAAGGCAAGACGTGCAGTCGAGTTAAGCTCTCAAATACTCGGACATAGGTGAATAGCTCTTCACCAAACCATTTTCTTATAGAGGAAAAGTCAGCTTGGGCCTCTTTTGACAACCTGGTGGCTTTCTCATTAAAAACAGCGTGGAACAACGAGAGAATAACTCCATGGCAAATTTTGTAAAAATGGTTCTCATACTTAGATTCCCAAAACATACTATGAAATATATGAATAGGTATAGGGTCTTGGGTAGTCCATTTCCACCCATGGCTGTAAAATACGAGGTAAAACACAACATCCATGATATAGGCGCTCATATAGAATGGGGGAAAATCTTGGAAGAAATGGAGCGGTTTTTTCTATATTCTAAAATCTGAGTGGCAATATTATTAGATAGAATATTTCCCCAGTCCATAACATAGGAATCTGCAGCGGCCTCCATGAGAGGGACCCATTCTACTGAAAATCGAGTAGTGTCCGGCTGACCAAAAATCATGGACATCATCGCAGAGACATAACAATAGGGGCTTGCAAGGGAGTCAATAGAGTACATACCCTTTTCGTCATTCTTGTGCTTGTTGGGATTACTCCTCCATTGCTTGATTGGTTTTGATTTGAGTTCATTTTCTTTGGCGAACTGTGCACGAAATTCTTTATCATAAATCTTTTCGGGCTCTGGGAAATGGTATAACAACTTCAGGTCTTCAGCCTTGAAGGAACCAATCATCGTTCCTTTGCTGGTAAGAAATGTCCTATCCCCAATATTGAGATTATCAATGATCCATCTTACCATATCTGTGTATGGTAAGATTTTCGGTCGGGCAACAATTCGATGTTGGAAAGAATTAGCTACTTCTGCAATTGTAGCTTCGGAAGAATCAGGAGCATTAGCAGTTGCTTTTATTTGACTTTTGCGAGGTTTTTCATCCTTGAGCAACTTGTACATGGATTCCCATGAAGAGGATCCGCTTTCTGGTCCACACGTAGTATTTGTAAAGAGGGGCAGTGTTTCTGTGCTCTCGATTGTGGCGAGTGCAGGGTTTACAGGGGCCATATGCTTTTTAGCTTTCTTGAGAGCTTTAGACATCTCTGGAGAATTATGCTTATTCAGGCTAGCCTGCAAATAAATGAGAAAGGATAAGCAGAAAGAGGGAACTTTTTTGGTTTTACAATATGCACAAGTACCATAGCAATAGAAACGTTCAAACAGATGAAACTTCGCACGCTGATAAGATATGAATTGAATGCTTGTTATAGGAAAATGATTATGGGGGTATGGGCGACAAAACTGTTAATTTATGACATTAATAGCTGATATGGGTTGTTGTGCCCATATAATCATTTTCACATTAAAACCAGATCTGTGGCATTGCAACATTGCTGGTGTGCAAATCTTCATTAAATATTGATTAGTTTGGCTTTATGGCAATTGCGATATTGCAATCGCAATATCGGCGAAAGTGGGTGGAGTGTGAAATGTTTGAGTTGATAAGAGTGCGATGTGCGATATGCGATGAACTATATCGCATCGACGAATATGGTCGAGGGTAGAAGAACGATTATGCTTGCGGGAATGCGATGCGATGAGTATATTGCATGGGGGAATATGAGAGGTAATAATAAGACCATCGGGGCAAGAAATGCAAAATGTGATAGCTTATGTGGCGGAAGTAGGTCCCACAGGCATTCCTTGTGGAATTTGCTCGAGAATATGGCTTTTTCCTTTTTAAAAGAGCTTTCGCTTATATACATCGGATCACAAAATGTTTCAAGTGACCTATTAGGAGTTATATACGCTTCGTTGTGGTTTTGCGATTGCGATGACGCAATTTCCTCTGCTTAAGTGCTTTTTAAAGCCAAACTTTAAGGTTTCATCCCTTTTTTGATCCCTATTTCTATCTAATGAAATACTCTTAAGGGTTTTATTTGTTTTAACTCTAAAAAATTAGAAGGGTCCCCATTATTTTTTAAGGTAACTATTGCTTAAAATAATGGGGGTTGTTGATTAGCACAACAATTGGCAATTCATTGGAAGAACCAGTTAGCCCTGAAAAATAATTTCTTAGTATCTTTAAATAAGTAAAAATAATTTAAGGAAACGAGAACTATCTTCAAAATTTTCAATTGAATAAAATTACTCTGAATATTAAAAAACTCATTTCTGTCGTTAATCTTTCAGAAACCTTTCATAAATAAATATCTTCATTCCTTTATATCAATCATTATATAGTTTAAAAGATAAAGTAAGTGCTCATTTGTAACTTAGCCTTTTGATTTGCTCCTTTTGTTATAGGTAGAGCCATTGCTGCTAGTAAGTATTAATAGCTCAAGCAAGTTTACCTTTTAACCATCAATGATTCAGTATCCCATCCATTTTATTATTACAATTCTTTGAGATAAATCCTTAATTTTAAAACTTTTTTCTTTTTTCTTTTCTTAAAAAGTCATTGTCCTGGCTTGACGACTAGAAAGTGACAGTGCCATCCACTGGTTATAATTGAACTGAACAAGCTGGCTCGTATTGAGACCCCTTGTCTTATGATTTTAACAATCACGAGCCATTATCCTGATTTGGTATGGAGCTGTGGTAATCTCTGTTAATTATTAACTTATGATCATGGTAAGCAGGCTCGTAATGGGACCTCATATCCTTTTAAGTTTTTTATATTTTTGAATTACACTAAAAACCCATTTTCAATGGATGGGGAGAATCATTGACTCCTTAATAGTTTTGGATGACAATTTAGAGTTAAAGATGCTTAGTTACAGAAAGTTGTTTCTTTGTAAAGATGAACCTTTTGGTGATTGATGCTAAAGTAAAAAGACTTTACAAATTTCAGGTTTACAAAATTTACAATGTTGATGGAAAAAGATTTCAGAGTTGTATAGTATTCATTCAATTTTCTAGTTTGGTAGTTATTTCCTCAGAAATTTGTATTCTTCAAAAGTAAAAACATGAAATAATTCAAAGGTGTTATGAACAACCAAAAGTATGTAATCAAGCATTATTTTCCTAGAAAAATAAAAGTGCAGGTATAGTACATTTAGAAGATAATTTTCTTGTAAGAAAATACAATTTTCAGAATTAGCCCATTAACAGGGAGTAAATCTTTTCTCCCTTGAAGGTCTTGTAACATGAAGGTTGATGGGCCAATTTGTTCAATGATTTAAAATGGTCCAAGCCACATTCTTTGGAATTTGGTATGCTTATCTTTTTCCTCATGTGCCTTGTCCCACTTGAGTACGTGGTCTCCAACTTGGAAGTTTTTAGGGGAAAAAACAAAATTTGCATCAAAAGAATTTTTTGACTATTTGCTGGTGTCGAGCATGATTTAACTTGGCCTTTTTTCTCTCCTCTTCCATTTTAAGGATCCGAGACATTCTTAATTGTAGGGAAGAAGAAGGTACTTCGTCAATAAATTGAACTAGGCCTAATGAAGGAAGAGCTAAATTTGATGAAGTGGATGATTGAAGTATTATAAGTTTTTAGATCTTCATATTTCCATGTGAAGACATTTTTGTATTTCTTCAATAAATGAATGAAGGCTAATCTTTCATCAGAGGAAGGACCAAGTCCTAAGTTGATGTTCAAAGGGTTTAGATTTGTTCCAAGATTTACCAGTTCAAACCTCAAAGTTGAACTTTGGAGTTTAGAATTAGTAACCTTTTTGAATTGATCTTTAAGATCATAAAGATCTTCAAGTTTGACCACATACTTAGGTATGGCATTTTCTTCAAGTTTATGTGCAAATGCCTTTCGTGCTCCTTTTCATCGATTAATTTATCATCATATGATCCTTCTGATGTAAGAAAATTTATAACATCATCATCATCGTTGAATACTCTCCAATTAGTAATATTATGAGGAATAGATGGGGGAAAAATCTGTAGGAATTTACAGGGTAAGTTCCTTAGATCAAGAACCAAAGTTCATTGCTCACAAACAGATCACAAATCAGTACACCAGTATAATCACGTGGTTAAAACCCTCGAAGAGGGAAACAATCCACGACTTGAGCCAATGCTGCCACTTCAAGAAATTTATTAATATAAAAAGAAAAGTTACATATGTTTCTCTCATAAACAGTTACCGGACAAATGACCCTCCATGCTCTTTAAATAGAGATCATGGACCAATCGGGTGTTAAGCCACGGATCAAGTGTCGTTAATACCGAGGAGAGAGATAACCGTTGGATCACTACAAATCATGACCGTCGGATTATAAGTTACAAATGTACATGGTAAAGAAACACACTTTACCTGACTCTACACTAGACTAAGTTATTCTTAACTATTTCCTATGTGTTGGAATATCCTAACATCCCCCCTTAAGAACAACTTGGGATAGGATTGAAGGATTTACAAAGGTGACACAAAAGGAGCCTATTTCCTACGTGTCGAAATATCCTAACATCCCCCCCTTAAGAACAAATTGGGATAAGATTGAAGGATTTACAAAAGTGACACAATAGGAGAAGGAAGGAGGCATTAGAGCCTATCCCCCCTTAATGACAGTTTTCCTGAACTCCAAGCATGGATCGAAGTTTGGTAAACTTTGCTTCTGTGAGAGCCTTTATAAAGATATCGACTACTTGATCATTGGTTGGACAGTACTGCACTTCAAGAACACGATCATGAATGAGATTTCTGATGAAGTGTATGTGGAGTTCAATGTGTTTCATACACTGATGTTGAACTGGATCTTTACATAGCTGAATGGCACTTTGATTATCACACCAAAGTGTAGTTGGATGCTGTTGATGGAGACCAAATTCAGATAGGATCTGATGAAGCCACATGGCTTCCTTGCTGGCTTCAACTGCACCACGATACTCTGCTTCTGCTGAAGAAAGAGAGATGGCACTTTGTTTCTTACAAGACCATGTAATAGGTCCTGAACCAAGAGTGAACACATATCCTGCAGTAGACTTTCAATCATTAGGGTCACCAGCCCAATTAGAATCAGTAAAACCAGTCAACAATGGAGATGCTCCTGCACTATAATGGAGATGCTCCTGCTGTATGGCCTCCCTGCCTAGGAAACCGTGCAAAAATCAGCCTGCTATTTGCTAAATCTGCTGCACTTGTCTGCTGAAATGTCTTGCTGAAATGCTGCCTTGGAATGCGTGCCAAGCTGCTGCCTCCTTCTCCTCACTGCTCAGAAATCTCCCTTGCTCTCTTGCTCTCCTTCTCTCAATCTGCTCATGAAAGAATGAATGACCTTTTCCTCCTTTTCCTCCTTTAACCTAACCCTAAGTGACTTTTGGGGAATCCCTAAATCCAATGGCCGAGATAGATTGAGATCTAGGGCTGAGATTAAATGCTCATTTAAATCTCACTTTCTATTTTTTAATTCACCCCACTTTAATAAAGACCCACTTAGTCTTTTATTTCCAAAGTCACTTTTTCCTTTCTAATTTTACATTGACTTTATTTAAAGTCACTTTAACTTTAATAACTTTATCACTTAAAGTCACTTTAAAATTAGATTTGACTTTATAACTTTATAAAGTCACTTTAGTAACTTTATCACTTAAGTCACTTTTAAATTAGATTTAATTTTATAAAAATTATAAAGTTACTTTAGGAGAAAAATTAAATTCTTTTGGACACTTTTCCCTAGGCCAAAGATCAAAGCCTTAGGGAACCACCTGTCCTCCGGTACCAAATTTCAACAAGATTTAAACAATATAAATTCTGAAAAGATATTATCATGAAAGGACCATCGAATTCAAATGCTAAACATTTCAAACAATTCTGAATTAAAATGATCTTCTTAGTAATTCCAATCCAAAAATTTAAATTTATCTGATAGTCAAACTTTAGATATTAAAATAATAATTTCTCTTTTGACTACGGAATAATTTAGATTTTTCCCTCTCTTTAACATCCAAGACCACTTCCAAGTGTAAAAACAAAATTTCCTAATGTTAAAAATTAAAAAAAAAATTAAATATTTTAAGCCCTTTTAAATTTTTTATTTTTCTCAAAATTTCTAAAATTAATAAAAATACAAAATCTAAGACTATAAAAAATGAAAAAGTTAAAAAAAATTAAAGACTCAATAATTTTAATTTGGACTTTTTAAAATTTTTGACTTTTCAAAAATCTAACGTTGATAAAAATACGTAACTTAAAAAATAAATCTAAAAATAAAATAAAATGAGAAGTTTACAAAATTAAAAGATTAGACATCAAATTAAAAAAAACTATTGTAATGTTATACTATGTGATATGCGTTGAGTTTAATTGATATGTAGGTCGAAGTGGAAAGCAGAGGAATCGAGCAAGAGGAAGAAAGGATAGGCGGATGGAAAGAAGTGGATACGCGAGGAAGAAAATTGCGTGAAGGGGCTTGGCGGCGTGAGAGGGTGAGCGCAAGGAATGCGGACAACGAACAAAGGCAGCGTGAGTGTAGAGGAGGGATCGAGGGTTTGCAGCGAGGGAATAGCAGCCGCGGGTGCAAGAGGACATGCATGAGGAGCAGAGTTAAGGCAGCGAGGAGCAGTGACACTGGTCGACGGGAGGAAAGCATGAGGAAAATGATGTAGGCTGGATGGAATGGATGAGATGAAGCATGAGGGAGTAGAGAATGTGTGAGGGAGTTGTGGATGGACTGCGGCAAAGACTGTAGCGAGATGGCAAGGGCGTGAGCGCTGCAGGATTAGATTTACGCAGAACAGGACTGTACGCAGTAGAGAAGAGAAAGGACAACAACGTGAAGGTCAGACAACAGATAGAATTTACACACATGCAGCAAAAATGTATAGGTACACACTAATTTCGAATTTTTCTTAACAGAATTTGATTTAAAACAAATGCACTTGTAATTATTTAATCCTTGAGGCGAGATGTTGCCCAGATCTGCTACCAAATCCGATCCTAAGACCAGATCTTACCCTCCAGGGCTTAGATCTAGCTCATATCTAAAAATTTTCTGAAAATCTCCTAATAAAACCTACACAAAATCAGAGAACAAGGAACCCAAAACCCAATATATGCACAGAAAATAAAAACCCTTAAACCCCGGTGAGTTAAAAATAACGATATTTGCAAATATACAATGCTATTTTACAGATCAAAAACCCTCATGGCCAGATTTAAAACCATTTTGCACAATTCAGAAAAATAGAAATTAATAGAGGCACAAGCCTAAGAAGACCCTGCAAAAAAAAACATTCCGTAAGATAACTTCAAAAATTAAGAGACAATGGGCTTTTTCAGAGCTTTTGGAATCTGAGAGTTCGCTGGTCTAGTCGAAGATTTCCCCAAATGCCCAAACCCTGAATAATGACCTTTGCACACTTAGATCTGAATTTTAGATTATTAGTGATTTAAAAAATAACCATAAAATCATTTAGAAACATAGATAACAGATATTTCTGTCGAATCAGAATGAAATTTAAGAAAACTCAGAAATCTACACAAGATACCTATATGTAGATCAATCCACAAAGGCTATCAACCATCAAAAGCGAGTAAAAGTATTAGAGTTTTAGAAACAATATCACCACATAGATCTGGAAAAGGAACACCTAAGTCTGTAACCCCAAAGTCTTTCTATTTTATTGATCAACAAAAAGTTACAAGAGCTTCTCAGAGCAAGTGCACGATTCAAAGATCGGATGCAAATGACAGACAAAGACCTCTAATTTATAAGATAAAATCTCCAACGGCTAGTCCGGTTGATCCCTTTCAAACTAATCTCGACCGTTTAAAAATATTTAATCATCTTTTGATCTTGTCCGTCGAAATTATGAATTTTTGAGGAAATTCGAATTTATCATTTAACTCCATTTTAATTAACTCAAAAATATTATTTCAAAAATTTGACTTCGACTTAACCACCAAGGCCCAAGGGTCCAAAATTTATCAAAATTCTAAATATTCTCTTGGCCTGGGACCTTTAAAAATTTATTTTTTAGGGACCCACGAATTTTGCCTTTGAATAATTTAATTTACTCAGGACCTAAAATTAATTAAATTTCCGGCTTAGGATTTTTCATTTAATTTGGCCAGAAAATTTAATTAATTGACTAATGAGGGGAATAATTATTTTTCCAACCCTCTTTACATAAGATAAATACATTTTGACACATGAAGGGGGAAAACCCATTCGTGATAAACCCTCAAATATCTATCCAATTTTGCGACTCAAAACATAATCTAGTAGACCAAGTAGTTTGTAATAAAATAATCTAGCCAATTAGCTAGGATTATTCCCAAACTACTTTTACAAAGACTCTATAGAAAACACAAGGACTCACTTAGTATCTTGACGACAAAGTCCCCCTAGCTTTAGGGTGAGGCTGGAGGGGAATAATCTGTCGATCACTTGTTTCGAGAAACACAAATGAATCAGTGAGACAAAAAACCTCCTAGGATAGAAATTGTCACCAAAATACTAGGCTTACCTAGTTTGTTACATACATGATGGTCTTACTTAGATCATTTACATTATACACATGCAGAATGGGTTTACATCATTTATAAAATTGTCGACTGATGATGAAATCTGAATGGCGTGAACACCTTGAACATGATAAATCCAATTTGCGAAAATAGGGGTGTACTGTTATGGGTCGTTGACACAGAGTGGTCAACAGTCTCTACTTCAGGCGATTTTGGAGTATATTCTGAAGAGATATCTTTATGAACAAAACTAGGAGATTTTGTGGGAGAATGGACAACTTCTGATTTATGAGTAGGAGATTTTGAACCAGGACTAGAAGTTGTGGACTTGGAGGGAGAATGACTTTTCTGATGGTCTATGCTTTTTGGATTAAGCTTTGGTGCCATTCATAGTTAGATGGCCCTCCTTCTAGAACCAAAAATGTTGAGGCCCCGAAAATTGGTGTAACAACATCAGGGAAAACCACCTGGTCGGGGACTTAAAAACCGTCCCTTTTCCGTTTGGAATGGTGGCTCCGACTGGATTTATGGGATCAGTTTCTCAGTTTGATATAGTTGGGGTGAATGGATGGCTTTATCTCTATGTGGAACTTGATAGATGGAAATATTAGCAAGCTTTCAATAAACAATAAATCTATCTATTATGTATCCCGAGATGAAATCTATTCTTTGTGCGATCTACAAAAATAACCTTTCACTGGATGCAAATAAAGATCATACATTCACTTAGAGATATGAAAACATTTGTGATAATTGATTTAATTAAATCAATTGAATAAAGCTTATATCACAACTTTAAAATGCCTGTATTGGATATATATCAGATGATAACAGTGCAACATGTTCAGAAGTGAATTAATGTCAAACTGTTTTCAAACATATACATAAAACAAAACAGTTGAGTTTTTTTGAGTGTTGGGGTAGCTTCATATGTGCTCTAGCTCCCAAAATTTGTGGAGCGACTAGAGTACATGAGATCTCCAAGACTCAGAAATGGATTTGTGAAATTCCGTCCAACTTGGGAGATAATTAATTAAGTAATATTTTTAATTAATGACCCTAAGTCTAACTTAGGAAAATTAAAATATTAAATGTAATTAATTAAAACTGTGATGGAAATGACTCAAGTCACACAGATCAAACTTTCTTTTAATCTTAGCCATAGATTCAAGATTAGATCATGGTCGTTGGTTTCCCAACGAGAAAAGTATAAAGGAAAGGCTTGGGGTCAGTTGGAGAACACACACACGGAGGAAGAGCACTGAGACTAAGCTGAAATTCTAGGGCGGGTTTGCTAAGAATTTTCAGAAGTGTTTCAGTTGCGGAGAGGGGTAGTATTGGCTAAAGGGATGATCTGATTCGAGTGCCAAGAATCAGCAAGAGGCAGAGAGGCATCAGCCAGGAGCAATGCAGAGGAGCAGGGAAAACAGCAACAGTAGCGCAACGCAGAGGGCTTCAGCCACTACGCAGGCCCCGAAAGGGCAACACTGAGCCAACAGGAGACCAGCAGGGTTATGCAGAGGCTATCCAGGGCAGCGTAGGGACTGCGTCACCCAGTCTGGGGTTACGCAACCCTCTCCAGGCCAGCGCAGAGGCACACAGAGGCTAGCAGGGCTGACGCAGGGGCTTTAGGGGCAGTGCTGGTGTTTCTAGAGGCAGAAAGTGGCTGAGTCTTGTAAATCTCGTTTCAGGGTGTGGATCAGTCAAGTTTTCAGTCTCCAGAACAACAAGTTAGCTGTAGATCTAATTTTCTCTGTCGGGTTAACCAGTAAGGTGCCCAGATTTGTTGTATTCAAAAGCTACTTAATGATATAAACCCTCCAGCAACTAGAAGATCGATTTTCTCGCATTGTGTTTTTGCGCGGACAATTGTCAGGAAAATATTGTGTGTCACTTTGTCTGTGTGCATGTATCTTTTGCTTAGATTTGAATCAGTGAAAGTCTGTTATGTGTTTACTTCGATGTTAATCTGATTTTTTAGCATTAATAATTGGATTAAGTAGGAGAAGTATAACCAAATCTAACAAAAGGGTTTTTGCATAAAGTAATATTCATAAATTTTCACAATCATAAGATAAATAACTATTTCTCATGTGAAGCTAAAATATAACACATAGGATAAAAGTACCATGTATATGTTTACTTTGCTCATTTGAGAATCTTGGTCCAGCGTTTTCTATTCTGAAAAATTCAAGAGTGCAGAAGTGCAACATCCGTAAACTCTTCTTTTCAAAATTTCAGGGCCCCTTCTTCAAAGACATGAAAGGGTTTAAATATAAAAATAACAAGTCTTAAAGTAGTTATTACAATAAAAAACTGAGGAGGTTTAAAGCAAACCTCCTTAAAGTAAGTGGAATTAAAATAGAAATATAAATTAAAGGGATGACTTGCTCGAGGACTATCTTGCTGTCTCCTTTTCCATTTGTTCCTTCAACCAAAGAATATTAAGCATAGGCTTAACCTCTGGAGGTTGGCCTGGATATTAAGCAGAGGTGTCCAGTAAAAACAACATCGGAAATTGGGGGAAGCATGTAGGAGGATGTATCTGTGAGATAATGCAGCATAAGCCTTTGGCTGTGAGGCTTTACTAAATATGTCCAATATTTCTCCCAATCCAGATTTTCCAGCTTCATGATATGTTCTTCTTTTACCTTCGACACTTCTTGCCACTGTCTTATCAAGTCTTTCACTAAAGGCAATGCACCGGGAGGACATCTGTCGATAAGATTTGTTGCAATGAGATTTTGGCTAACAGTTTCCACAATGTTATTAGCAACATCCTTTGCCCTGTAAATGGCTCTCTCTGCATGCTTCAACTGTATATCCCAACTTGTAAATAATATTTCCTTCTTTGAATCCTCAATCCTGGGCAAGTTGGCCTTTTGGCCATCAGCAGAATCCTACTAGGTGACAAACTAGGAGACCTTATCATCTATGTCATCAAAACTGTTGACACCTAATCCCAAGGGATTGGGTGAGATTGTATATTATTGTAAATTAGTAAATAAGGAAGGCCAAGAGACATTGGGAAGTGAATCCCAATAGTCTCACCTCCATGTATAAGTACACACACAATCTCCATTTAATGCATCTTCAGTTTTGCGGAGTTACCTCCTGCTTGACATGGTATCAGAGCCAGTCCCTTTTTTGGCATTTCTGCTCTTGGTGTAACTCCCTTCTGTCCATGTTCTGCATTTTTGCAGACTGTCATTGTGCATTCAGATTTTTACTGCTCCTACTGCATTCAGAATTTTTGCTGCATTCTGGCTTCTCTTGGCAGACTTGCCTCTCTGCCTCTGCTCCTTCTGCAATTCTAGAATAATTCAGCATTCTGTTTTTTAGAAAATTCTGCTATCAATTTTTGCACACAACTGTGCAAATTCTGCTCCAAATTTTTTGACAATCGCTCCCCTGGCAGTTCACTCCCTTCCAAAGAAGCAAACATCGCGATTTTTTCGGCAAAACGATTAAATCGGCGATGTTTTGCACGATTTTTTGAAAAAATTGTAATCGGGAAAAATCGTGGGCCCATCAAACAACAACCCTATAAGTTCAAAAATCGATTTTTTTTTTTTTTGTCATTTTTGCAGCCCTCTCATTTTCCTGACACACCCTGTTGGCAGTTAATGGTAATGTTAAATTCTTAAAGTAAAAGGATGAAAATGAAAAATACTTAAATTTTTAACATTACCATGAAATGACTCAGGATGTTTAAGAGTGGTTTCAACCTCATTAGATTTCATATGGAGAAACTAGAATTTTAGATTTCACTCAAAATTCAGCAGACTTAATGGTTTTCAGGGTTTCATGGTTTGGGGATTTGCATTATTTCCACTTGATTCTATTATGTGTAAGGGTATGAGATTGGCATTTGATCAAGAGTATGAAGTCCTTTAAGAACTTTGATGTTGGTGGCATTGATTGTTGAACTTTGTTGATGTTGGTGGTATTGATTGTTGAACTCCCCTACCATGGCCTTAACAAGAATGTACCCTTCACTCAAAGGAAAACAACTAGTTAGGCATGTTAATCTTTTTCTACCGCATTTTAAGGTTGAGGAGATGAACCCTTCACTCAAACCAAAATCATTGGTTAGGCATGTTAAACTTTTTCAATTTCTATCATGTTATAAGGTTGAGCAATCCAAGTGTGAAGACTTTGAGCTAGATGATGTTTATGTATCTCTTGTTGATGATCCCATTTCTAGTAGCGATGAATCAATGATGAGTTTCATGAGGAGGAGGAGGAGCAACAACGAGAGGAGGAGGTGACACCAACTACCCCTGCTACCGGTAGAGGACGTGGTCTGCCTCCTTTAGCTCCTGGTGCTTCAGGATCTGGAGCACAACAGAGTCCATTGCCAGTTGTGCCAGCTTCTTCATCTAGAGGGAAAGCTGTTATATTTTCTCGCAAGAGGGGCAAAGAAAATCAATAGTATAGTTTATTTGGTGCATTCCTTTGTATATAACATTATGACTCATGATATGAGATACATTATTATATTTTTTGTTGATATTTTGAGGTTGAGTTGAGACTCAGGACTTAGTATTCAGGACATGATTCACTATTATGTGTGATGTAGCACTAGACATGATATTACATGTCTAATATATTAATTGTTTTTTCATATTTATGTGTCAATGCATTTATTTTATGTTGTGGGTGCTTTAGAGATTAAAAAAATTGAAAAAAAATGAATATTTTTGTATGTGCCGATTTTTTCCCGATTTTTACCGATTTTTTCCCGATTTTTACAATTTTTTCCCCTCGCCGATTTAATCTCGATCGCGATGTTTGCAACATTACTCCCCTCACGCTGCCTCTCGCTCCTTGCAATCACCCATTCCCTCGCCTCACGCCCGCTCTCCCTCGTCCATTCCCTCGCACCCCGTCGCTGCTCTCACCACTACCCTCCCTCACACTCGTCCCTACTCTCACCACTCACTCGCACCCTGTCCCTGCTCTCACCACCCCCTCCCTCACACCTGCACCCCCTCGCGACTCTCCCCACCCTTCGCTCACACCCGCACCCCCGTCCTCGCAATCCCCACCCCCTCGCGACTCTCCTGACCCCCTCCCTCACACCCTGTCCCCGTAGACAGTCGACCTCCCCTCTCCTCGGCCCTCCCCTGCCCTCCCCTCCCCTTGGCCTGTCCTCCCTCCCCTCCCTTGGCCTGACCTCCCTCCCGTTGTCGGTCTCCTCCCTCGGCCCCATTGGCCTCTGTTTTTTTATTACTTTGTATTTTTTACACAGTTCGGCCTCCCCCAATAACGCCTCCCCCAGTGAATTCCTTCCGTAGTAAATTCCTTCCCTAGTGAATTCCTTCCCTAGTAAATACCTCCCCCAGTAAATTCCTCGCCCATTAAATACCTTCCCCAAATAAACCCTCCCTCAGATAATACCTCTGTTTTTTTCCCCTTTTTTTTACAAAAAAAATAAAAATAAATTGCAGAATTTAAACCAGAATTGAGTTTTTTTTTTACTATGGCGGCAAAGTGATTTTTTTTCAAAAGAATGCATTCTCTCATATCTATTGTGGGAGTTGTTCTCTTCGGCAAGGAGAACTATCTTGAATGGTCTCGGAAAATCAAGCACACTCTCATTTTTAATGAGCTGTGGAGAGGAATTTGTGAAGGAGAAGGAGACAGTCCACCAGCAAAGCCCACATTAGACAAGGAGATCGCCATTTGGGAAAACAAGAACTGCAAGGCCTATGCCTTGATTGCAGCGTCTGTAAATGAAGAGGTAAGTCGCCATATTACACCGTTTTCAAATGCCTATGAAGCCTTGAGCAAACTAAAAGAACTCTATGACTCACATTCAGAACTTGAAATTGTTCAATTAATGATTACGCTGTTTAGCCTTGAATTGAAAAATGATGACCCTCTTGCTTTAGCTTCAGAAGTAAGATCTATCATGCATGACATTAAGAATACTGGTGTAGAAGTTGACATACCTCTCATAGCATATGTTAAGGCATTGTATCCCACTTACTCACATACCTTGTCATTGCAAGCAAGTGGAAACCTCATGAAAATCACCTTTGATTCCCTTGAGAAAAAGTTTGCAGACAAAGAGAAGGCTTTTGGAAAGATGACAACCTCTCTGTCTTCTGAAGAGGTTGTATGTTTTGGCACATAGAGAAAAGAGTCATGGTCAAGATTCTTCCAGAGGCAGAGGTGGCCGAAGAGGAAGAGGAAGAAGAAATTTCAGAGGAAGGGGGGGCAGACAATCTTAAACTGAAAAGTCTGATCTTCATTGCATACGCTGCAATAAAGACTGGCATGATGCATCTACATGTAAGCTGCCATGGGATAAAATTGAGCAGCAAAGAAATCAAGAAAAAAGGTAAAATTCATGACAGAGACAAAGGTAAAGTACTTGAATCCGCTCATTATGTTGTAGCACATTGTAACAATGGAGTAACTAAAGACTTGTTTGATGTTTCATTTACTTCTTGGAGAAATGATTGGTTGCTAGTTTCAGGAGCAACATGTCACATGACATTTAGAGAAGATTTTTTTGAAGAATTTACTGACAAAGTTGATGCAACAGTATACTTCGCAGATAAATCCAAACTCAAGCCATCAGGGCTTGGCACAATCAGGTTTAAGTTGCTTGGTCTTCCAAATCAACTTCTACATGAGGTTCTATACCTCCCTCAGTTGAGGAGAAACTTGTTTTCCTTGGTCCACATCCGCCAGCAAGGACACTCCATTCACATGTTTGATGGCAAGGTTGAGGTCAGAAAAGCATCAAATCGCTCATGTGTCATGGAGGGAATAGAAGAAGAAGTCTCTTCAAGCTGCAAGGTTCCTCTGCTCATGCACGAAACTTTGCTTTCAGTTCACATCATGATGAAGGTACATTCCCATCAAGTCCTTTATGGCATGCTAGATTTGGACACTTAAACTATGACAACCTTCGATTATTTAAGAAAAATGGTGTTACTGGATTGCCTACAATTCCTAGGAAACTTGAGCAATGTGATGCTTGTATTCTAGGAAAGCATAGCAAACGACCATTTCATGATTCACATTACAGAGCACATAGAAAACTTGAGCTTATTCATTCAGATTTATGTGGCCCCATGCTTGTTGCTTCTGCAAATGGAAATAAATATATGATGACATTTATTGATGATTACACTAGAATGTGTTGGGTTTACTTATTGAAGAACAAATTTGATGCTTTTCAAACATTCAAGAATTTTCATGCATGGATTGAAAATGACGCATAAACTCATATTGGCTCTTTGCGCACAGACAATGGAAAAGAATACACTTCAAATGAATTTGAAAACTATCTTCGTCAACATGGGATCAAACATCAAACAACTGTGCCCTATAATCCCCAACAGAATGGTGTAGCTGAAAGAATGAACAAGACAATTTTAAATATGGTTCGCTCCATGATGTTTTTTAAGAATGTAAAATTGATGTTTTGGGCTGATGCAGTTCTATGTGTTGTATACATAAAGAATAGGTGTCCTTCAAATTCAATCAGAAACAAAACTCCTTATGAAATGTGGCATGGCCACATTCCTTCGGTAAAGAATTTCAGGGTCTTAGGTTTCACCTGTTATGCTTTGATACTTAAGGTACAAAGGAATAAATTTGGTGCTAGAAGTCGAAAATGTATCTTCTTGGGGTATTCCAATACCTCCAAAGGATATCGTCTCTATGATGGAGTCAATAAGAAGTTTGTAGTAGCGAGAGATGTCATATTCCTTGAATCTTCCAAGATTGACAATGTTGTTGAGCGGCAACTTGATCGCTTGGATAAATTCACACATGCAAAGTATTTTCAAGAATTTGATAATCAAATTCCACATCTTGAAGGGGGGATTCCTATACTGAATCAATCTGTGGAATCATCTTCTGAAGCACTCTCCCCAACATGAAGAACCAACCACGGATGACACCTTGAACGATGTGATTGACAGAATTGAGAGATTGAATCTTGATTCAATTCGAACTTAGTCAAATGAGCAGCCTAGGCCATCTCAGAAAGGTCCCCCAAAATGGCTGACAAAGACACTAGAAAACGTTCGTCCTGATGAGGTTGGAAAGACAGAAACAAGAAGTTCCACCAGACAAAATGGAGGTGACATACATAATTTTGATTCACCTATTGATATGGATATTGCTTATAACTGTGAATTGAATTGGTCTACAGATCATGAACCAACTTCCTTCAAAGAAGGCGCTTCTCATGTTGAATGGAATAAAGCGATGCAAAAGGAGTATGATGCCTTGATAAAGAATGGCACTTGGAAGCTAGTTGATCCTCCTTTGGGACCCAAACCAATTGGATGCAAGTGGGTCTACAAGAACAAGTACAAAGCAGTTGGCTCACTTGACAAGCACAGAGCTAGGCTTGTGGAAAAAGCTTTTGCACAGAAAGAAGGGGTAAATTATGAAGAAACTTTTGCCCCCACAACAAAATGGGCCACCATCCGGACACTCTTTGCCATAGCAGCGTAGAAGGGATGGAAAGTCCATCAGATGGATGTAAAAAATTCCTTTTTGAATGGATATCTAAAGGAGAAAGTTTTTATGTCCTAGCCAGAAGGATTTGTTGTGAAGGGCCAAGAACACAAAGTATGCAAACTTATAAAATCCTTGTATGGCCTCAAGCAAGCACTGCGAGCCTAGTACGAGTTAACTGAGCATCTTCTGAAACTTGACTTCAAACATTTTGATCCTGATGATGCAACTTTGTTTGTTAAGAAAGTTGGAAAAACAATTGTATATCTTGTGGTGTATGTAGATGATCTTTTGATGACAGGGAACAATGAGATTTATACTGCATCCATAGAGAAAGAATTGAAGAAAGGTTTTGAAATGACTGATTTGGGCTATGTTCACTACTATCTGGGTATTGAAGTAATTTAACATCCTAAATTTATATTCCTTTCTCAGAAGAAGTACATTGGAGATCTTTTGAACAAGTTTGGCATGGATGAATGCAATCCCTTAACCACTCCAATGGAACAAAACTTGAAGCTCACATCCATTGAAGGGAAGGAATTCGAGGATGCAACAAAGTATAGATAGCTTGTAGGAAGTCTTATCTACCTGACTACCACCAGACCAGACATCTCATTTGCTGTTGGAATCCTCTACAGGTTTATGCAAAAATCTTGTGAAGGACATTGGTCTGCTGGAAAAAGAGTTCTAAAGTACTTGAAGGGGACTCAAGACTTTGGACTCAAATATACACAGGTAGGTGACTTCAGCTTGATTAGATATTCTGATTCAGAGTTTGATGGGGACAAAGAAACCGAGGTATCTTCTTCAAGTTATACCATGAGAGTCTTGGATTAGGAGTTGTCTCATGGAGATCACACAAATAGTCAGTTCCAGTAGATTCCACAACCGAGGCAAAATATGTGGCAGCAGCGGAAGCAACAACGGAGATTGTGTGGCTCAGGAAAATCCTAGAAGATTTGCAGATGAAACAAATGCATTCAACACCACTCATGATCGACAACACTTTTGTAATAAAGTTGGCCAAGAACCCAAAGTTCTATGATCGAACAAAGCACATCAATACAAAATATCATCTGATTCGACATCATGTTGAGGCCAAAACTATCCATCTATGTCATTGTTCCACAA
The DNA here is from genome assembly GCA_034641835.2 of Pinus albicaulis. Lineage (NCBI taxonomy): Eukaryota > Viridiplantae > Streptophyta > Pinopsida > Pinales > Pinaceae > Pinus > Pinus albicaulis. The sequence continues at coordinate 1,218,918,478 of CM076570.1, read as the reverse complement.
ATGAGCAGACTGTAGACATATTCACCAAAGCGCTTGGAAGAGAAAAATTTGAAAAGTTTAGAACGATGCTTGGACTCACCAACATCCATTCATATTAAAGGGGGGAATGTTGACACCTAATCCTATGGGATTGGGTGAGATTGTATATTATTGTAAATTAGTAAGTAAGGAAGGCCAAGAGACATTGGCAAGTGAATCCCAATAGTCTCACCTCCATGTATAAGTACACACGCAATCTCCATCTAATGCATCTTCAGTTTTTGTGGAGTTACCTCTTGGCCTAACAAAAATTAATCCTCATATCTGCAATGCGATTCACAAGTGAGTCGCTTTGTTCACACAATTCAAGAATACTTGATAATTTCTGACAAAAAACAACATGTTGTTGTGCCAATAAAGTGTTTTGCTGTTAATTTTGGGCAACTAGGTCCAAACTCCATATTGTGATGCTCAGATGACGATGCCAATATTTTTATTGGATTCCTCTTTCGGAGAGGTGCAAGATCGATCTAAAGATATCTTTATTGGATGAGCGGAACATGTATTTCGAATGTATTCCACATGTGCAATGTCGGCCTGATTTATCCCACATGCATAAGAGATGTGTCACACACCCCCACAGATGACTATATATTGGAGAGACTTGGAGTTCATTTACACACAATTTTGGAGATATTCTCTTCTCTCACAGATGGTGCTGCGATTAGGGCTTCTCATGGTGATGCAGTTAGGGCTTCTTGGTGCAGCGTCTTGATGGAGTGTTCTTGATGAGACGTCTTGGGGTTGTGTGACACATTGGGTTGGCTGATGTAATATTCCCAATTAGCGATAGCTAATTGGAAATATTAATTATGACCAATTTTGCTTTATTTTAGTTGGAGCATGAATAAAGTGAGTAAAATATTAAATAACTCACTTAGGATAAATTATCTTCCTAAAGTCCACATCGTATTTGAGGAAGTGGGGCCTAGTGACCACGTGGACAGCGTAGGGAGAGGAGGACGTAGACCACGCGGGTAGCGTGGGGCCTACCTCACGCATTTGAGAGGGGCAGCGTGGGCCAAGGGGCACGTAGGAGATGGTGGGGCCTAGGGTTGAGAGAGGCCCATCGTGATAAAAGGGAGGAGAGCCTCTTCATTTGGTCATTCATGTTTATGCATATTGAGCTTGTCATTTCTACTTGGAGCATGCTGGCTGTTTAGCTTATCTGCAACACTGTTTAGTACACCAGGTGTCTCCGTGCGGAGATCCCACCCTCAGCCCCGGGAGACTTCGAGTGCTTGCTCGGGTGAGGTATTCCGTCATCATTTTTGCAGGAGGAATTGTGGTTGCATTCATGGAGGAGTAGAGCATCTAGGGACTGCGCAGTCTTGAGAGGGAGGATGCAGTGCATCTTGGGGGAGCTCCGGATTGGTACCATTTTGGAGGATTCAGGCCAGAGGATTGAGCAAGGGGCCAGCCCTTGCCTATTGGAGACATTTGGGAGAGAGAGGAGTCTCTATTTTGGCAGCTATCATTTAGCATTAGTGTGGCCCTTGGGAGGATAGCGTAGATCCTCAAGGGAGGTATTTTCAGGGGTCGAGCATTTTAGAAACGCTCTCTGGGCTTTTCTGGGTATTGTGAGCAGAGGCCGATTCCAGAGTACTAGAATTTTCCGAGTAGGGGAGCAATGCCAAAGACTCATTTTGTTCCAGGAGTAGTAGCAGCACGGTAGTATTTCAACAGCTTGGAGTTAGAGCAGAGAGCAACCATTTCCATTGATATTCTGAGAGTATTCCTACACTTGCCTGGTGCAAGTCGAGGTGCCATCACTCTGATCACCTCTTGTACTTATTTCTATTCCTCAGTATAATAGAATGGCTTAGCATTCTCTATTTCATGTGTATCTGCTTCATGGTTTGTTTTTAGCACTATATGGTCTTGTTGTATGCTTGATATTACTGTCTATTTCCCTTCGGGATATTACAGTGGTATCAGAGCTCATAGACCTGGCTCAGCCTGTGGAGAGAGTTGTCTATGACACCAGAAGAGAAGTCGTATATTTGCTACAGGGGGTAGGAAGTACTGTGACCGAGAGCGTAGGTTGCAAATCACCTACGGAGAGGGTGACTGCGCTGCAGTAGTGGACACACAGCAGGAGGAACCGATGGCAGATGATAGTGATGCGAAGAAGTTTGGGAAAATGCTCCTCAAGTCAGTACAGGATCTGTCAAGGCAGATTGAGGTGATGGGACAGAGATTCACTGCCGTAGAGGCTAGACAATGTGAAACCCTAAGGGGTTTCCAGATTGGTGAGGGATCAGGCACATCCCACCATTTGCAGAAGCACGATGACACTCAGCACATGGCATCTCATGCACCCACACGTTCCACTATGCCCACTTTTCTGGCTGCAGACACAGGGACAGGAGCACAGCAGCAGCAGGAACCTGGCCACATGGGTGATTACTTTGCTGAGTACCAGGCATACGGGCAGGGGTTCATGGATGCCCTTTCATTTCGTGATTTTGTCAGCTCCAGCGGGACAGCAGACCCCGCGACCATCATAGGGGACACCGGCATTATCACGACGGAGACGCTCAGCGTACGATGAGCAGGTTCCATTTGCCTATGTTTGATGGCTCATCAAACAGTTCGACAAAGGCTTGGTTGGAGAAGCTGGACATATACTTCCAGCTCAACCAGATGGCAAAGACGGAGGCCATCAAGGTGGCAGCGCTGCATCTGGATGGCGAGGCCCAAGATTGGTGGTTTCACGGGATGGTTACACTCGGGCACTCGACAGTGACAACATATGCCGAGTTCACTCGGAGGTTGATAGAGAGGTTTGATCGGAGGGATCCGGAGGAGCACTTTGTTGAGCTGACGAGGCTCAAGCAAACTGGGATCCTGGATACATACATCTCAGATTTCCTGAGACTCTCAGTGATGGTACCAGATCTATCTGCGGCACAGATGATCTACATGTTCTTTGATGGGCTAGCATAGCTGCTTCGGGGATTGGTCAGATCCACTAGACTGACCACCCTCCTGACGCAGTTGGCAGGACATGGGACTTGCAGGATGCCTTACCCAAGACCAGGATGCCTTACCCCCAGAGACAGGCCTTCCAGCCTAAGGGGAAGGATGTGAGGGTTCCGCCTCCAAAGGGGAATCAGGGTAGAGGACAGTTGGATGATGATGCCAGGTGGGATTTGAAGAAGAAGAGATTGTGTTTCACCTGTCAGGAGCCATGGGCACCAGGACACAGATGTGCTGCTGGCAAAGCACATTATATCGAGGTCTTCTCCGAGAGCAGCGGGGAAGAAGATGAGTATGATGACGTGGGGGTAGGGGGCAGCCATGCAGCGCAGGATCATTTGCCACCTCCACCACTAGGAGCAGGAGGTGCAGCCTTTGCACCTACCGGAGGGACCCTTGCAGCATTGCGAGGAGTTCCCAAGTATTTGACGCTGCGTGTCCGAGGTACAGTGCGGGGGCAGCGAGTATCAGTACTGGTGGACAGTGAGGCAACCCACAACTTCATCGATGCATAGATGGTAAGAGCAGAGAGGCATACAGACAGAGAGCTTCGATGGGTTTTCAGTGTTGGTCTCAAGAGATCAGAGTATGCAGTGTGCCAAATATGTCCCAGCGCTGGCAGTGACGATGGGCACCTACACAGTGACTGACCACTTTTTCGTGGTTAACATACCGGATACCAATGACAAGAAGACTGGGAAGCACGAGAAGATATAGGGCATGCACACTTGCCCACCTCAGACAGTTTCAGCTCACCGGATGGAGGCAGACTTCTGGAAGGGAGACATAGAGTGGGCAGTAGAGCTGCGTGCATCAGAGGCAGAGGCTACCGGGCAGACAATTCATCCAGAGGTACAGACCATCCTTGACAAGTATGTCGCGGTGTTTGGGGAGATACCTCGAGAACAACCACTAGATCGGGGATTTGAGGATACGATTGAGCTAGAGCAGGGCATACAGGCCGTCATTAGCACACCCTATAGGCACCCCAAGGCTTATCGGGACGAGATCGAGCGGGCTATCCACGAGCTGTTAGCTCTTGGACACATTCGGCCTAGCAGTAGTCCTTTCGCTTCTTCGGTAGTGTTGGTGAAGAAGAAGGACGACACATTGAGGATGTGCATTGATTACAGGGCCCTGAACAAAAAGACCATGAAGAACAGGTACCCCATTCCACGAATTGACGAGCTGATGGATGAGTTGAGAGGGGCACGGTTCTTCTCAAAGATTGATTTGAGATCCGAGTACCATGAGATTCGCGTGAGGGAACAGGACATTCCCAAGACCGCTTTTAGGTGCCACTATGGCCAATTTGAGTTCTTGGTGATGCTAGCCAATGCACCGGCCACCTTCCAGTCATGTATGAACCACATTTTCCGCAGCCATTTGAGGAAGTGTGTGTTGGTCTTCTTCGATGACATATTGATATATAGCAGGACATGGGAGGAGCATCTCCAGCACATAGAGGCAGTGTTGAGTGTTTTGGAGGAGCAGCAGTTTTATGCTAAGCTCTCCAAGTGCGAGTTTGGGTTGACGGAGATGCTATACTTGGGACACATCATAGGGGTGGATGGAGTGAGGGTCCACGACGCGAAGGTCAGGGCCATCAGGGATTGGCCAGAGCTGAGAAACGTGATGGAACTTCGAGGGTTTGTAGGTATCAGCACCTACTACAGGAAGTTCGTCAAGAGTTTCTCTCAGCTTGCTGCACCCCTTAAAGTTCTGACGAAGAAGGGGGCATTCAGTTGGACAGACACAGCACAACGAGCCTTTGACAGGCTCAAGGAGGTGATGAGCAGCGGTCCAGTGCTAGCATTACCAGAGTTCACGCAGCCATTTGTTCCGGATTGTGATGCATCAGGAGAGGGGATAGGCGCAGCGTTGATGCAGGGAGGCCACCCTATAGCTTTTGAGAGCCGGAAGCTCCTACCACATGAGTGGTTGTATGCCATATACGACAAGGAGATGCTGGCCATCATGCATGCATTTGCCAAATTCCGGCAGTACCTGGTAGGTAACAGGTTCAGGGTGAGGACTGACCACAACAGCCTCAGGTTTTTCTTAGAGCAGAAACAGCTACAGGAGAGGCAGCAGAAGCAAGATCCAAGCCTACGACTTTGACATCGAGTATGTCAAAGGGAAGAACAATGTGGTGGCTGATGCACTTTTACGCAGACCAGCCACGTTGTCTCTGATAAGTTTGGACGCAGATTGGAGTGCTCGACTATTGGTGGAGTACTCCAAGGATAGATTTGCTTGTGAGGTTTTGGATGGGCAGGTGACAGATGACAGATAGAGGGTGATGGATGAGATCATCTACTACAGGAACAAGATCTTCTTTACTGAGGGCTCTCAGCTCAAGAATAAGATATTGCAAGTTTCTCACAATTCACCATTGTTTGGCCATCAGGGGTTTACCAAAACCTACAGGGCCATCAGGGAGAGGTTCTCATGGAAGGGCCTCAAGGAGGACGTACTCCAACATGTCAGGGAGTGTGAGGTTTGTCAGCGCAACAAGGGGGATATGAACCATCTGGCAGGTTTGTTGCAGCCTCTTCCCATTCCAGAGGGGAAATGGGAGAGTATCTCAATGGATTTCATCACAGCGCTGCCCATGGTGCAGGGCAAGGACTGTATATTCGTCGTCGTTGATCGACTGACAAAATATGTGCATTTTTTCGCCATATCCACACATTATACAGCAGCACAGGTGGCGGAGCTGTTCTTCAGGGACATCTTCAGGTTACATGGTCTTCCCAAGACCATTGTCAATGACAGGGACAGCCGCTTCATGGGCGGGTTTTGGCAGGAGCTTTTTCGGTTGGTGGGGACAGAGTTGACACCGAGCACTAGCTACCACCCACAGACAGATGGGCAGGCAAAGATAGTTAACAAGTGGCTGGAGGGCTACTTGCGTAACTATGTCAGTGGGCAACATAGAGCATGGCTGAAGTCGCTGCACCTAATAGAGTACTGCTACAACAACACACATCACATGACCATCGGTATGTCTCCGTTTTACGCATTATATTGTTATCATGCTTTATCTTTTGTTGATGTGATGTTTGGTGCTAGCAAGGATCCGAGAGCCAAGGACTGGATCCAAGAGAGTCAGGACATCCTCTGAGCTCTCAAGGATAACATGGCTACAACGCAGAACCAGTAGAAGCTGTATGTCGACAGGGGTCGGGTGGAGAGAGAAGATCTTGCAGCATCCATCACTACAGTTGCTTGGGGTCAAGCAACATTTTGCCGGGGAGACTGTAATATTCCCAATTAGCGATAGCTAATTGGAAATATTAATTTTGACCAATTTTGCCTTATTTTGTTGAGTCAAATTAAAAGCTGCTTGGCCTGCGTAGAAGTGTCGTGGATGCAAGAAATGACAGCGTGAGCCAGGCTACTTTGTGAATTGGATTCGTCGAAGGAGAAATTATAATTGTAATTGTTGTCAAAATCTGGTACGTATGGATGACCTCAGTTTTCTGGGAAACTTTAAATGCGGAGCTCCCTGTCAAATATCAAAACGTGATCTGTCTTGCATTAATTAACTTTTTGGCACCGTGAATTGGCACGGTGAATGGTTTTTGGCACTCTGAATCTGTGTTTCAAGTGACGAACAATCAGTGCCGGCCGTAACATGTATCGATGGGAGTTGAGGCCGGATTTCGGTCGGCGCGATGTAGTTCTCGAAACTGGATGCGATGGATTAAGAGCGAGTGTGTTTAATTATCGATTTCCACGTCAGCTGAAGTAAGACATTTTTTAATGTTTTTGATGGCAAATAAATTTCGATTTAGTAAAAATGTCATATGGTTATTATACTAGTTGTCGTGGGAAGGGAAATGGTCATTAATCTCATTATTTCTTGGTTGGAGCTGTGATTTCTGTAGTAAACGATACCAGTCAGTCATCTATTTATTTATTTCAACTTGTTGACACATCGGTCTGAGTCGGTAGAAATAAAGCCTTGGATCGATTCAATCGACCATGCGACTCTAGGTTGGAATTGTGCTGCTCTGTACTTTTATTTTTTTATTTTGGCAAGAAGCGGCGATTTGGCTGTAACACAGTTCCGTCTGAGAAATTCTGTGATCTAGATTCCTGAATTCCTTGCGGAATCATAGGTTTTTGTCACTGCTATTGTTGACAGTGATGAAGCGTGAGTGCAATCGTTAATCGGATGCCTTTATCTTAGAGCGGCACTGAGAGATTGAGGGGAATGGAGGCACACCAAGGCAGAACAGGATCAAGTTTGAGATCAGTGAAAGATTCATTGGAGGAGTACTCCAATCCAAATCTGAGAGGTGACCATAATGAAATTGAAGCTATGAACCCGCATACAACATGTGTGAATGCAAGGCATTTTGTATGGCCTATAAAAAGAATAATTGAATTGAGAGTTGCAGTCAAGTGCAGTGAAAGAATGAAGTGATCAATCCTCTCAGAAACTTTAGAAATGATGCATGGTGTAACATACTCCAAGGTCTTCATGGACTTGTCCTTTGTTGCACTAGTTCTGTGATATTGTCTAATTCATTGGAGTTGTTTTTGGGAATTCTGTCCTTGAATGTTGAACAGGACAAAGTGATTTAAGGCCTAATTTGTTGAGGACAAATAATTATTTGAATCTTGTGATCAGTTATGCTGGAGAAGCATAATCATTATGTGAAGGCAAACTTGTTGAGTTGATATTTGAGCCTTAAGTACAGTACTTTGGAAATCTACTGTAAGAAGGCATATGTATTGAAGTTAAAGTATCGAAGGATTTTGTAGGAGCAAAACTCTTGTGAGCAGCTGGGTGTGCAGCAACACTAATCTTTGAATGAACTTGGCTGCAATCCTATACTTTTCAAAGCAGAAACCGAGTGCCATATTGTGGGGGTGAAGCCACAGTCTTCTAGGTAGCCGTTGGAGTGTTTAGGGCTGTAACAAATCTCGGGGGGCCCTAACCAAAATAGTGACATATGACAGAATATATATGACCATGAAGTTTGATATCTTCAGTACTGTATGGCAGTATGACAGTGGTGAAGATGAAAGTGATGTGTATGATAAAATAATAGCAACATTGTAATCAATGATATGACAGTGTATGGATGTATGGTAGATGTATGGCAGCGTATGGCTATGACACTTGTATGACTATAATTCCATAAATTAAGCCTTGACAGTGGGTGAGTAAGATTCAGGCCTATGATTTCAAAAATAATCATGAAGACATATGTCAGGGTTGTTCCGAAGGAAAGCATACAAGGGGACTTTCTTCATTCCTCAAGTGTCACAAAGACATCTGATACACTCTGACTTATTGGATATGCTGCCTATGAAATCCTCGGGAGGATGTTCTTATAGATGACTTCTCTCGCAAGAGGAGTTGGCAATTAAGGGGGAGACCACAACCGAGTATGCTCTTGAGCAAATGGCGTTGCTGGAAGAATAAAGAGAAGACCCTCATGGTTCCAGGATACTCTCGAGGATGCCGAGAGACATATGGCCCCAAGGGGGACATTCCGTGAAAGCAAGAAGCCGAATAGATACCTAGGATATCTAGCAGCCATGAGTACAATCGTACAATCTGAGCCTGGATCATTTGAAGAAGCCGTAAAGCATAAAGTTTGGAAGGATGTTATGCTCGAAGAGTACGAGTCCATTATGAAGAATGATGTCTGGGATGTGGTTCCGAGACTGGAGGTCAAAGGTGTTGTCACCTCAAAATGACTCTATAAGGTCAAGCATGGATCTGATAATAGTGCTGAAAAGTTCAAGGCAAGATTCGTTGCCCGAGGCTTCTCTCAAAAGGAAGGCATAGAATATGATGATATATTTGCACCTGTGGCCTGCTATTCCACCATCCAATCTATTTTTGTCCTTGCTGCTATGCAAGGATGGATCTGCATCAGATGGATGTGAAGATTGCTTTTCTGCATGGTTCGATAAAGGAAGAAGTGTATGAGGAGAAGCCTCCGGGGTTTGAAGTTCAAGATAGAGACTCTCATGTATGCAGGTTGAAGCAAGCCCCCAGGGCTTGGTACGAGAGGATAGATAGCTACTTGATGAAGTTGGGCTTCACTCGAAGTAATGCTGATCCAAACCTTTACTTCAAGGTTGATAGAGAAAAGCCTCTCATTTTGGCTCTCTATGTGGACGATCTCTTCCTGACAGGTGCTGACCCTCTCATTCATCAGTGTAAGAGGGAGCTTGCTTTTGAGTTTGAGATGAAAGACCTAGGACTGATGCATTACTTCCTAGGCTTGGAGGTTTGGCAGAGACCTGGCGAGATTTCCTTTCTCAAGGAAAATATATTGTGAAGCTGTTGGAAAGTTTTGTTATGGTGTACTGTAAGTCCGTGTCGACACCGATAGAGCTTAACTTTAAGAAGTTGAGTGGAAACGCTGCTAGGCCCATGCTAGCAAATCCTACCGAGTATCGACAACTTGTAGGGGCCCTGATGTTCTTAGGGAATATCCGTCCAGACGTATGTTGTGCAGTGAAAACTTTGAGTCAACACATGGTTGATCCTCATGACATTCATTGGGTTGGTGCCAAGAAACTTGTGAGATATCTCTTGGGCACGAAAGACCATGGGCTGAGATACACTTCCGAGAGTTTGAGACTCCGTGGATATACTGATGCCGTTTGGGTTGCTAGTGTGGTGGATCGTAAGAGCACATCTGGATGCTGCTTCACACTTGGGTCTGCTTCGAGTAGGAAGCAGAAGTTGGTGGCTTTGAGCACCGCTGAGGCCGAATACATTGCAGCTTGTATGGCCTGTTGTGAAGCTACTTGGTTGCAAAAGCTCTTGAGTGAGTTGTTCGGACATGTGCTAGATACCACTGTTATCCTTTGTGGTAACCAGAGGGGGATTCGTTTGCCAGAGAATCCCGTGTTCCACGATCGATCCAAGCATATTGATATCTGGTACCATTTCATTCGGGATACGGTATAGAGAGGCGCCGTAAGGCTCGATCATATAGGAACCGATGAGGAGGTCGCGAATATTCTCATAGAGTCCTTGGGGAAGGTCATGTTCCTCACCTTCCGTGAGAATCTTGGAATCGTGGAACGACCCTATTTGGAGGGTCCTGTTGGACGGTGAGCTCTGGGAGCTCCAGGGGGTCTTTGGGGATAGCTTCTTGGACCTATAAGCAACCACAAGGCTAGGCTTGCTGAACATTGTTGGTGTGCTTCCGCCCCACCATGATGATATTGAGTTGGTTTACCTCACTTTGATCTGTGCCTCGTATGCATCCTACCCATGGAGTTCTAAACTCATGGGAAGTACCTCTCATTTGGACAATGAGGTGGGAAATGTGGATAGAGATCGATAGCAAGAATGATGGACGCATCAGAGATTACTGTACTCTTTATGACTAGGATGGCATGTGTCCAACCACTTGATCTGGGATCAAGTCAAGTGAGATTTCGGACCTCCAACTGACTTCGGGTCAGTTAAACTAACTTCGGGATAGTATATGACTCTTTTGAGTCCAAGTGAGGTTTCGGACCTCCAACTGACTTTGGGTTAGTATGAGACTCCTTTGAGTCCTATAGAGGTTTCAGACCTCTGAGTTGATTTTGTCAGTCGAGAGTGATGTCTTTGTGACTCGCCTTTTTGTTCTGAAATAAAGAGCCAGCAAAGCAAGTTACGACGGGATGATGCACGATGTTTGGATGGCACTGGTGGATGGAGTTCTCCCTAGTTGAGAGGGAGTGTTAATTTTGGGCAACTAGGTCCAAACTCGATGTTGTGATGCTCAGATGACGATGCTAATATTTTTATTGGATTCCTCTTTCAGAGAGGTGCAAGATCGATCTAAAGATCATCTTGATCGGATGAGTGGAACGTGTATTTTGAATGTATTCCACATGTGCAAGGTTGGCCTGATTTATCCCACACGGATAAGAGATGTGTCACACACCCTCAGAGATGACTATATGTTGGAGAGACTTTCATTTACACACACAATTTTGGAGACATTCTCTTGTCTCACAGATGGTGCTGCGATTAGGGTTTCTCATGGTTATGCAGTTAGGGCTTCTTGGTGCAGTGTCTTGATGAGACATCCTGGGGTTGTGTGACATATTGGGTTGGCTAACCTTATGGAGACTTTGCTGGTTGAAGCATCCTACTAACCATCGTAACACCACCATTCTTTATCTTTGTTTCTGGCTAGTCTTCCATTGATCTATTGGTATGTTCTATCTGCATCTTACTTTCATGTGATTGCGCCCTAGAAGTTTAAAGTAAATTTGCATCTAGCATAGAACATCTTTAGAAATTTACATTAGCTCTAATGCCTCTTTTCTAAATTCATCAATCTTTGGGTTATCTTTTACTTGCTCAATAGAGAGCCGCAATTGGTGAATTAGAGAATCCTTGGAACTAATCTCACTCTGATGCTGAATTTTTAATTGGTCCATGCTCTCCTGGAGCTGTGCGATTTGTACCTGTAACTGTTGACTAACACTTTGTTTCTCTGCTTGTAACTCTAATTCAAGTTGGATGATTTTCTCCTCCTTTTGTTTCATCAGTTGTTGAACTTCTGATGCATTTTCAATGGTTGTAGAAGCATAAGCTCCTGCGAACTGAGTTAAGCGAGTTAGATCCCGTGAAGGATCTGCCTGAGTGTCTTTCCATACAACATCCATTGAAAAATCTCCTTGCACAAGGGGTTGGGGTTGCTTCGATCTTATTCTTTTCTTCTATCGGCTCATAATCGCCTGGTGTTTTGGACTGTAGAAAATGTCCAAAGGAGGAATTTCTTCAATGTTAAGAACAATTTCGGTGGTGGGGAAGGCCGAGATGAATTCCACACTTTGTATGCTTATTCATTTGTCAAAGGGCTTAGCAGTGAGCAAGTCCTGACTTTTATTTTGTGGAGTATGCACAATTTGTTGCTGATCACCAACAATAGCTACTTGTTATTCTTGGAGTTTTAAATCAAACTCCTTCCAAACATCCTTTAGATTACTAGGGAAATCCAAATACATAGTTTGAACTTCGGCTGATCTATCTTGGTTTGTTGTGCTAAGGACTTGAGTATCCTTAGTTGCCGATTCACTTTCCTTATATTTCTATGCTAATGGTTATGCAACATCAAGCATTTTCAACGGAATTGATTCCAATCTCTTTTTCCTATATTTCTTAAATTTAAGCAATTGCTGTGGATGCAGGCGTAAAGCTGCCAACTTTTGAACTGCAGGATAATTGTCGATGGACTCAAACATGTCATCGAAATCATCATCTTCGTGCACAAAAGGCCTAATCTTCACTTGGGTAGTGAAATTATTAGCAACTTTGATTGGATCATACTGCCTGTTTGGAATTGTAAATAACTTTAAACATTCAATCTGACGAATCTCTACAACAGTATACCTGTAATTATCAAGTCCATAAACACCATAATTAATAGGAAAAGAAGGCCATGATGCTTTGTTGGCTTCTTTCAGAAATTTGGTTAGGCTGTTTCCAAGAGTCTGATATGCAACTTCCCTTGCGAGAAGCTTGTAAAGAACATACAGGGGCAAGATGTGCGGTTGAGCTAAGCTCCCAAAAACTCGGACATAGGGTGAATAGCTCTTCACCAAACCATTTTCTTATAGAGGAAAATTCAGCTTGGGCTGCTTTTTACAGTCTGGGGGCTTTCTCATTAAAAATAGCTTGGAACAACGATAGTAACTCCATGGAAAATTTTGTAAAAATGGTTCTCATACTTAGATTCCCACAACATGCTATGAAATATATGAATAAGTATAGGGTCTTGGGTAGTCCATTTCCAGCCTCTGGTTGGAAAATCCGAGGTAAAACACACAACATCCATGATATAGGTGCTCATATAGAATGGGGGAAAAATCTTGGAAGAAATGGAGCTGTTTTTTCTATATTCTAAAATCTGAGTGGCAATATTATTAGATATAATATTTCCCAATCCATAACATAGGAATCTGCAGCGGCCTCCATGAGAGAGACCCATTCTATTGAAAATCAAGAAGTGTCCGGCTGACCAAAAAGCCTGGACATCATCGCAGAGACATAACAATAGGGGATTGCAAGGGAGTCAATAGAGTACATACCCTTTTCGTCATTCTTGTGCTTGTTGGGATTACTCCTCCATTGCTTGATTAGCTTCGATTTGAGCTCATTTTCTTTGGCGAACCGTGCAAGGAATTCTTTATCATAGACCTTTTCGGGGTTTGGGAGATGGTTGATCAACTTCAGGTCTTCAACCTTGAAGGAACCAATCATTGTTCCTCTGCTGGTAAGAAATGCCCTATCCCCGATATTGAGATTATCAATGATCCATCTTACCATATCAGTGTATGGTAAGATTTTCGGTCGGGCAGCAATTCGATGTAGGAATGAATTAGCTACTTCTCCAATTGTAGCTTTGGAAGAATCAGGAGCGTCGACAGTTGCGTTTCTTTGAATTTTGTGAGTTTTTTCATCCTCTAGTAGCTTGTACATGGATTCCCCTCAAGGGGATCTGCTTTTTGGTCCACATGTTGTATCTGTAAAGAGGGGAAGCATTTCTGTTCTCTCAGTTGTGGCGGGTGCAGGGTTTACAGTGGCCATATGCTTCTTAGATTTTTTTAGAGCTTTAGACATCTCCAGAGAATTATGTTTATTCAGGCTAGCCTGCAAATAAATGAGAAAGGATAAGCGAAAGGAGGGGGCTTTTTTGGTTTTACAATATGCACAAGTACCATAGCAATAGAAACGTTCAAAAATATCAGACTTCGCACGCTGATAAAATATGAATTGAATTCCTGTTATAGGAAAATGATTATGGGGGTATGGGCGACAAAACCATTAATTTATGACATTAATAGCTGATATGGGTTGTTGTGCACATATATTCATTTCTGCATTAAAACCAGATCTGTCGCATTGTAACATTGCTCATGTGCAAATCTTCAATAAATATTGATCGGTTTGGCTTTTTGCCGATTGCGATATTGCAATCGCAATATCGACGAAAGTGGGTGGAGTGCGTTTGAGTTGATAAGAGTGTGATGTGCGATATGCGATGAACTATATCGCATTGACGAATATGGTTGGTGTTATAAGAATGATTATGCTTGCGTGAATGTGATGCGATGAGTATATCGAATCGAGGAATATGAGAGGTAACAATAAGACCATCAGGGCAAGAAATGCGAAACGCGATAGGTTACGTGGTGGAAGTAGGTCCCGCAGGCATTCCTTGTGGAATTTTCTCTAAAATATGGCCTTTTCTTATATACATCGGATCGCAAAATGTTTCAAGTGACCTATTAGGAGTTATATACGTTTTGTTGTGGTTTTGCGATTGCGATGACGCAATTTTCCTCTGCTTGAGTGATTTTTAAAGCCAAACTTTAAGGTTTCATCCCCATTTCTATCTAATGAAATACTCTTAAGGGTTTTATTTGTTTTAACTCTAAAAAAATTAGAGGGGTCCCCATTATTTTTTAAGGTAAATATTGCTTAAAATAATGGGGGTTGTTGATTAGCACAACAGGTCCTTATTCAAAGTTGGAGCCTTGAAGAATTTTGAGATTTTTGTTGTACAAATTAGAGCTTCAGAATTTGTATCAGCGGCTTGGAGTCCTCATTATTTTCATTAATAAAATTATTTATTTTCTTCTACATCTTGTGTTCTGGTCTAACTAGAGATCTTAACTAGCATAAGTTAACAATTGTAAAGAAATATTGATTCACCCCTCTCAATATTCCAACAGTTAGCTCTATATAGGGAAGGTTTACCATGATTAAAGGTAGATTTTGTGTTAACAAGGTTTCTGAGAGTAAACCTTGGAGTTTCATCAACAACCATCCACACAAAAATCGACTCAGTAGCAAACTAGAATTAGAAAAGCTGTAGTGGCTTGCCTTAAACAACCTAAAAAATGCAAGCAAAGAGAAATATATAGGTTTTAATGGTCTTTGATCATCGCAAACCTGAGTTAGTGCTTATTCCTACTTAGGCTAATGGAGTTTTGGGGTAAAGTTTAAAGGAAAATGAAAATTGATTGATGGAAGTGGGGAAAATAATTTTTCTCTATTGAAACCCTAACCATCTTTCTTGTGAGGGGAGAAATTAAATATAAAAGACGCTCATAAATTATTTTGTAGGTTTCAAGGAAGAATAATTTTAACATGCAAAATTTCACCAAGTTTGCAATAAATAATATGCATTTAGTCATGGAACATTTAGAAACCCTAACATAAATTCATTCACATGCAAAATATAAAAAATCAGCAACAAAATTACAAGTTCAACCAAGAAAGCCTTCCTTCAATCGTAAAAAAACATTTCCAATGCAAAGATTAGTTTCCAATAGCAATATGCTCCATAAATCATATTTTTACCAAGTAGCGAAATAGACAAGGCCATTCACACTCTCTTTAAGGATGCGAAGAATAAGTGGAGGGATCCTCTATTTATATGAGGTCTATCCCTTCAGTTTTACACAATAATAGGCCTACTAGCCCTAAAACAAATTTGAATTTGAGTGTTTGACAAGACAAGGGGTTACAAGCCAACCTAGTAGCCTAAAACAATAAAATAATGCCTTAAATTCCCACAAGTGTGGGCTGATATCCTGTAAAAGCATGGTGCCATCTCCTTTTCCAGCAATAAATGCCATAACAATGTGTGGGACGAGATAAGGAGATGCTCCACCATCATAATTAACTCCAAATCATGAGGGGAAGCCTCAAGAGTTGCCTCAAAGTGCCTCATGTCCAAAATTCATGCTTTGGGTGCCTTGTGTCACCTTCTCAAGGGCTAGAGGATGACATGACAATATCTTTGGCCAACATTGTGGCTCCAAGAATGAATACAAGTCCTCCCCTATTGTCATGTCGATGACCATCATCATGTAAACTCTAGAACAAGCAACACCCATCAAATAGTGTCAAGGCCAACTCGGTGGCATCCTGGGTCCACTGGGTACAATATCAAGTAAATCCAACACCAAACAGGGGGAATGCCAAATGGTGAGAAGTTTCTAATCGATGCAAACGGTGGGGGATCCTAGCCTAATGTCATGTATTGAGAAATGTGGGGTTGCTGGTTGGTTGGTTGTCCAAGGACATAATTTTTTTTCTCGTATTGGGTTAGCCTAAAATAATGCCTTAAATTCCCACAAGTGTGGGTTGATATCCAGTAAAAGTATGATGCCATCTCCTTTTCCAGCAAAAAATGCCAAAACAATGTGTGGGATGGGATAGGGAGATGCTCCACCATCTTAATCAACTCCAAATCATGAGGGGAAGCCTCAAGAGTTGCCTCAAAGTAACTCATGTCCAAAAGTCATGGTTTGGGTGCCTTGTGTCACCTTCTCAAGGGCTAGAGGGTGACATGAAAATATCTCTGGCCAACATTGTGGCTCCAAGAATGAATACAAGTCCTCCCTTATTGTCATGCTGATGACCATCATCATGTAGACTCTAGAAAATGCAACACCCATCAAATAGTGTCAAGGCCAACTCAGTGGCATCCTGGGTCCGCTGGGTACAATATCAATTAATTCCAACACCAAACAGGTGGAATGCCAAATGGTGAGAGGTTTCTAATCGATGCAAATGGTGGAGGATCCTGGCCTAATGTCATGTATTGAGCAATGTGGGGTTGCTGGTTGGCTGGCTGTCCAAGGACATAATTTTTTTCTCGTATTGGGTCAGCCACATTTTGATGCATAACAATAACCTCATGCCAAAAACAAG
Organism: Pinus albicaulis; assembly: GCA_034641835.2. Lineage (NCBI taxonomy): Eukaryota > Viridiplantae > Streptophyta > Pinopsida > Pinales > Pinaceae > Pinus > Pinus albicaulis. The sequence goes on along the minus strand of CM076570.1, from coordinate 1,218,901,743 downwards.
GGGTTAAAATTAAACTTGATAATAATTACCTTTTAACATTAGCATTGTGGAGTTGAGTCTAGAGCTTTAAAAAAAGTTAAATAAACTGTTGTACTATCTGCCCAAACTTTTGTGATAGGTATAATTTGCTTGCGAGAAAGTCCTTCTAGTAGCCTAGGTAGTATAAGCATGCATGAAACGCTGTATTAAAGGTGTGCCAATGCCGTTTAGTCTCATCATTTAGTTTGAATACCAATTTGAGGCTTGCTAAGGAGTGGTGCACACGCAATTTTTATGTATACTTGTGCCCACCCATTTAAGGCATTATCATTTAGATGTTGCATAACATGTGTTAGTTTCTTAGTGTCGGGTTGGGTTTGATGAGCCTAGAAATATATCTTTAAGCTTCAAATATAAAAATATACTTTCTCCCCATCCATAGTTTTGATGAATAAAGGGAGAGATATTCAGGAATCTAGTTGTATCCCTAGGTGACACTATGCTCTGTTGATTAACTTGAGCATTACTTTTTGTTGATGTTTGTAGGTATACTAGGTGAAAGCATAGGTGTTCCATGAATTGTTCTAGGATATCAGTGGTGTCTTGCATGGTTGAGAACGAAAGAATTGGTGCTCAAGAAAAAAGAAAATTTCTTAAAATGATGTGTGGTTAGTGCATGAAAGGATATTGGGGGAATTTAGGGTTCCTTAAAGATTCGTCATGTTACCCACCAAAATAGTTAATCCTATAGGACAAAACTCGTCTCGTATTCTGCACATCTAATTGTCCATCCAACAACCCCAAACAATTGCCACTAGCTGACGACATGCCATTTTGTCTGTGCCACTAGCATTAGCCTGATGCTTCTCACCCATTCGGCAAGAACACATGGACGAAGGTGGGTTGAACTCAAAAGGGACTATGATCATTTTGCAATCGGGGGCTTATGCTTGTTTGTTTTCGGGCATTTGATATGGATTATGGGTTGACCTGGATGGAAAAGGGGTTCTCTTACCTTAAATGGGGGGTTAATCTTCGATCTTGGTCTAGTGGGACCTCCCCTAATGGCCCAATGGATATAGGAGGGGCACTACTTGGGAAGCCCTAATTGAGAAAGTGTAGCTCCATCTATCCCTATATCATACTTACCACTTTCCATCATACATTACAAGACCTCATTTCACATCCACTCTGTAGGTTCAATTGACCATTGGTTCTTTGGGATTTGGCATGCATACATCCACATACCTAGGTAGGCCCCAGTAACTTTTCTCTGAGATGTTGTTGCAACTAAAAGAAAAGGAAAAAGCATAATGTGGCCACATGCAAAACAAAAGAAAGAAAATCAAAATGCAAAATATGGTTGGGACACACACATTAATGCATGGGAAAAAGCCTAGCATGCACATTACCTCACTCATTAGGGCCATCATCTGTTTCTTGGGCACATGTCACCCCATTACATCATAAAAAGGAACCCTTGCATGTCCCTACGCTGATGAGCGATGAGTTACCTCATCATTAAAGGGTAAACTATCTCCTAAACATCCTTAAAAGTAAGCTCTAACCCTTGAGCTATGAGCAATAATACAAGGAAAAATCAAGAAAACGTTAAAAGCACACACTAGGGGTGGAAAAACAAAGGCCGATTTAGTTACTCATGCATCCATGATCGCTCCTTCCTTGCAGATATACTCAGGATGTGGATTCCCATCATGCTCGTCCCTTTGATTGTGGCACTTGGCCATGAAGTCTTCTCTCCTCCGTACCATCATGATTTTTCATCAATACCTATTAATTGAAGTGTGGACTGAGGAAATGTTACTTCCCCTTGGGGGCTATAAACACCTAATAGGGTTGTCCATTAGCCACTCCTACCTAGGGAGAAAACACCATTGCGAGTTCAAAGCCCTAATTTTGGATTCGAATCTTTATTTGAAGTATTATAAGTCCCATTGCATTCAAGATTGGTTCACCTAGATGTATTAATTATCATTGTCTCTAATGACTGGCTTCTTTCACTAGACTTTTCGTTGTGATTGTCATGTGGTTCCCCCATGGCTTGGACACATTACACAAACACTGAGAAGTATTTTGGCACTAATAGGTGAGGCGTTGAGAGCCATGGGCCTTCAAGCAACAACATCACATCACACAACCCTGGGCATCCCCTACACCCAAAATGTTTTGCCACTTTGCATTGCATTTGATGATACTTCGGGATGACGCACCAAGGCCTAGCATGACCCCAAGTCGGCCTTGGCATCTTATAGGGGGATGGTAGGTGATCTAGGGCTGATATGAGGATGTTCTCGTCGTTTGAGACTTGGGAGGGTTAGCACCACCATGAGAGCTGCCAACGCGTGAGCATAGATGGACATTTTGAGCAATTGGAGACCCATGGAGACCCTTATATTGTGCCTCAACTACATTTTGGGACCTTAGAGGTCTATTAATGGAAATTTGAGGGCCAACCCTCAAATCATGATTTTTAGATGCTTCTACAACACATTTTGGCACTTAAAATCCTCAACTCTTGGAATTTGGAGCTTCCTTCATGCATCACGCCAGCCCTAGAAGGATAGTGACTCACATGTGTGGGCTTCCTTTAGCATTTATGACAAAACTAGTTTGGTTGGCATGTAACCCAAGGGAATATTGGAATTTAAATTGTCTTTTCGGGTCTTTCAGGCTAAATTAGAACTCATCCTCCTAAAAATAGAGAGGAATATTTCATTTGGATCATCATCATCATCACTTTGGTGATAGTGGGCCACACCTCATTGTTGTCACTTAGTCTAGTGTTTTCCATTAGAGTTACCCCTCTACAAGGCTTGCTAGATTTTATGGTAGCAGGTCGAGGAGGAAATGGGGGATCCTTGGGCTAGGCTTGAGAGTAGGAAGCTTTCAAGAGCCACAAAATCTTGTGAAAACCATAAAAAATTAATGAGCCATGCTCAATGCTATGTCATTCATGATATGGGTAAGAGGGCTAGGTAGGTTGTAGATTAGTGTGTGAATGCATTATGCAAGAGTTCAACCATAAAAATTCTCACAATTTGTTTATTTGTACACCATTTTTTTAATATTAACTAGAGAATATATTATCAATCAAAAATTTGTGTTTGGGAATGCAACAATTATGTCAAAAGAAAAATCTAAAAGAGATAGATAGATGCTAACCACTAGAAACTATAAGAAAACTTATAGAGCTATGAAAAACCATTCACCATACTTCAAGACCAAAGTAGTGAAAACTCTATAAAAGAATCCTAGAATAACATGCAATTTAGCTTGCATGAAATACTATTGAAGAGGAGGAAATTGGCCTTGCTTAACTGTGTCAACAAGTTTCATTAGAGCTACAATATTCAAATGTGGGGTATATGAAACATGTAAAGGAGAATTGGTAGAGAAAGAAGAAGATTGTTTTTTACCTAGAGCCCTGACCCGTTACAATTCCTCCATCTATCCATACAAATTATCAGTTTTATCCTCTACACGATGAAGTTGATGTCTATATTATATAGGGACCTTCGTTACTAAAGCTGACTATACAGAGAATTGATGTATGTTGAGTTGGAGCTGAAGTATCATGTCTTGGAGATCCTTAACATTGTTGATTGGGAGAGTGGTAGTCTTCTTTGACTAGGTCACCATTCTTACCACAAATAAGATACAATAGTCTTAGAACCAAACAAATCGTGAACACGTTCCTACAAGAATGATAATGTGAAGCAAATACAAGCTCTAAACACGAGCCAATAGATACCACTACAGACTAGCATCATAGTATGCATACATTGGCATGAATTCCTAGAGAGGAAGGATAGAGCATTTGAAATGTTGGAGTGAATTAAAGGGTCCTCTCCAACTTGTGGTAGTCTAAACTATAAAAAATCGATAAAAATACTGCTTATTGCAATCAACCAGTAATTATCCAATGCATTTAATTCTAAGCATAATTGTTTCACTGCAAACACTAAATAAAAACATGATTGCAATATTCACCAAAATAAATTGTGGAAACTATGATAGAAAACCAATCACAAAATGGACACTATTTTTGGACAAAACATCACTGGAAAAACCCCGAAGGAAAAATCTATTCTTGAGATTTGAAAGGTATATTAATCTTCAACAAATTCTTCAATTGATGAATATTACAATACTACTTGCCAAGCCCCTGCAAAGCTCTCGAAAAATATTTCTTCAACTCCACAAGTTGATATGACCATTGGAAGTATCATGACCTCCCTTTGCAACCTGACACAACCTCACACTGGCAAATACAACCTCACACGTGTGGCTCCTTTGGTTCATTGCTTCAACTATTGCTGTAACCCTCATTATTGTCAATCCGCACTCTATCACCGTGCGCTCTTCATTGCTATGAATGATCTCCAAGACTTCCCATCGATTTCCTTTATAATCTCTTGTTGGGAAGTCAATGACCAAGATTTAGATCTAAAATGATCTAATCGATGTCTGAGATAACTTAGAAACTTTGCCTGAAGTCTCTAGAGGAAAATCAACCATGTCTCAATTGTTACTAATTAATTAATCTATTTCCCTAAGTTAAAACTTGGGAAAATAATTAAATAATGATTAATTAATTTAATTAAGACATTTCCATTCCAAAGAATAACTTGGGCTTGGAGATATTTTTCTCTCTTCAGTTCTTAGCATCATTGACACCACTTGAGGCTAGAAAACGTGGCTGAGGTACGTCAACCAACACAAACCTCGACGTAACCCTACAATGCTCTAGGTAACATGAGATTGAGGTGTGATGAGTACCGAGTTGTTCATGGAATGACTTGAGTCCATTACCAACCATTAATATAAAGCATTTCCTTTTCCTCACAAGTGGCAGATTTAGCCAACAAATCTACCCTTTGTATTATTATGTATTAATACATTAAATGTTGAGACCCCTAGAATGGAACCCAGACAATGCAAAACTCCTAAAAATGGAGTTTAGTTTGGGATCTGAGGTATAGGTTCTGAATTGCAGATCACTAATTGTAAGTTAAAGTCACCCACCAGCAATAGCCTTTATGGGGAGAAAGTCAAGGCAAGGGTTACACCTTGAAGAAGAGCATAAATTTCCACTAGGTTATTTGAAACCTTTCCGAAACTCCATGAATAGGCTAATTCTTGTTGTTATCCAGGGCGAAATATCATCCCCACTACACCTAGCACCCCAATTGTACACCATATCTTTTATTTTATGATATGTATACAATTACAAGAGAGATTGAGTGACCAAATCTCTTATGAAATAAATAAACAAATATTAATTTTCACTTGCATGATTGTCAACCATTAATATTTAAAACAAAATGACAGTTTTCCTTCCTCGCCAATGGTTAAGTCCTCTCGAGTTATGTGGTGCCATGTTTTCACCAATGTTGCATCGTCGAAGTCCATAACATAGAGGGATTGTTGCTGCAAAATCCAGCAAGCCTTGGAGAGGGGTAACCTACAAGGTTGTCAGTAGACCAAGTGACAACAATGAGATAATAGCCCTCTGTTAACATAATTACCACCCCTTGCATGTTATGGACTTTCACCATTGGGAGGAGTCTCGGTATCTAGGTCACCTAATAGATATTCTAGGGTTAAAGGTGTAAGGTGACTTAAAGGCTTCTAAAGGAAAGGCATAATATAGGTTCAAGGTTCGAACTATGAAGAGAAGGCAATTCACTTTCCTTATAGAGGCCAAAATGGGGCAATACTTGACCTAAATATTGATTGATGAGCTGTGAGTTGGGATGACTTGAGGTCAAAATGCCAAGAAAGGGTTTACCACAATTTATTTCAACAAGGTTATGGCACATGAAATCCTTAAGAAGCCCTCAAGTTGAAGGTAAAACCAAACTAGGGTTTTTTACTTGGGTAAACAACTAGGGCAAGAAAAATTATAAATGAAAAATGAATGAATGTCGACCAAATGGGATGATTTTGAGGCAAGCACGACATCCCTTGATTTTTAGACTTTCCAATACCAAAAATCTCCCTTAATCATCAAAAAGAATCTACCAACGCTTAATCCTTGGGTGTATGGAGTTTATGGATGTTTAAGATTAGCCAATCCTTGCAAAGGAGTAAGGTTATTTTGATACCATAGCATTAAAAGCCTAACTATTGTCTTTCTGAGGGATTAAAGACACTTGGAAGAGCTAATGTGAGATCACCAAAGGAAATGCCATTCGCATGTTATACAATGAGTAATGCATCCAATAATGACATCTAGTTTTTATGCAATTGACATTCAACAAATTCAGGACACAATAGAAAAAACCTAGATTATCAATAAATTCCATATATTACGCATAAAAGAAAATATTTATCAAGTACAAGGTTCACTTACAAGATAACATGCATGAAATAATCCATCATTGATCCAAGATAACTTCTCCAAAGACAAAGGCATAACTCCAATACAAAATTCGTTCCATAGATCACATCTCTTCCACAAGTAAAGAAGGTCAAAATATCTTTAAGAGAGGTTTAAATCTCTGAGTGATGATGATCCAATACAGATGATCCCATCCTCTATTTATATGAGGATGACAAGACATAATTTTAGCCTAAAAGCTCCTAGGTGACAAGATAAATCACAAATATGCATTGAGTTACAAGCCAACCCACTAGCTCTCGATATAAAACCAAAAGAAAGGCCACACATTTGAGTCGTGAGGCTTTCTAGGTTAATGTCATGCATAGAATATGCTCCAAATGCCAAGCATTGGTGCTTTAGGGCATCGAATGTGATGTAGAAGCACCTAAAAGTCATCAATTGAGGGTTGGCTCTCAAATCTCTATTAATGGCTCATTGTGGTTCCAAAATCTAATTGGAGCACCATAGGAGGATTATCTGTGAGGTTTTAATTACTATTGCAGTTCACTAGTTATTATTCTCCTATCAATTGATTATTTGTCTCCTGCAAATTGTTTGTAGCAAATATTGAATAAAACACAACTGAAACTTCACTGAAAAATAATAACCGAAGGAACTGAGAAAATTATGCACACACACACACAAATAATGGACACCAATTTTTTTGGACAAATGTCCTTGGAAAAACCCTAGTTTGGGAAAACTAGTTTTGCAGATGAGTTAGTTTATCATCCTTAAACAAATATGTGATGGAGAAAATTACAAAATCATTTGCAAAAATTGAAAAAACATCCAGAAAAAAGTTCTTATCACTTTTGCAAGCCGATTTCCCCTCCAGGAATCAACTCGCCCCCCTTTGAGCAATTCAACCTCCCTCTGGCTTTTGCTTTCCTCACATGTGTAGCCCTTTCATTGCCAAATTTGCATTGCCAAGGAAATAACTCGACCTCCTTCTGGAATTCGACCTCCACTGGAAAATCAACCTTCTTGTGCAAATCGATCTCTCTTGCAATCTCTCCTTGCTCCTACAACTCGCCCTCTTGAAGAAATTCACATTTCCTATTGGGGTAATTCACACCCCTTTCTAGAGCAATTCACACCACTGGAAAATTGGCCTCTCTTTACAGAAAAATCAATCTCCAACTCTCCTTGGAAATCACTGTGACAAAATCCTTCAACAATCCTGTCTCCAAGCACTGTTGAACTCACTCTACTGATGCCCATGTTTTGCCTCTGCACCCTTGCTATCACTGCAATATCTGTGTCTCGACCTGTTGGCTGTTCTCCAAGTGCCCATCAATCTCCTCTTATATTCTTTTGTTGATGAATCAATGACCATCATCTAATCTCAATCAATGGCCAAAATCATCTGGATTCCTAATGAATTTTCTCGAAGTTTCTGGAGGGAAATTGATTTACCCCAATTACTACTGATTAGTTAGGCCATTTCCCTATTTTATACTTATTAATTAATTGGATTATTAATTATAAATAAGGCCTATTTTGGGTATTGGAGAAAATGTGTTCTTTAGCCTCATAGACACAATTTAAGACTAGAACACCTGTTCGAGCTACATAAACTAACATTCTCTTGGGTTTCCATCTGCTCATAATATCCATCTCTGCTCCAACGTTGAGGGCTTCCAAGGTGGTGCTAGCCCTCCCAAGTCTCAAGGGGTGAGACCATCCTCCTTTAGGCCTCGTATCATCTGCCATCCCTCTCAAAGTGCTAAGGATGACTTGGGGGCTTGCTAGTTCTTGGTGCATCATCCCAAAAAGTCAGGAAATGTAGTGCAAAGTATCATAATGCTTTTGTGGAAGAAGGTCCCCAAGGTCATGTATGATGTTATGTTGTTACTTGGAGGCCCAAGGCTCTCAATGCTTCACATATGGGTGCCAATAAGCGTATTCCGAGGCTTGGGTGCTTGTGGGTAAGGTGCCCAGGACATGGGTTGTTGAACCACCCAAAAACCACAACATCAATTCTAGTGAAAGCAGCAAGTCGTCAGTGACATAATCATTCTTGCATCTAAGTGGACCAAGCTTGAATATAATGGCTTATTTAATACTTCAAATAAGGCTTCCATTCCAAAATTATAGTTTTGAAATCACAATAGTGTTTTCTCCCGAGGTAGGAGTGGCTAAAGGACAACTCTATTAGGTGTTTCCAGCCCCAAAGTGTCAGCAACTTTTCGTCAACACACTCTTCAATTGATAGGTGTTAGTGAATAATAATGATAGCATGGAGGTAAGAGGACTTCATGCCTAAGTTCCATGGTCAAGGGGATCAACATGATGGGGATCCACATCCTAAGTGTATAGATGTGAGGAGGGAGAAATCGTGGATGCATGAGTTACCAACTCGGCCTTTGTTTTTCCACTGCTCTTGTGCACCTTTTACTTTTGCTTGATTTTTCCTTCTTATTACTACTCATAGCTCAAGGATTAGAGGTTGCTTTGAATGTTGTTTAGCTATTATTTTATCCCTTAATGATGAGTTAGTTCATCACTTATCGAGGTTGGTACATGCAAGGGTTCCTTTCTATGATGTGATTGGGTAGTATTGGCCTAGGAACGAGGTTATGGCCATAATGAGTGAGGTAGAGCTCATGCTAGGTTTTTTCCCTCATGCTAATTTGTAAGTCTCTTCCATATTTTGCATTTTGATTTTCTTTCTTTTATTTTTCTTGTGGCCATAATATACTTTTTCCTATTCTTTTAGCTACATCAACCTCCCAGGGCAATGTTTAAGACCCTACCGAGGTTGTGAAAATTTCACTAGTGAAATTCTATGCCAGCAACTCGAATTAATTCTTCTAATTGTTAATTAATTTAGCAGTTTATTGCTTATAGAAACAAGGAATTGATCACACTGCAATATTCAGAAATAAAAATATTGTGGAAGCTAAACTGGAAACTGAGAAAATACTGGCACACAACCAAAAATTTAATATAGTTATTTTTGGACAAAAGTCAACGAAAAAACCAAATGTGGGAAAACTGGTGCAACAACTGAGGGCTTTTATTATTAAGTAGTAGTGAGAAATTACGAGTACAACTAGATGCAAAAATCATGCAATCCTACAGATAAAAATACTGGCAAAAATATTATGAGGAAATTTCCTCATCCCACAGGCAATTTGGGCTTTTATTGCTAACTCCAAGTGAGCTGTCCAAACTGGCTTGCGTAGATCCTGCGTCACCCTCGCGCAAAACTGGAATACACATTGCTTGGAACAACTACTCAAGCTGTCTTGTCCACTGCTGACTGAGAAATTGTCTCTCCGACACTTTGGAAAATATCCTTGCCCTTTGAAACTGAAACGAGCTACTCTCCAACAAAATCAAATTGCCCTCTAGAGACTTCTGCACAACCCCTGCGTCAGCCTCTTTGTGGCTATCTCTGTCTCTGCAAGCTACTCTTTAGATTTGGAAAACTTCCTTTGGACACGGTCTTTCTGCCCCTCTCTGTCTCTGCTTCCCTTCTTTGGCTTGAACTCTTCCGGCAACCACTGTTGCTGTCTAGAAAAAATCGAACTGCCCAAGTATATCGATCTCAAGTGTGTTCCTACATCTACCCATTGACTTCTTATAATAGCACTGTGGGACTCCAATGACCAAGATTAAATCTTAGTCAATGGCTGAGATTATTTCCTAGTAAATCCATGTGAGTTTCTAGAGAAATCTCACCTACCTCAATTAATTCCTGTTAATTAATCATTTTTCCTAAGTTGGACTAGGAAAAAATTAATTATTGATTAATTAACTTAATTAAGGAATCTTTGGGTGTATTTTCCTGAAACCTTTTCTAGGTTATGGAGTCCTAGTGCTTCTTAGCCTCTCTGACAATTGTCGAGACTAGAACGCCATCCGATGCTACAAAAACTAACACAGGTATGAGGATATATGGTGCCAAATCCCATAGAACCAATGCCCAGTTGAAATTGAAGAATGGATGTGAGATAAGGTCTTGTAATGTTTGATAGAAAATGGTAAGTATGGAATAGGGATAGATGGAACTACGCTATCTTAATCAAGGCTTCCCAAGTAGTGCCCATCCTATATCCATTTGGCCATTAGGGGAGGTCCCACTCGACTGGGATTGATGATTAACTCCCCATTTTAGGTGAGAGAATAAGATCATGGTCATAACCCTTTTTCCTTCAAGGTCACCCCATAATCCATATAAAATTCTAAAATATAAACAAGCATAAGCACCTGATTGCAAAATGAATAAAGTACCTTTTGATCGAAAGCCCACCTTCGCCATGTGTTCTTGTTAGATGGGTGAGAAGCATATGACTGATGGAGGTGGAAAAGTTATAATGGCACATATCAACTAGTGGTGGCCACTAGGGGCTCGTTTGTTGGCTGATCGGTTGTGAATAATAGGAGAAAATTGTTATCCTATAGGGTTATCAATTTTGGTGGGTAATATGGCTCATTTGGGGTGGAACACATTGATGATTAGATGAGTATCTTGTTTAATCTCCATGCCTTTTGTGGTTAACTTCTTTTTTCACCGTTTACTTTGTTTAAATTACACTTCAAGAAACATGCCCCACGTGATGGATTAGGTTTTGGGTTTGAGGGGCAACCATTTTGTGAGAATTCCAGATATAACTCCGATCTAGAACTTATTGCTGTTATCTGGTAATTATTCAACCTATCCCAAAATTATTTATCTCAACAAAAATATTCATTGTAAATACTGAATAAAAACACTACTACAATGTTCACCAATTAAAAACTTACAGGAACTGAGAAAAACACACATAAAATGGACACCAATGATTTTGGACAAATGTCGCTAGAAAAACCCTAATGTGGGGAGAACTAGTTTGTAGATGACGATTTTATTATTTCCTCATCAATTATGTAATTGATAGATATTACAATTTTTTGTTGTAGAATGACAAAGATTGTGAAAAAAAAGTGATCTTCACTTTTTCTAATGAATTCGACCCTTTGGAAGCAACTTGACCCTCCTGTACGACACAATCTCAGCCCACACATGCAGCCTGGAGGAATTCAGCCTCCACTGGCAAATCACAGTACTAGAGAAAAATCTCGGCCTCCACTGGTAATTCAAGCTTTCTTTTGGAAATCGACCTCTTTAGTAGATCGACTTCCTCTTGGTAAATCTACCTCTTTGGTAAATCAACCTCCTCTGGAAAATCATGCTCCACTTGGCAAATCGACCTCCCTCTAGTAATACGAACAATTGGAGAAAATATGGCCCTCTGCAAAGTAATTCGACCCTTGCAAAACATCCCTCTGAAACTCAGAAGCTGGAAGTCCCTCGAATGAAGAATATGTTCTGAAAAATGCTTCTTGCTCAATCATTGCTGAAGCCTTCACTAGTGTCAGACCCCACCCTACCACTGTGCCGCTGATCTTCTGATTTCCAAGACGCCTTTCGTTTTCCTCTTATAATCCCTCATTGAAAAATTCGATGACCAAGAGATAATCTTGATCGATAGCTAAGATCATATTGAATCTATCGAGTATCTTTTTTAGAAGTCAGTAGAAAGAAAATGACATCCAATTAATACTTGTTAATTAACCTGTTTTCCTAAGTTAGACTTCAGAAAATTATTGAAAACTGCTTAATAATCTAATTAAGACATTTTTCCTTAGAAAAATATCCCGTGCTTGGAGATATTTTATTTTCTTGTGCTCTTAGCCTCAATGACACCTCTTGAGACTAAAAAATTGTCCGAGCACCAAAATCTACCATTCCCTCTTAGAAAGGAAGGTGTTCTACATAACACCTAACTTATCTTTGAAGAATATGAATCTCGCCTTCCACAAGGCTTGTGTTAGGATGTTTGCTACCTATTGATTTGTAGGCGCGCACGTATCGTAGTTGGACTACGTTGCATTGCACACAATCCTTGATGAAATGATATATGATGTCTATATGCTCCAACCTATCATGAAAATATAGGAATTTCATAGAGTTTGATGTAACTGTGATCGTCGTAGCGAATCAAAATCATCTCGACTCTCCACCTTTGGACAAAACATGGTTGCTAACAACTTCTGAAGCCAAATGGCCTCACATGTCACCATGATTGCTGCTATATACATACCTCTACTTCCTTTTGTACCAAGAGACAACTCTCGATCCCATACCAAAGCAACACCCTAAAGTGCTCTTTTCTATCCATTGTACTACCTGCGTAGTCTACAGTGGTATAGCCCATCTACCTGACACCACCACCTCAAGTATATCTGATCCAATACTCTATTGTACTTCGCAAGTAATGCAACATATGCTTCACTGTTGTCCAGTGCGCCCTCTTCAGTTCAACCATGAACTGACTTAGAGAGTTTATCCCAAATGATATATTTTGTCTGGTGTTGACCAAATACATAATAGATCCAATTAACTCCCTGTATAATGTGGCATCCACATCCTTCTCCTTAGATGTATCAACCTTACTCCAATTGGTTATCATAGGTGTAGACATGGCTCTGCAATCTTCCATCCTGGATCTCCTCAAGATATCGACGTAGTATTTCCCTTGTCTAAGGAAAATCTCTCCATCTATCTGCCATACCTCCATGCATAGAAAGTAGTGCAGTAACTCCAAGTCCCTCATCTTGAACTCCACTGCAGGGTCCATCTTGCATTCTTTTATCAGCCTCAATGTTCCCATCAAGAACAATTCGTTCATGTCTAGGACGAGAATGAGTACCTCCCCGCCAACCCTCAAATAGTATAGGTTTGAATCTGCCTCACTCTTCATGAAGCCCATCTCTTGCAAGTATATGTCGATGTGCTCATACGACGCCCTATGAGCCTGTTTGAGCCCATACAAATTTCTCTTTAATCTGCACATGTGGGTCTCACTTTTGTGTGCTACAAATCCTTTTGGTTGTTCAATGTACACTTCCTCTTCCAATTCACCATTAAGGAATGTTGTCTTGACATCCATTTGATGGATCTGCCATCCCATCTGTGTTGCAAGTGAGATCACAACCCTGATGGAAGTATATATGGCCATGGGAGCAAATTTCTTCTTGTAATCTATTCCCTCCTTTTGAGAGAAACCCTTGGCCACAAACTTGGCCTTGTATGGACATGGGAGCAAATGCATATTTGTAATCAATTCCCTCCTTTTGAGAGAAACCCTTGGCCACAAACTTGGCCTTGTTGTTTTTGTTGCTATTGTCTACACCGTGCTTGATCTTATAGATCCAACGTGATCCAACCACTACCTTCTTTGTCGATCTAGGCACCACCTCCCAAACATTGTTTTGCATGATCGTGGTGTATTCCTGAACCATAGAATCCTGCCACACTTGCTGTTGTGTGGCCTCCTGATAGCTGGAAGGCTCGCTATGCATGAACTGACTCATCAATGCCATGTAGCTATTGTACCTATTTGGTTGTCTTCGCTGTCTCCTGCCCATCCTAGGAGTCTCCACAAACTCCTGTGCATCTCAAAGTGTCTGCTAAACCTCTCGGTTCCTCCTTCCAACTGTAGAAGGTGGAATTTTGACTTCCACATCCTCTTGATGCATCTTCTGTATCTGCTGCTCCATGTTCTGTGAAGTCCTTGGAACACTTGTACCTAAGCTTGTGCTCATACTAGTTACAATACTTGTACATCATGCCCCTAATTTTGTTGTTCTACCCTTGGAGCTTCTGCTAGCTGCTCATTGTGATCAATTGCTGTTGGAAAATCTTTGGACCTTCGATATGCTTTGTCCTCGATGAATCAAACATCTCTCCTGACAATTATCCTCTTGGTCCTTGGAAAAAATATTCGGTATGCCTTTGAAGTTTCACTTTACCCAACAAAATACACCTTCTTTGTAGTCTGATCTAATTTGGGACATTTTTCCTTTGGAATGTGATAGTAAGCTATGCAACCAAATACTCTGAGGTGGTTGACGTTCTGTTTCTTTCCTATAAATGATTCCTCGGGAGTCATCTTTCCCAATGCCTTATGTGGGACTCTATTCAGAATATACACTGTAGTATTGCATGCCTCGACCCATAAGTATCTTGGCATATCTTGGCCATACAACATGGCCCTTGCTACCTCTACTATGGAATGGTTATTTCTCTCATCAACCCCATTTTGTTGTACGTTGTAAGGAACTGTCCATTCTCTTGATGCCCTCCCTTGTATAGGACCCCTAGAAGGCTTTTCCTATTTTTTCACCTCCATTATCTGATTGAAGAACTTTTATCTTCTTTCCTATCGAATTCTCCACAAGAGTAGGAACTCTTGAAAGCGATTGAAGACTTTATCGTTGGTCTTCAAGAAGTAAATGCAAGTCTTCCCGGAGAAATCATTAATAAAGGTAACAAAATATTCGTACACTTTGAGAGACTGAGTTGACATCAAACCACATATATTAGAATGGATCAAATTAAGTACACCTTTGGACCCGTTGTCACTCCTTGGGAAAGTTGCCTTAGTAAACTTCCCCAACACACATCGTTGTGCTTTGTGCTCACCTCTGTAACCATTGTCACTTTCTCCCTAAGCAACATAAGTGCCCCGTGATGGACATGGACCATCCTCCTATGCGAAAGCTCTCCCTGATCTCTAGGATCGTTGCTACTTACTAGTGCCTTTGGAGTATCCATTTGCAACCTGGAAGGTCTGCCGCTCCTGACTCCAATTATTATGGCGACTTCCGCTCCTCGTACTTAATCAACACCTGCTGCCCTCTAAAGGGTACAATGTACCCCTTGTCCTGGAGAACATAAACAAAAATCAAGTACATTCCCATTCCTAGCACATTCAACACATCGTGGATTGGAATGGGCTTGCCAAAATCCCTCTGAAATAAGACTATCCCCCTCCCAACTAGAGTAATCTTGGATTCGTTGCCCATCAGAATCTGTAATCCTATTTCCTCCTCGTTGTAACTGGGGAAGTAGTCTTTAACTCTTGTCTATGGCATGAAGCGCCACTATCTATGTACCGAACACTTTGTGAGATTGAGCTATTCAGGGAAGCTATGAGTGGGAACTCTTGTTCCATCTTGTTGGAAAGTTGATTTGCATTTGCTAAAGCTCTTGTGTGCTTTTTTCCCCTTGTTGTCACTTTTCTTACTCTACAGGCAATGATTGACATAATGGCTAAAATTGTGACAATTATAAGACCTTAAATAAGTCCTTGTTGTCCCCCTTAGAGTTGGACCCTTTGTTGGATCCTTGTTGTGCTTCATTCTTCCTTGGTAGAGACATGTTTTCTTGTTCTCCCTCACTTGTTTGACTATTGCTACTGACGAGACTCCTCATAAGCTCTTCCTGGGTAAAATTTGACCTAGTCTTTCCCAATCTAGAAAATCAGACCTTCTTGTAATAACTTGTACGAAGACATCCCACTGCTTATTAAACCCATAGATTGTTGTCCTAATGAGCTCATCGTCCTCAGTTTTCTCACCAATGCCTGCCAATTCTTCCTTGATACGTTTCACCTTGGTAAGGTAAGTCACAATGGTCACATCCTTGTTTTGTTTCGTGGTTTGAAGTTTCTCCCTTAGGATTAACCTCATGTCTAGACTAGAATCGTGATAGAGTTTGCAAATTGCAACCCACATATTCTTCCTCATATCTTCTTCTTTTATATGAGGCACGATGTGATCGCTGACCCCATCTAGAATAATGTGCTTAGTTTTGGTATCTTCCTTCTTGTAGGTAAGGAGTTGTGCTGCATCTGCCGATACAACTACAACATTAATTGCATATTCTTTTGGCCCATTCTCCAAGATTAATAACATTATGGATTTCCATATGCCAAAGTTAGATGCTCCCTATAATTTGTCCTGATCTCGTAAACTAAATGAAACCATTTCTCTGAAACCCTTGGAATAAAATAAGGAAGCCCCAAGTGAATCTGGAACAAATCAATTCGGGTTTTACAAGCCGTCGGTTTCCTCTCTTGCGCCTTGCACTGAACTTTTCATGTTAATTTTATCATTGTTCTATGCAGTTACAATCACTTTAGCCCAATTCTTATCTTTATACTTTATATAGCAATATTTCAAAACAATTTAATCTTCCAATGATCAATAACAATCGTAGATAGAATAGTAAATGCAGTAAACAACAAGATACAAATAAGAGACACCAGGTTTGGTCAAAGATCGAGGAAAAACCCAACAAGGGAGAAAACCCTTTCAAATTCTTCTTCTTATTAGATTGTCATAAAATGTTCAACAAGAGAGAGAACAGTGATTCAGTTCTTGAATCACAAAATTATCCAGCAAAGCAAGCAAACAATGTTCAGAAATACGAGCCCAACAACAATGCTAATCAAAGATTACTATCCAGCGAGTGGTCAACTGTAAAAATGAAACCCTAGTTTCTAGCCACATGGAGGGAGTATACATGCATGTGGCGGAGACATTCCAGCCACACGTATAAGCTTGTGTGTGTGAGGATGCAACCAAAATTCTTCATGGTAACCCTGCAACTATAAATCAAAACCCTAGATCACATGTGCGAGTTTCAGAACCTGCAATTTCCGACCTGTATGAACCAATATCCATGAACATCACCTGTAGTATATCTCGGACCCAGATTAATCATCGCATACAAATATCTCAAAATGTGTTTGGTGGCGACCCAATGTGTATGATGCGGCTCAGTCATGAATTGGTTTAAGGTGTTCACTACAAAACATATGTTCGGATAAGTGTTCACAAGAAACTTCAATGCTCCAATGAATTGACGATACTTTGAAGGGTTAGCCAAATTGGGTCCAACAACATGTCTGCATAACTTCTTGAAATTCATCTCCATCGGTGTGGCCAAGGACTTGCATTTTGTCATACCAAATCTCTCAATAATTTCAGAACAGATTTTCCTTGAGAAAGGAAATTTTCTCTAGGTGTCTGCCAAACATATAATCCCAAAAAGTAATGGATCATGCCAAAATCTTTCATCTCGATTTCAAAAACCAACTCCTTACACTCTATCATTAGAGGCTCACTACCTGTTAAGAATAGGTTGTCAAAATATAAAACTAAAACCAAATATGTACCTTGGATCACCTTGAAATAGAGATTGGGGTCGATGCTACTTCTTGTAAATCCATGATTTACCAGATAACTATCAATGTGGGCATACCAAGCTCAAAGAGCTTGCTTCAAAGCATATAATGCTTTCTTCAACCTGCATACATGAGTTTTCTTATCCTTTGCTTCAAATCCTAAGGTTGCTCAACATAGACTTCTTCTTGTAACATGCCACAAAGAAACATTGTCTTTACATTCATCTAATGAAGGGTCCATCATTGACTAGCAGCAAGTGCGACAATTGATCTTAATAGTGGTGTAGCGGGCAATTGGTGCAAAAGTATCGTCATAATATTCTCCCTCTTTATGGGATAAACCTCTAGCTGTTGATTTTGTAGCATTGGAAAGTGTTCCAAGTCTCATATTTTGGGAGGAGGCTTGGACATTAGTATTCCAGAGAACCTAGACACTGTTTGTGGAAATTCCACTTAGCTCATGCTTATTAAAATAATTAATTATTTTAAAATGATCCCCAAGTCTAAAATTAGAGAAATTAAATAATTAAAGGGTATTAATAAAACATAGCGTGAATCTTCTAGAAAACAAAGATCAAGTTATGTTTTAATATGAACCATTAATTAGAGATCTAATCTGGGTACTGTTTTAGTATCGGATCAGGAATGACTTTCTGGTGCAATAGGAAACAAAAATCTGTGGCACTGAGCTTAGCTGAGGCTGAATACATGGGAAATTAAATAATTAAAGGGTATTAATAAAACAGAGTGTGAATCTTCTAGAAAACGAAGATCAAGTTATGTTTTAATATGAGCCATTGATTAGAGATCTAATCTGGGTACTATTTCAGTATCGGATCAGTAATGACTTCCTGGTGCAGTAGGAAACAAAAATCTGTGGCACTGAGCTTAGCCGAGGTTGAATACATGGCAGCTAGCACAACTTCGTGTGAGGCCATATGGCTTCATAAGCTGCTCATAAACTTGCTCAAGAAGAGGATGGAACTGACCAGAATTTTGTGTGATAATCAGAGTTACATCAAGTTGTCTGAGAATCCTGTGTTTCATGATCGGTCGAAGCACATTGACATTAGGTTCCACTTCATCGGAGACTATGTCCAATGGGGAGCTGTACAGTTGAAGTACATTCCTATAGGGGAACAAGTGGCAGATATTCTCATGAAAGCTCTGGGTAAGATTAAGTTTACTTACTTCAGGGAAAAGATGGGGATGGTCAAGAACCCATTCCAGTAGAGGAAGGGGTGGACTTGA
Organism: Pinus albicaulis; assembly: GCA_034641835.2. Lineage (NCBI taxonomy): Eukaryota > Viridiplantae > Streptophyta > Pinopsida > Pinales > Pinaceae > Pinus > Pinus albicaulis. The sequence goes on along the minus strand of CM076570.1, from coordinate 1,218,883,080 downwards.
GATTCAGAGGGAGCTGCAGTGCGGATGAGGCAGTGGCAGATATGGTGTCATGGGCAACAGTACAGAGGGAAACAACGCAGAGATGAGGGGTAGTAGCTAGGACATCAATAACGCAGTGGATGCTTCAGGTCAGAGCAGATGCAGTTGGTATTTTGATTGAACACTTTCCTCGCTAAGAGGGAGTGTTGATTTTGTAGCATTGGAAAGGGTTTCAAGTCTCATATTTTGGGAGGAGGCTTGGACATCAGTATTCCAGAGAACCCATAAACCGTTTGTGGAAATTCCACTCGGTTCATGCTTTATTAAAATAATTAATTATTTTAAAGTGATCCCTAACTCTAAACTTAGGGAAATTATATAATTAAAGGGTATTAATAAATCAGAGTGCGAATCATCTAGAAAACGAAGATCAAGTCATGTTTTACTCTCAGTTGTTGATTAGAGATCTAATCTGGGCTATTGATTCATGAACGAGAAGACTATAAGAGACGGCTTGAGGGTCATTTGGAAAGCAAAGTCGGGCACTCAATCAGTACCCAAAGGAAATCGATTATGAAGGAATAGAATTTGATTTCATAGGGAGAGGTTGTAGAGGCGGAGTTGCAGAGGCAGAAGGAGGAAGGGGAATTCAGCAGAGGAAGAAGAAGGGAAGAGGAGGACGCAGAGGGGATAACACTGAGCAGCAACACTAGTCCTCCATGCAGACTGACGCAGTCCAGCGCAGTGACTGCGCAAAAGACCACGCAGAGTGACGCAGAGGGAGAAATGGTGCCTCTTGTGTGTCAAAAATTCTTTCGAAGTGTTCGAAAAAATTATCTCAGGTGTATTCTAGGCATTTGTTCTGCAAATTTCTGTAAATAATTTCCATTGATGAAGAATAATACAAACCCTCACCTGCTGCACTGGTTTTCCTGCATTGGGTTTTTTTGGGGACAATTGTCCAAAAATAACTGTGTTCATGTGATTGTTTCTATCGCGTTATATGTGTTCTATTTGATTTTCTACTTATGATTAAGTAAATACTGCAGTTGTGTTTATTTCAGAATTTACTGGAAGTATCTGTAAATAACTTATCATAAATAAGTAGGTGAAATAAATCAATCACTGCAGTAGTATTTCAGCTTGAAAATTTTACACTAGCCACGAACCTTGCCCTGTTCTTTTCAATGCTTCCATTAGCTCCATGTTTGATCTTATACAACCACTTCGACGTTATGACATACTTTCCTTTCAATCTCGGAACAATATCCCATACATCATTCTTCATAATTGATTCATACTCTTCAGACATAGCAGCCTTCCAAATTTGTTCTTTCACTGCTTCTTCAAATGTGGAGGGCTCAACGTGGATCATAGTGCTCATAGCTACAACGTACCCTTGATACATGGATGTCTTCTTACTTTCTCTAAAGGTCATCTTGGAAGGGGTAAATCTCTTAGCATCCTATAAAGTATCACGAATCCATAGTGGTCTCGTTTTGGTAGGAGGATCACTTGGAGGAGGGTACAAGGGGTCCATACGCTCCATGGGATTATCAACAATGTCCTCATATTTTGGCACAAAGGGACCTTCCAATATGTCCATATCATCATTTTTCTTTGGAGGAGGAGGAAGCTCTATGGATTTCCCAAGGGAAACATCTTCATTGAGGGTCACATCCCTTGCTAAACTCGATCTTCCTTTGACCATAAATATATATTCTAAATTATTTAGAATTTCACAGTATCCAATAAACGTACCTTTCTTTTCGGTGGCTTCCAACTTGCTCCTCTTATCTTTCGACACATGAAAGTATACGAGACAACCAAATATCCTGAGATGCCTAATATCGGGCTTTGTACCTGTGAACATTTCTTCAGGCGTCTTGTTATCTAGAGCTTGATGAAAAACCCTGTTTTGTACATAGACTATTGTATTTGTTGCTTGTCCTAAAAAGAACTTTGGTAACCTTTGATTATGCAACATACCTCAGGTAGCCTCTACGATAGACCTGTTCTATCTTTCAACTACTCCATTTTGTTCGGGACAGTAGGGTACAATTGTTTCCTTTTTAGGGCCTTCCTTGCAAAAGTCAATGAACTCATTTGAAATTTACTCACCACCATTGTCATACCTGAAAACCTTGATTTTCTTCCCTGTTTGATTCTCTACCCAGGCCTTGGACAACCAAATATCTTGAGATGCCTAATATCGGGCTTCGTACTTGTGAACATTTCTTCGGGAGTCTTGTTGTCTAAAGCTTGATGAAAAACCCTGTTTTGTACATAGACCGTTGTACTTGTTGCTTCTCCTGAAAGGAACTTTAATAACCTTTGATTATGAAGCATAGCTCTGGCAACCTCTACGATAGACCATTTCTTTCTTTTAGCTACTCCATTTTGTTCGGGATAGTAGGGTACAATTGTTTTCTTCTTGCAAAATTCAATGAACTCATTTGAAATTTACTCACCACCATTGTCAAACTTGAAAACCTTGATTTTCTTCCCTGTTTGATTTTATAGCAAGGCCTTGAAGTTTCTGAACATATCAAAGGCCTCATCCTTGTGCTTCAAATGGTATATCCATGTCTTCGTGGAGAAGTCATCAATAAATATGATGTAATAGAGATGGCCACCAAGAGAATTGACTAGCATAGTTCCACACAAGTCAGAATGAATAAGTTGAAGAATATCATTTGTCTTATTCCTGCTAGAGCGGAATGGTCCCCTTGTCTTCTTTCCACTGACACATCTCGGACATATTCCTGTTGGAAATGTTGTCATTGATGGCAAAGGAGATAGTATAGAAGAGACAGAGAAAGAAGGCAGAGCCAAAGGAGGGAGAGCCAGAGGAGGCAGAGCGGTGAGATGAAACGATCGAGTAGTAGAGAAAGAGAATACAGAGACAGAGACAGAGAATAACAGAGAACACAGTGAAACAGAGACAGAGCATATAGAGGCAGAGCCGTTAACAAACCAACGGTGAAATGATCACAGGAGATGCGGAACCGTGCAGAAAGGGCGGAATCGAGAAGCTAAATAACAACAGGGTTCTGTGTATATGGGTTAATGCACAATCGGTACATTTAAACGAAGAATATAGGTTAAAATAAACCATTGAAGCGAAATTATAAAATATTGGAACGCGGAGTCAAGAGTGGAACCCTAAGCAAACAGTGAAACCGACGCTCAAAAACCAGTGGGTTCGTGCGATAGTTGAAGTGGTAAGCAGAATTGTAAAAAAGAATGCAATATATGTCATTGATGGCCACGCGTCCCAAAGCGGTTTTCGAATACAACTTTTTTCGCGTAATTTTGGAGAATTATGTGACGAGCATATAAGTTACGCGATATTGCGCGTCGTCGATCGGATGGAGGTCCAAAGCTTAGTTGGTGCGCGAGAGCAGATTGACCGTCCGATCAAAGGAGAAGGTGCGGGGAAGAGAACCAAGGCTGTGGGTCCTACATTCATAGTTTCGGGGCCAAATATTATACGAAGTCCTGTGTATTGGGTCTATTATAAAAGTTAACTAATAGGCGGAAGGTAAATCACAATGCATTGTGGGCCTGATGGTCGGTTTTAATTCAAAGTCATGGTATAATGTTTGAAAGAGCTTATTTATGCGTCAAGGTTGATAGAAACTGAAGTATTAATACAGTATGGAGGAAGGTGTGCCTGAGAACGAATATATATATATACTATCACCTGGGTAATTCCAAAAGGTCTGCTATAATGTATGATAGAGGAGGTAATATATATCTTCATAGTATTGTGAATTTGAAATACCTCAAAGGGTGCGCATATAAAGTTTGTATATAAGAATATGAGTTGAGGTGGGCCTAGCTGAACTGCCATATTAACATTTCAAATAACCTTTTGCACTTTATATCTTCTCTGATAGCATGTGAAAATTCTAGATTTTATTCTGATATAGAACTTATTGCAATTATCTCGTAATTATTCAACATATTCCTTTAAATATTGTTTATCTTAACAAAAATATTCATTGTAAATACTGAATAAAATCACTACTGCAATATTCACCAATTAGAAATTTAGAGGAACTGAGAAAACCACTCATAAAATGGACACCAATGATTTTGGATAAATGTCCATAGAAAACGTCAAATGTGGGAGAAACTAGTTCTGAAGATTAGGGTTTTGTTATTTCTTCAACAATTTTGTAATTGGTAGATACTACAACCAGTGATATCAGAACCATACTGAAAATAGTAGAAGCGGCTGACTCTGCCATTTTTGGCCCAAAACTTGTCCGAACCGGCCTATTTCACCTAAACGATCGGTTCAAGACCAGTTCCATGCAGTTCGTACCTATGCAGGCAACTTTAAAAAATTTCCTTTTTTTATTTTTTGATTTTTTTAGGCAACATAAATTTTTTTCCCACTTCTAATTCTCCCCTGGGCTAGCCTAATATTCAAGCCAATGGCCCTCAGGCTAATAATCAAGCCTGTGGCCCTAGTATTGCTATGCAATTCATGGTAATGTTAAATTCTTAAAGTAAAAGTGACATTCTCCTTTATCTTTCATTTTCACCCTCTTTCTTAAACTTTTAACATTACGATGAGGTGACTCGAGATTTTTCATCCTCTTACTTAAACTTTTAACATTACCATAAAGTGACTCAGGATGTTTGAGTGGTTCAAGCCTCGTTGGAATTCATATGGAGAAAGCAGAATTTTAGATTTCACTAAAAATCCAGCGGACTAAACAAATTTTTAGGATTTCAGGATTTCAGGATTGCAACGTTTCCATTAGATTTTGTCATATACGAGGGTATGGAATTAGTATTTAATAAAGAGCACCAAGACATCTATGTACTTTGATGTTAGTGGCATTGGTTGTTGATTTCCTGTATCATGACTCTACTAAAAATGTTCTCATCACTCAAACAAAATGTTGACATGACATGTTGGATTTTTTCTATCTTGTTTTAATGCGTAAGTGTTTATATTGATGACCAAGACCCGAATATAGGCAGTGATTTTGACGATATGTAGGCCATTTGTTGTAACATGATTTTTTTTGGATGCTAGAGGCATCAAAATCCTATTTTTTGATGTACTTTCGGTTCAGAGATGGATTGCGCTCGATGCTATTGTAGGTTTTAACCCCGTACAAAATTATCTACAAACGAATCTTAAAACATAAAATAAACAATAGCGAGAGCATAAAACATAAAATAGTTAAACACAGAGATTTTCCCTGGATCCCAAATCGGGACGACCAACTTGATTTTTCATTATATTCCTTTTAGTGTTACAACACATATATATACATGTCGAAGCATACATAAACCCCAATCCATTAACCCTGGATTAGAACATAACTGTAGTTCCTTTGACCAGATCTACAAAATACCAGGGGCTGAAAATCATCATGCCCCAAAACCATGTGCAAACCCATGCACAAAACCATGGGCGGGGCCACCCACTGAAAAATAAGGTCTAAAAAAATTTCCCTGGGGCGCTGCATCGGACCCTGAAAGGGGGGGCTGACTGTGACACCCCTGCTGTGCTAGACGCAAATTACAGGGGTGCTATCGCCTCCCCTGTGCCCCCCCCGCGCGTGACTAGTCGTGGAAAGAATATAACAAATACCCAACATTCTCGCACTTGTTGTTTTCCTTCCACAGGGGGCCACAAGAGAGCTTAGTCATTAGCCCAATTCCGCAACACCCATTGTTTCTCTACACCAAGAGAACTTCTGAGTGCTCACAGATTTCGTCAATGCATCTGCAACATTCTTCAAGGTGTCCACCTTTACCAGCAACACCCTTTTAGCCTCAACCATATCTCTCACAAAGTGATATTGAACATCAATGTGCTTTGACTTTGAATGATAACCAGAGTTCTTAGCCAAGAAAATTGAACTTTGGCTATCGCAGTCTATCCTTATAGCTTGCTGCACCAACCCCATACTTGAACACAATCTCTGCAACCAAATTGCTTCATTGCTTGCATGAGTGGCTGCTATGTATTCTGCCTCTGTAGTTGAAAGAGCAACTATAGACTGTCTTTTAGTCATCCAACTGACTGCACCTCCAAATAGGCTAAACACATTCCCACTTGTAGATCTACTTTGGTCCAGATCTCCAACCCAGTCTGCATCAACAAAACCATGGATGTCCAAAACTTTGTCCAATCTTGGTCTACGCTGGTAGCACAAGCCATAATCACTAGTGCCACACAAATATCTGAAAACCCGCTTCACTGCTGTCCAATGCTCCTTCCCTGGGTTTGACATAAACCTACTCAAAACTCCCACTGCATGTGCAATGTCTGATCTAGTACAGACCATTGCATACATCAGGCTACCCACTGCACTTGCATATGGAACACGGGACATATCCTCCTCTTCTTCTTGTGTCTTGGGACACTATTCAGCAGACAGCTTTACACCTACAGGAATCGGAACATTCACCGGTTTACTATGCTGCATATTGAACCTCTGCAATATAGTCTAGACATACTTCCTCTGGTTTAACCAAAGCTTCCTCTTTGCTCGATCTCTCTTAATTTCCATGCCCAAAATATAGTTTGCAGCACCAAGATCCTTCATGTCAAATTTGGAGAACAGTTGGGTCTTCAAATCTTGGATAATTTCTTTGTCATTTCCAATCAACAACATATTATCCACATACAAGACCAAGTAAATAACACGGTCACCAATTAATTTAAAAAAACACAGTGATCCTCCTTGCTTCTGGTGAAGCCAAGTCCCTGTATATAGGTATCAAATTTCCGATACCACGTCCTTGGTGACTGTCTTAACCCATACAGAGACTTCTTTCACCTACATACCAGTTCTTTCTTCCCCTTGACCATAAAGCCTTTAGGTTGTTTCATGTAGATCTCCTCTTCCAGATACCCGTGAAGAAATGCTATCTTCACATTCATCTGTTCTAGCTCCAAATAAAATGCAACAACAACAGATAAAAGTAATCTAATAGAAGTAACTTTGTTAATAGGAGAAAAAATATCACCAAAATCAATTCCCGACACTTGGGAATAACCTTTTGCTACCAACTGAGCTTTGTATTTCTCCACCTTGCCTTCTACATTCATCTTCTTCTTAAACACCCATTTGCTCCTAATGGGCTTCCTGCCAGCCGACAACTCCACCAGATCCCATCCCTCATTTTTGTGCAAGGATCCCATTTCATCAATCATGGCCTCCTTCCAGAGTTTTCCATCCTCTGAACCTTCTGCCTCCTTGACGGTTCTAGGATCATCATGAGTTATAGACTTAGTTAAAGCAAAATTTGAACAGAAAGCAGATGGACTATACCTTTCTGGCTGTCTTCTTTCTCGAACTAATCTTCTCACAGCTGGAGTTTGTGGCTCTTCCTCTTTTGAGTCTTCTTCTGTTGTAGAGTCTGATTTATCCTCCTTTAGCTCAAACTCTATCTTCTCAGGTTCCTTTGGTAGGACTTCATGTTTAACAACGTCTTTCACCTCTCTAACACCACATGTCGGCTGTACACAACCTTCCTTGTTTTCGGGTTCCAAAGCTTGTAACCCTTTAAACCATCCTTATACCCAATAAGGATGCACCTTTCAGATTTATTATCCAACTTGGTCCTTTTCTCTTTTGGAACATGTACATATGCATCACATCCAAATACCCTCAGATGTGAAAGAGAGGGTTTCTTACCAGTCCATACCTCATGTGGAGTCTTATCCTCCAACGCTGATGAAGGTGATCTGTTAACCAGGTAACATGCAGTCTCCACTGCCTCTGCCCAAAATTCTTGTCCTAACCCGGTACCATTGAGCATGCTTCTTGCCTTTTCCATCAGCGTTCTGTTCATTCTTTTTGCAGCTTCGTTTTTTTGAGGTGTGTATGGAGTAGTCTTCTGTCGTGCTATACCACACTTCTTACAGAACTCTTCAAATTCCTTCTTACAGAACTCCCCACCATTATCTGTCCTTGGCACCTTTATCTTCTTTTCTGTCTGGTTTTCCACCAGAGGCTTAAATTCTTTAAATCTGTCAAAGACTTCAGATTTCTTCCTCAAGAAATATATCCATGTATTCCTTGAGAAGTCATCTATGAATGAAACATAGTACACAGACTTACCCAGTGATGGAAACGACACAGATCCAAACACATCACTGTGCACAAGCTCTAATATCTTGTTCGCTCTCTTAGCACCAGAAGGAAAACTCACCCTATTCTACTTCCCATATACAAAATGTTCACAGAAATCGAAATCCAGAGAGCAATTAGAATTACCCTCTACCATACCATTTCCATGTAGTATCCGAAGGCCCTTCTCTCCAATATGTCCAAGCCTTAGATGCCATAGCATGGTCTTTTCTCCAGAGACTGCTAGGCTTTCCGCTCCACCTTCAGGAACCACAGAACTGTTGCACCCGTCAATAACAGTGTTGCCCTGAAGCTTGTACAGAGTTCCAATCCGAACTCCCCGCATTAATACCAGTGCTCCCCGAACCATCTTACAGGTATCTTTCTCGAACACTGTTTTTACACTTGCATCATCCATCTTGCTTACAGAAATCAGATTTCTGGCCAATGTAGGAATGTGCAGAACACCAGGAAGTGTTCTAAGCCTTCCACCTTGCAGCTTCAGCTTGACTTTTCCACACTCGACGATTCTGGCCTTCCTATCATCACCTAAGAAGACATCACCGCCATCATATTTCTCATACTCGCAGAACCACTCCCTATGGGGAGTGAAGTGAAAGGATGCACTCGAGTCAATCAACCATGACTCATGATCTACATGACTCAAATCCCCACCTTCATCTGAGGTATTTTGTGCCTCTGCAAAAGGAGCATCAACAGATCCCTTTGCATTCTCAGGAGCTTCAGATCTACAGTCCTTTTTGTAGTGCCCTTCCTTTCCGTATTTCCAGCACACCTTTACAAACTTTCCAGGAGATTTAGATCTCCCACTCGAGACCTTATTTTTGTTTCTGTTCTGGGACCTTCCTCGTAGAGATAAGGCATCTCCATTCAGACCCTCCATATTTCTCTGTCTTTTTTCGTCCGACAGCAAGGCTGAGACAATGTCATCAAAATTCAAGGTAGTTGTATTGCTACCTATTGCAATAACCAGACTGCCCCACGAGTCTGGTAGAGAACACAACAAACTGATGCACTTATCTTCATCTGAGATTTTAATATCAACAAATGACAGCTGACTTACTACAGTATTGAAGGCATTCAGATACTCTGTCACCGAGTCTCCATCCTTCATCCCCAGGTTATACAACTTTTCGCACAGGAACAATTTCTTCACCAGAGACTTAGATTGGTACAAAGTCCTAAATTTGCCCCACAAATTCTTCGCCGTAACTTCCCTAGATACATTCAACAATACCGAATTTGAGAGACACAATCGTATTGTGCTCTTCGCCTTCCGATCCAACTTCTTCCAGTCCTCATCTGACATTGTCGTTGGTTTAGTACCTAGATCTACCGCGATCCATTGATCTTTATCGACCAACAGGTCCTCCATCTTGAGCTTCCATAACTCAAAACTCTGACCATTAAATTTCTCAATCTCTATTGTTCCACTGCTCGCCATCTTCTTTCACTGCAAGAATCGATCCCGTAGATCTCACACTGAATAGGGTCTACCTCAGGCCCGAGCAAAAAACCCCTCGCCAGCAAAGGCGTCCCCTTGAAGCCGAAATAGCTCTGATACCAAATGTAGGTTTTAACCCTGTACGGAAATTATCTACAAACGAATCTTAAAACAGAAAATAAACAATAGCGAGAGCATAAAACATAAAACAGATAAACACAAAGATTTTCCCCTGGATCCCAAGTCGGGACGACCAGCTTGATTTTTCATTATATTCCTTTTAGTGTTACAACACATATATATACATGCCGAAGCATACATAAACCCCAATCCATTAACCTTGGATTAGAACATAACTATAGTTCCTTTGATCAGATCTACAAAATACTTGGGGCCGAAAACCATGATGCCCCAAAACCATGTGCAAACCCATGCACAAAACCATGGGTGGGTCCGCCCACCGAAAAATAAGGTCTAAACAATCTTTCCCGGGGCACTGCCTCAGATCACGAAAGGGGGGGCGGCCGCCCCCCCGCGACCCCCTTGTTGCGCCCGACGCAACGTATAGGGGGGTCTATCGTCCCCCCTCTGACCCCCCCGCGCATGACTAGTTGTGGAAAGAATATAACACATACCCAATAGTTATTTTGGTTATGTGCACCCTTACATGCTATGTAAACAAGAAATGTTGCATATTTGTGTATAATGGTTTGGATTCATATGGATGCACATGAATGTTTTTCTTTAAAATATGGATATTTTATGTGTTTTTGGTAAATTGGTTTTTCTTTTTTCTATTTTTTTATCAGTTCCATTCTGGTTCTGAGTGGTTCCCGGTCCACATGGTTTTTCAGTTCGATCATTGGTTCGGTTATGATAATGTTCACTACAACTACTTGTCGTAGAATGGAAAAGCTTCGGAAAAGAATCCTTAACTTCTGCTAATGAATTTGAACAATTGGAAGACTCTGCCCTCCTCTACGACACAATCTCTGCCCACATGTGTGGCCTGGAGGAATTCAGCCTCCACTGGCAACTCATACTACTAGAGTAAAATTTTGGCCTCCACTAGCAAACCGATCTTTCTCTTGCAAATCAACCTCTTTGGCAAATCGTCCTGTCTTTGGCAAATTGACCTGCTCTTGGCAAATCGACCTCTCTCTAGTAATTCGCACAACTAAAGAAAACTCAACCCTCTACAAAATAATTTGGCCCTTGCAAAACCTGCCTCTGAAACGAAGAAGTTGGAAGTCTCTCCGATGAAGAATATTTTCTAGAAAATGCTTCTTGCTCAATCATTGTTGAAGCCCTCATTGGTGTCAAATCCCATGCTACCATTGCGCCTTTGTTTGTTGATCTCCAAGATGCCCATCGATTTCCTCTTACAATCTGTCGTTGAAAATTCAATGGCCAATATCTAATCCCAATCAATGGCTAAGATCATCTTTGCTCTAGCAAGTATCTTTTCTAGATGCCCCTAGAGATAAATCGAATTGTCTTAATTAACACTGATTAATTAACCTATTTTCCTAAGTTAGACTTAGGAAAATTATTAAAAACTGGTTAATAATCTAATTAAGACATTTTCCCTTAGAAATATTTCTCGAGCTTGGAGATATTTTATTCTCTGAGCTACAAATTCTAACAGTTTCTTCAATCTCATAAATATCTACGCAATCTTATTCGTTTGAAACTTATGCAATTCAGGTGGGCCACATCATACTGAATGAAAGGAACCGACACAAATTGCCAATAGTTCAAAGTTCAAATTACTTATTTAAATACCAATGCTTTGTCGGTGAGTCATTTTGCGAATTACCAAGAGTGGTTGCATTCCATGACACAACATCTTGTTTGGCTATGCTTTAAATGATTTGTGGGTAGCATCTTAGCTGGTTATTTTGTTGCATAATAAGGCATCTCACATAATGTATTTGGCATACATGCAATGTACAAATGCATTACCCACAAATATATATTTCATAATGCAAACCATTGTGAACGCTTTCTTGAATTATATGTGGGTAAGGATTTAGGAATTTTTCTTTTTGACTTTTAGAAATGGGATCCAGGTCCATTTACTATATAGATTTACGTGAGCCTGTGACTATCTCATATTAGCTGCCACTAAGCAATTGATAACCCAAGAAATATTAACTGTCAAAATTAGCTCATTTTATGTTTTTATATTTCGTCAGTGCGTTGATGAGGCAATAATGTGGGTTGATGGATGCATATTACCATGTTTCAAAGGTTGTCCAAGTTGCTCAAGGCGAGCCTAAGAATGAGGATCCAAATGCAGGGTTGAGTTGAGCAATAACACAATTGGAGAGGGATTTTATAAAATAGATGACCTCAAAAGCATTGTTCTCATTCCACCATTGCTTGATCCATATCAGGAGGAAAAAATGGCTAGGGATGTAGAGGGGAGGTTTTCAAAATCAATGTTTTGAAAATCGCGATCGGGATTAAATCAGTGAGGGGAAAAAATCGTAAAAATCAGGACAAAATCGGCAGATACAAAAATATTCATTTTTTTTTCAATTTTTTTAATATCTAAAGCACCCACAACATAAAATAAATGCATTGACACATAAATATGAAAAAAAAAACTAATATATAAGATGTGTAATATCATGTCTAGTGCTACATCGCACATAATAGTGAATCATGTCCTGAATACTAAGTCCTGAGTCTCAACTCAACCTCAAAATATCAACAAAAAATATAATAATGTATCTCATATCATGAGTCATAATGTTATATACAAAGGAATGCACCAAATAACCTATACTACTGATTTCCTCTGCCCCTCTTGTGAGAAAATGGAACAGCTTTCCCTCTAGACGAAGAAGCTGGCGGGGCTGGCAATTGACTCTGTTGTGCTCTAGAACCTGAAGCACCAGAACCTAGAGCACCGGGAGCTAAAGGAGGCAGACCACGTCCTCAAGCACCAGGAGCTAAAGGAGGCAGACCACGTCCTCTACCGGTAGTAGGGGTAGGTGGTGTCACCTCCTGCTGCTGCTGTCGCTCCTCCTCCTCCTCCTCCTCCTCTATCCAATCAGGGGTTGACTCCATGATAGGCCTCTCTGTTGGGTGTGGAGCCTGATTATCTTGTTTATTTTGTGTGGAGCTTGATTATCTTGTTTATTTTGTATCACAACGTTGAACCCTTGTACCTTAATGGGGTGGCAACGCCACCCGTAATTAAACACTTCTTGGGGGGGTCCAAGGCGGGGCGACTGTGACTTTATGGAGCCCCCCATGGTGGGGGGTTTCGGGGGCAACGCCCCCGAAGCTAAAAACAGATGTAAAATTGCCTTGTAAAAGTTTAGTAATTTCTAGTCAATCTGGGCCATTCATTAGGCGGATTGTGTCCTCTCAAGATTACTTCTCCTCCTCCTTAGCTCTCTTTCTTGCCCTCTGTCTACAAAAATGACAAAGAAAAAATCGATTTTTGAACTTATTGGGTTGCCAACTAAATCGGCCTTCCTAAAAAATTGCCAACTAAATCGGCCTTCCTAAAAATTGCCAATTAAATCGGCCTTCCTAAAAAATCGTGATTTTTAAAAAAAATTGCGATTTTCAAAACACTGTTCCAAATGGTATGATATTGACGTCATATGTGTATGAGCCAAGAAGTATATATACAAGTTCATAAGTTTACAAAACATTGTATTAATTTATAAAGCATTTGATTTTCAAAACAATGCTTAACTACTATGCATTTAATATTTATGCAAGTACATGCACATCACAAATCTCCACATCCTCACGTCATTCCAACACATCCTCTTGTTTATATGGTTGATTTTGGTCATGATCATGGGCATAAGCCCGCATTTATATAGGTCATATATTACATATCATTCCTTTATTGGTGACCTTGTGATGATACCATTGCTTGAGACTTGCATAATTTTCACATTGATCATGGATCAAATCCTTGTATATTATGTAGGTTACTTTGTGAATTTTTGTATGATACATGATGTTTTTGCATATATTCCATTTAATCTTTAATGTTTTTTTCCCTTTTAAAAAAGTGATTTGTTATTTTCTAAGTGAAATATGTTCATTCGTTAGCTGTGCAACCCAATTCTAAGTTGTTTCACGCTTAGGACAAAGGCCCCAAGCTAGAAGTGGGACTTGGGGTCAGGATCAAGGCCCAACCACAGTGTTGGGATCAAACCTATGATTAAAACCATACCTACTTAAGGAGAGCTCAAGACTGGGAGTTGAGCTTAATATCATGATTTGACATATGATGAAGATTAGGATTATCCTCGAGTTTGGGACCAAGAACTTTAAAAAATAAAATAAAATATTAGAGTAAATTTAGGATCTAAAATGGGCCTCCTAAGAAAAATATTAAAATAGTTAAAGTTAAAGGTGTTATTTACTAAAAGTTAATTGCATTGTTTTATTAATGATAGTTGCTAAGTAAGTTGGATCAGTATAGAGTTATAGGATGACGATTAAAGATAATAATGAAAGGTTTATATTCTCATATTTTCACAATAATTGATATAATATTATTATATCAATTAGTTTATATATACAGACATTATTTTTGTGTTATTTATATTCAGGACTATATTATATGTGTCATAGCTTGTTAATGGCATTTTATACTTATCATTTTCTATCTGTTCCTTATATTCATCTCCATTTTTGGGTTGAAAAACATGACAAAACCCAAAAAATCAAAATGAAATTGGCTGCTCAAGAGCCGTCATGCCATAAAATATAACACATGTCTAGGAGGGGTAACATGGTCTATTTTGATTAGGGAATCCCCTTCATGGAATTAGTTAAGCATTTTTCCACTTTGTATGTGGATTGATGACATTATTCATTTGGTTGATTCCTTACTTCTTGTATTTAGTCGTTTGCTCATCCTTTGAGGAGATGCTATACCTTGGATGTTGAGTCATGGACTTAGTCGAGGATATGTCATTTCTTTTGGTACTTCCTTTGGCTTGTGATCACGATTTACATGCCTCTGTTCATCATTCCTGAGGCTTGATCCATAACTTGAGGGCTTTCTGGCACATATTTTCTTGGGATATCTCACGTAGAGGAGCCATACATGTCACTTAGAGGTTATCTTTATATTATTTTTTGAGGTTGGCTAGTAGATCGATTTCTTGGAGAGCCTCAATGATAGATGTAGGAACTACTTGACATGGTGTACCACTTGTTTTGAGGAGACATCCTAGATCTATGGATGCATTTTTTTGTTGGAGATAAAGATGTGGCATAATGCATTTTCTTGGAGATAAAGATGTGGCATAACCACTAGCCGACCACTATTATTTTATGCATTGTTTGACTTGTCGCTTGAGTTGGTTAGTGTTTTATTATTATTTTATGCATTCTTTTGAGACATATAGGATCTCATTTTGGATATTATTCTTTCATATGGAGGATGTTTTGAGGTTGGAACTCTATATAAGAGAGGCTCCTCCTATTGTAATGGTTGTTGATAGCTTGATAAGAATATGGTTTTGTTTTTTGTATTATGGCAATATGATTGGTGGGTTCTCTTATTAATGTGTGGCTATTCATCTTCCATGTGTTGCTGATTTATATGTGCTTGAATATCTTTTTATCATGCTGCTATAAAATTCCTGTTGTCGCACAGAATGTCTAGGCACCGCGACAACGGCTCAGATCGGGGGCTGTCACCCTGATCCCCTATCTCTCTATCTAAGCTATCTCCTTGCGAGCTAAGAGAGGTAGACCCTAACAAAAAATGAAGGAAAAGAACTGGTTGAAAATGAACCAATTCAGGAGACACAACTAAAAGACCAAGTACTTGTTAAGATTAACGAGATTTTATAGATCCAATTATATTTGAGACTTTAAAACCAGTGCCTTGTGGAGTCAAAATATCTCGTTATGAAATTAAAGCCAAGTAATTGATATATAACTGTTTCTATGAAAAATCAATGAACCACAATGATATTCAATAAAACACCCTCACAATTACACATTAACAATGTTTGATAAAGACATGTAATTTATCATCACTTGAAATATTCTCAAATTTAGACTAAGCAATTAATCACCAATTTGAAGTAATTTAAAACCACAATTAAAGATAGCTCAACTATCATCAATCAACGCTAAGCATAAAATACTTCGAACCAACAATTTAAATTCAAAACAAAATATGTTATCATGAGAGTACCATCAAATTTAAATGCCAGATTTTTCCAATATTTCCGAATTTATGATATTCCAAATAATTCCAATTCAGAAACCTATAGTCAAACTTATAATATATTCTTCAGCAAGATTTCAAATCTGAAATATAAATTGCAGCTGTAATTTAAACCATAGATCAACAAACAAACGATGCCGGCACCAATGCCCAAAATGAATAAAAATAGTAAAAATTGATGAACTTGAAGAAAAATCAATTTTTAGGGCTTGATTAAGTGAAATTTCAGATCTGATATTTTTATTTCAGCAGTGAAACAGTGACAGATCAGTAAGATAAAACTGCCCAAAATAGCTTCCAAATACTTCTAGAAATAGCAAAAATATATTGAAACTTGAAAATTTCAATTTTAAGGCTTCAAGAGAGTTTGATTAAGTGATTTTCAGAATTGATAAGTTTATAACAGCGGTAAAATGATAACAGATCAGCAAACTGAAAATACTGAAAATGATCCCCACAATGTCTAAAAATAGTAAATTTTGCCAAAAAACTGAAAATTCAAATTTTTTAGACCTTATTTAGGGATATGCATTAGAAGTGTTCAGATCTGATTTTACACAGTTATGCAGAATTTCCAGCAAGCTTCAAAATCAGATCTAGGGAAATTTAAAGATGCCCAAATGGTCAAAAATTCTGAAAATGAAGATTTTGTAATTCTAAACAATTTTGACCATATGAAATGGTTTTTAGGGCCTAATTATTTGTGATTTGCTTGCTGTAATAAAATGTGCAGAAAATAAGGGTTTAGAGATTAAACCCTTAGCCCAAGGCTTTGAAGATTTCACCGTTGAAAATTCTTGAAATTTTGGGATAATGTTGCTTTTTGAAAATTAGAATTTTGGAGACCAAAACGCTGTAAAAATAGCCACAAAAGCCTAGATATTGCCCTCCAGGGTCTAGATCTGACTCAGATCTGAAGATTTCCTTGGTTGATTTTTTAGATTTATACTTGCAAACAAATATTGAGCTTAGATCTTGCCCTCCAGGGTCTAGATCTGGCTCAGATCTGAAGATTTCCTTAGTTTATTTTTCAGATCTAATCCTGCACAAGTAAAAAAAAGAAGCCCAATACCCAATATGTACAAAAATAGCGAAAATCCTAAAACCCAAATGTTAGAATTCAAAATTATGTTACAAAACTTCAGATCTAAACATGTAAATTACAGATCTATACAATATATTTACAGATCTATGCACAAGAGTTGCAGATCTATTAGATCTGACGAGTATAAGTCTGACTTCACTCCCAGATCGGAAGATCTAAGGCTCTTACTAGCCAGATCTAACTTTAAATTCAAAAAAATTAAGATAATTTTTTTTTTTTTTTGTTTTTTAATTTAGGCACAAGCTCTAGAAAGACCTTGCAAAAAAAATTCCGTAAGATAACCTTAGAAATTAGGAAACAATGAGATTTTTTAGATTTATGAAATCTGAGAGTCGGCTGGTTTAATTGAAGACTTCCCCAAATGCTCAAACTTTAAAAAACGATCTCTACACACTTAGATCGGAATTTAAGATTGATAGAGATTAAAAAATAAACATGAGACCTTTCAAAAAAAATAGATAACTAATCTTTCCGTTAAATCAAAATGCTACTTTAGAAACCCAGAAAACTGCACATGATACCTGTATGCAGATTAATCCATAGAGGCCATCAACCTTCAAAAGCCAATAGAAGTAGCAGAGTTTAGATACAATATCACCACATAGATCTAGAAAAAGAACACCAAAATTTGTAACCCTAAAGTCTTTATGCTTTATTGATAAAAAAATTACAATAGCTTCTGAGAACAAGTGCACGATCCAAAGATCGGATGATTGAAAGACTGACAAAGACCTCTAATTTATAAGATAAAATCTCCAACGGCTAGTTGAGTTGATCCATGTCAAAATAATCTCGACCGTCGAAAAGATTTAATCATCTTTTAATCTGGACTGTCGAAATTATAATTTTGAGGAAATTCGAATTTATCATTTAATTCCATTTTAATTAACTCAAAAATAATATTTTTGAGTTAATTATCTCAAAATTTTGACTTTTACTTAACCACCAAGGCCCAAGGGTCCAAAATTTCTTGAAATTCTCAATATTCCCTTAGTCTGAGATCTTTAAAAATTTATGTTTTAAGGACCCACGAATTTTGCCTTTGAAGAATTTTACCTTATCTAGGACTTAGAAATAATTAAATTTCTGGCTTAGGATTTTTTAATTAATTTGGCCAGAAAATTTAATTAATTGACTGAGAGGGGATTTAATTATTTTTCCAACCCTCTTTACATAAGATAAATACATTTAGACACATAAAGGGGGAATACCCATTCGTATAGACCGTAAAAAACTACCCAATTCTACGACTCAAAACATGATCTAGTAGACCAAGTAGCTTGTAATAAAATAATCTAGCCAATTAGCTAGGATTATTCCCAAACTACTTTTACAGAGACTCGATAGAAAACACTGGGACTCACTTAGCATCTTGATGACAAAATCCACTCTAGCTTTGGGGTGAGACTGGAGGGGAAAACTCTGCCGATCACTTGTGTCGAAAAACACAAGTAAATCAGTGAGACAAAAAACCTCCTAGGATAGAAATCGTCACCAAAATACTAGGCTTAACTAGGTTGTTACATACATGATGGTCTTATTTAGATCATTTACATCATAAACATGCAGAATGGGTTTACATTGTTTATAAAACTGCCAACTGATAATGGAATCTGAATGGCGCGAATACGTTGAACATGATGAATCCCATTTGAAAAAATGGGAGTGTACTGCTATGGGGTCGTTGACAAAGTGTGGTCAACAGTTCCAAAGTGTGGTAGATCGTTGTTGGGTAAGGATGCTTGAATAAGGTTATGTCAATTCATTCTCCTTGCTATTTTCATTTCCAAAATTAAAGTGTTGTTATTTTTCATTCAAAGAAACGATTTCACGGTATCTTTATGCATGAAAAGAAATCACTCTTTATTTGTGTAGCATTTGGATGAGTAGAGTAGCTCTAGAGAATCTACATGATTATAATTTCTAGCTATTGTGGATCTACTGTCATAGTAATTTTCAGCCCTCATAGAGTGTTCATTGATCCCATATGCTGTTTGGATCTTTGGCACTAGCCTTTTTCCCAACCAACCATCGTAAAATCAATTTATATAACCTAATAAAATTTTATTTTGCTAAGACTAATCTTTATTTCACCTTGATTCCTAATTGTTTTTGTCTTAGTGATCCTAATCCTAAGGCTATCCGCCTTCCAATTGGAGGAGATCCAGTCTAAAGTGAGATGAGGGTTGCAAAGTAAAATTTGAATCCATCTGAACCCAATATTCTAAAGTTAATATTCAACTTATCATATTTTTTTGATCATAAGAATTTTGTTGGTGCTCCATCGAATTGTTGTCTCGTCTAGCTTGAAGACAATACTCATCAATATCCACCTAAGTAGTCTTCTCTCTGTCAAATTATGCAACTACGGTCAAATACCACTTTGGAAAACTCATTTGATGGAGATGATGATTGCATTGAATTCCTCTTTTTGAGACGACCAAAATCGACCTAAAGATCATCAAATTTGGACAAGGGAAAGTGTTCTTACGAAGAAAAGCCCACATATGCTCATTTGGATAGGTCGGCCCTAAAGAAAATTGGACACCTTTTGAAGCCTATAAATACAAGTGACCTCAAGCTCATTTGGACATCACCATGCATATTCTTCTTCTCTTCTTCATTGATTGGTTCAAACAGGTTTGGGGTTGTGACAACAAAAGAAGTTCATAAAGGTCTGAAATTATAGGCTACGAGGCTCGCATCTATTTTAAGGTTTTTGGGCTACATTCGCTGGCTTGTCACAGGACAAATTAGGCTACATTCGCTGGCTTGCAGGCTCAAGGGAGCGACTAGAAGCCTTCAGCCGCTCGCACAACTCCACTTGTATGCGACCGGGAAGTTTGACTCATATTTTATCGTTGACTGAAGTTGACCACAGTTGACCACAAACAGGAAAAGTTGACTCTGAAATATTTTGATGTTGGAAACATATTTCTGAATGTGGGTTGTTTGTTGGCTGATATTGTATTGGGCTCATTGTACTCTCTGCTGAACATTTTATGACAATATAATAGAAGAAGAATTTCAAATGGTTTTCCCCCTTGTGGGATTTTTCCCTGGTCTTTTACCAGACCTGGTGTCTCTTCTTGATGTGTTGATTGTCCCCTTTGTCATTTCATTTATTTTTCTATCTTTGGTTATTGTTGATGAATGGAAAGACTAATTGTTATTGAAAATATTTCTAATTTAAATATTAAATTGGGCTAAAATAATTGGCATAACATAGAACAATTTGAAAACTTTACATGGTATTAGAGCTAAGGTAAAGGACAAGCCCAAAAGGAGACGAGCATTGAAGCAATCATCTTTGGAAAGTTGGAAGTGCCGATCTAGTCAAGTCAAGATGTCTTCCTTCTTTAAGGAAAATGATAAGTTGGGTGACTCATCCAATTTTGATGCAATGAAAGTCATGTTGGAGATCATAGCTAATGGTTTACAAGATACTTTACTTGCATATGTTGGAAATTTGAGGAAGTCTAAAGACATGTATGATAAGATCGCTGACATGTATGAAATCAACAATTTGAATGAAATCATCCCCTTGAGATATCAACTCAAATACAAGAAGATTAACAAAGGAGAGTCTGTCCAATCCTACGTAATGAGGATATATCGTCCTAGAGATCAATTGCAAAGATTTGGGGAATCTGTGTCTGACAGGGAATTGGTGATTGTGACTCTAAGTGGTATCCCTCTTATTTGAGAAACCTTTATTACTAGTATAAACAACAACAATGCCCTCTCGTCATTCGATGAAATTGTTGGAAAGCTCACTCAAGAAGAATCAACGATGATATCAAGAGGAAGGATTCAAACGCATAAAGAAGGAGAGCTCTCTGCATTCATCACTCATGACAAGAAGAAGAAGAAGGGAAAAAGAGGTCCATCAAATTCAAGAAAGCCTCCTCCTCGAAATCAAAATAGAAGGAAGGAACAATTGCACATTAAATGCTACAATTGTCATAAGAAAGACCACTATGCTCGAGATTGCCCCGAGAAGAGCAATGGCCCACGCTACAATACTAGAAGCAACAACAGTAGGTTCAACAATCAAAAAAGGAGAGATGATCGAAGGAATGATCGCAGATGAAAGAAGAATAAGAGATGCTCCAAGTGATCATGAAGAAGATTGTCATCCACAAAAGAAATCAATATTTTCCAGGTTTGAAAGCAATGTTGCAAATCAATCTAAATATATTCTTATTTCTGACCTTACTAGGTCATCTCCTGCAGATTCATGGGATAGTTGGCTGGTTGATAGTGGGGCCATTCATCACTTCTCTGGTTATAAGGACGTTCTCTCTAATTTGGTAGAGAGGGAGTCAAATTTGAAAATTATCCTTGGAGACAACTCCACTCATCCCATTAAAGGTTTTGGGGAAGTTCTCTTGAATTTGGGAGAAAAGAGTCAATTTTGAGAATTATCCTTGGAGACAACTCTACTCATCTTGTTAAAGGTTTCGGGTCCGTCAAATTTCATTTGAACTCCAAGGAGTGTATTTTGCTCAGTGATGTTATGTATGTGTCGAGATTGAAGAAGAATTTGATATCAATATCCACTTTGGAAGACAAAGGGATGACGGTCGCCTTCATTAAGGGAAAGGTTTTTAATTGGCTTGTTAGATCATCTATGAGAGATGCATTCACATTGGGATCAAGACATGAAGGACTCTACAAGGTTACTGGAAGACTCCTTCTAGCATTGTTCTATTATACTAATCATCTATGCGAGCTATGGCATCGAAGATTAGCCCATTTACATTATGGTGCTCTTCCGAAATTGGAGAAATTGGTCTCCGGAATTCCCAAGGTTCAAGCCCAACATGATGGAGTATGTCCAAGTTGTGCCAGTGGAAAGAAGACAAGGGGACCATTACCCTCTAGTGAAAACAAGACAAATGACATCCTCCATCTCATTGATTCTGACATATGTGGTTTGATTCCTGTGCATTCTATTGGTGTCCATCTCTATTATATTACCTTCATTGATGACTTCTCAAGAAATACATGGATATATTATTTGAACCACAAGGATGAACCCTTCGAAATGTTAAAGGAGTTCAAAGGTTTGATTGGAAATCAAACAGGGAAGAAAATCAAAATATTTAGGTCCAACAATGGTGGAGAGTACATATCAAAGGAGTTAATTGATTTTTACAAGAAAGAAGGTATCAAGAAAGAGACAATTGTGCCCTATACTTCTAAACAAAATGGAGTGGTTGAAAGAAAGAACAAGTCCATTATAGAAGCTGCTCGTGCCATGATCCATGATCAAAAGTTGTCGAAGTTCCTTTGGGGAGAAGCAACAGATGATGCCATATATGTTCAAAGTAGGGTGCCTCGTCAAGCGTTGGACAACAATACCCTTGAATAAGTATTCACAAGTGTCAAGCCTGATGTCCGTCTTCTCCTTATCTTTGGTTGCCCCATATACTTTCATGTACCGAAGGACAAAAGAAACTGGTTGGAAGCCTAAAGAAGAAAATGTATGTTTGTTGGATATTGTGAAAATTCTAAAGCACTTAGAATATATATTTTCTGGTCAAAAGAAAGTTGAAATTAGCAGGGATGTTACATTCGATGAAGATGTCGCTCTTGGAAAAGCAAGGGACTTTCGTCCACCTCCTCCTCCCCCTAAGAAGAATTATGATATGAATATTATAGATGGTCCCTTCGTGCCTGAATTTGAGACAACTATTGTTGATGATTCCATGGAGCCCATGGATCCTTTAGATCCTGCTCCATGTGATCCTCCTGCCAAGAAGAGGACAGTTTGGCTTCGAGACACATTACAGGATGATGACAGATGAGCTCTCATTCGGAGATCATTTAGAGATAGGAAGAAGCCTTGCAGGTACCACGGATATGTTGCAGCTATGTGCACTATAAATATAAGTTGAACCTCCCACATTCGAAGAAGGCATAAAAGAACAAGTTTGGAACGATGCTATGGCCGAACAATATGAGTTGATTATGAAGAACGACATATGGGACGTTGTGTCGAGACCATAGGGAAAATATGTGGTGACTTCAAAGTGGCTATTTAAGGTCAAGCATGGAGTTGATGGTAGCATTGAGAAATACAAGGCAAGGTTCGTGGCTTGAGGATTCTCCCAGAAAGAGAGAGAATATTAAGATGATAATTTGCACCTGTGGCTCGATATACAACCATTCATTCTATAGTTTCCCTTGCTGCAAGTCAAGTATGGACCCTTCATCAAATGGACGTAAAGACTGCATTCCTTCATGGCATGTTACAAGAAGTGTATATTGACCAACCAAAGGGATTTGAAGTAGAGGATCGAAAGACATGTTTGTAGGTTGAATAAGACATTGTATGGTTTGAAGCAAGCCCCCAGAGAGTGTTACACTCACATAGACAATTATTTGGTGAAGCTGGGATTCACAAGAAGCATTGTTGATCTCAACCTCTACTTCAAGGTAGTCCAAGGTATGCCGTTGATTTTGGTTTTATATGTTGATGATCTACTCTTGTCAGGAAGTAAGCCCCTGATGATAGAGTGTAAGAGGGAGCTAGCCTCTGAATTCGGGATGAAGGACGTTGGACTCATGCATTACTTTATAGGCCTTGAGTTGTGGCAAAGATCTAGTGAGATTTTATTTTCAGAAGGAAAATATGTTGTGAAGATGTTGGAAAGACTTAAAATGACATAGTGCAAGTCACTACCCACACCAATGGAAATGAACTTCAAGAAGTTATGTGGAGAAGCTGCAGGACCCGATTTGGCGAAACCATTCGAGTATAGACAGTTGATTGGGGTTCTGATGTTCCTAGTGAACATTATATGAAAATTTATGAATATTACTTATGTAGAAACCCTACTGTCAAATCTTGATTTACTTCTCTTGCTTATACAAGTTATTAATCTGAAATATTCAGCATTAACATCGAAGTAAATACATTAACACTCTACACAGATACATATATAACCTGAATACATTCACAATGACAAAGTGACACAGGATTTTCTGGAAAACTGTCCCCGGAAAAACCCAATGCGGGAATACCAGTCTTCTGGCTGCTGGAGTGTTTTATTATTAAGTAGTCTCTAAGGACAACAAATCTGGGCATTAAACTGGTTAACCCAACAGAGAAATAAACAACTTGCAGCAATACCTCTATTCCGGAGACAGAAAAACTGACTGATTCACACCCTCAAACGAGATTAATAGAATTCATCCCTTTTCAGTCTTCAGAAACCCTATCGCTGCTCTAAAGCCCTCTGCATCAGCCCCTGCGCTGCTCAGGAAGGGCATGCATCACCCCAGATTGGGTTACGCTGCCCCTGCGCTGCCCTGGCTTGGCCTGCGTCAGCCCTGTTGCCCTCCTGCTTTTGCGCTGCCCTTTGTGGACCTACATAGCCTCTGCGTAGCACCTGAAGCCTCTGCGTTGCGCAGTTGCTGCTCCCTCTGCGCTGCTCAGTCTGCTGCTTCCTTGCCTCTTGTTGCACTCTTGGCCTAGGATCAGATCATCCCTTTCGCCAATACTACCCCTCACTGCAGCTAGAATACTTATGGAAATTCTTAGCAAACCACACCCTAGAATTCCAGCTTAGTCTCAATGCTCTGCCGTTGTGTGTGTTGTCTAACTGACCCCAAGCCTTTCCTTTATACTTTTCTTGTTGGGAAACCAATGGTCGTGATCTAATCTTGAATCGACAAATAAGATTAAAAGAAATCTTGATCTGTGTGACTTAAGTCATTTTCATCACATGTTTAATTTAATTAACTTTAATCTTTTAATTTTCCTAAGTTAGACTTAGGGTCCTTAATCAAAAAGATTAATTAATTAAATATCTCTTGAATATGATGGAATTTCTCAAATCCCTTTTTGGGTCTTGGAGATCTCATGCACTCTAGTCTCTCCATAAAATTTGGGAGTTAGATCCATTCGATGCTACCCCAACGCTCAAAAATCTCAACACATTCATCTAGACATATGCTATGCAGTGAATACATTGATGCAATTCAAGACCGAGCCTATCCATGTACATTGGATCGCTGCCAAACACATTTTGAGATATTTGTATGGGATGATCACAATTGGTATGATATATTTTGCTGGAGATGTTCGATTTCATGGATACATCGATGTTGACTGGGTAGGAAACATTGTTGACAGGAAGAGTACATATGCATGTTGTTTTAGCCTTGGATCTCCCATGATATCTTGGATGAGCACGAAGCAGAAGTCTGTAGCATTGAGTACCATTGGGGCAGAATATATTGCCACTAGCATGGCTAGCTGCGAAGCAGTTTGGTTGAGGAAGCTCTTTGGAGAGCGCTATTTGAGGAAGTCCTAGACATTATAGTGATATATTGCGACAACAAGATTGGGAACCGTTTGACAGAGAATCCTTTATTTCATGACGAGTCCAAGCACATAAAGGTTCGATATCACTTCAATCGAGACATGGTTTAGAGAGGATCTGTTAGACTCCATCACATATAGACAGATGAACGTATTGCGGATATTCTCACTAAGGCTTTACCGAAAGGGAAGCTCTTGGTATTCAGAGAGAAACTTGGATTGATGGATGTGACCTCTCTTGATAAGGGGCATTGCTGCTCGAGGACATTGAGCCAACTCTTCTCTCCTGTTTGAGCTCCCAGGGTGTGGAATTGAGATAAATGGCTCCTTGGGTTGAGGGATCTCCGGACAATAGGGTATCAGCCCTATTTGTTACCCATAGGGTTGTAGATGTTGCTCTCTTATCTTGGTCTTTGCAAAGTATCCTCAGTTCACATCATGCCTACAAGTCAAGCTTGTTGGGATTGTCCCTCTCTGTCTGGCCAATGGGTTGAGGCTTGGGGCATGTGATCCTTACCTTTTGGTAAGTTGGGTATCTAGCCCAAGCTTGGATTATGGTGCGGGTGTTCTACAACATGAATCTTGAGGGTCATTTTTGGGAAGATCGGTAGGTAGTAAGATTGGTTGAGATGTGCTCCCCTATATCACCTATTGCTCGATATGGGGTTGGAGATATTTAGCTCCCCCATGAGATTCAGGGTTGAGATGTACTCCCCCGATGTGGATTAGGATTGAGGTATGCGCTCTGACGATGTAGAGGGTGGTAGTTTTTGCTCCCCGATGATTCTTCTTTGTTAGATTCGAGAATGTTTTAGCAGATAGAGTTGAGAAGAGATGGGACATGATATGACTCAAGATATACATAACATGTTGATTGATGGTCAGACATTGACAGGTGGAATTCTCTCTAGTTGAGAGGGAGTGTTAAATTATTCAATTACTGTCAAATTCCACTTTGGACAGCTCATTTGACAGGGATCATGATTGCATTGAATTCCTCTCTTCGAAGGGACCAAAATTGACCTAAAGATCATCAAATTTGGACAAGGGAAAGAGTGTACTTATGAAGAAAAGCCCACATATGCACATTTTGATAGGTCGGCCCTAAAGAAAATTGGACACCCTTGGAAGCCTATAAATACAAGTGACCTCAAGCTCATTTGGACATCACCAAGCGTCTTCTTCTATTCTTCATTGATTGGTTCACATAGGTTTGACGCTGGGACAACAAAAAAAGTTCACAAAGGTCCGAAATAACAGGGTCCGAGGCTCACATCTGTTTTAGGGTTTTTGGGCTACAATCGCTGGCTTGTCACAGGACAAATTAGGCTACAGTTATTGGTGTGCAAGCTCAAGGTAGTGACTAGAAGCCTTCAGTCGATCGAACAACTCCTTCTGCATGCGACTGAGAAGTTTGACTCAGATTTGACCATTGATGGAAGTTGACAGTAGTTGACCGCACACAGAAAAAATTGCCTCTGAAAATTTTTGATGCTGGAAACATATTTCTGGATGTTATTGGGTTGTTTTACTGGATGATATTGTATTAGGCTCATTGTACTCTCCACTAAACATTTTACGATAACCTAATAGAAGAAAAATTTCAAAGGGTTTTCCCCCTTTGTGGGGTTTTTCCTGGTCTTTGACCAAACTTAGTGTTGTGTTGAGTGTCTCCTTTGTCATTTCATTTGTTCTATCTTCAATTACTGTTGATGAATAGAATGTCTAATTGTTATTGAAAAGATTGCTAATTGAAGTATTGAATTGGGCTAAAGTAATTAATACAACATAGAACAATATGAAAATTTAACACTACATTTCTTATTTTTTGAATTAGGAAACTACCTTAAGCAAAATACATTTCCATTTATGTTTAATGAAGTACGAATTCACCTTCACAAGTGTAGTACTCAACTTGTGTGCCCAGCTATAAATTTAAGTTGTTGATGAAAAGAGGATAGTCTTCCTTAAATTTTGCTTGGAAGTAATCATCCTCCTTTCTTTTAACTATTATTTTTTAATTTTTTTTTAATTTTCTTTTTATTTTTGGTAATTTTCTCGTCTGAATTTTTTGAGAATATGGTGCTAAGATGGGTCCTGCCCTAAGAAGACATAGTGAGCAAAAATCTCGTCAAATACAAGGGCAAGTTCAATTATGTTTAATATTTTAAAAGCTAGCTGCAATTGCTTGATATATCTGGCAGTGATTTGGTAATTTTTTAAGCCTTCCATATTTCAGTGTCAATGATCACTTAGCTTTATTTTATTTTTTTAATAAAAGTTTGTGGTGTTCCTTGCCAACTTAATGTTCTTTCCCCCCACTAGGTGGGCATGGCTAGTATTCTTTGTTCTGTTTGATGTAATTTGTATTACACCTGGTTTTTCACTATATAAGCCCAACAACAAATATTGTGTTGATGTCCAAGCCTTGTGAAACATCATTTCTATGGTTTTTCAAGAAGAGGCATTGAGGTGTCAGTTGTGTCCCCTCTGAACACAAAATAAGGGTGGAGTGTCAATTGTGTCCTCTCAGGACCGAGGGTAAAGGGTACACAGTATAATCATATTAAATGTTTGATTTGGATGGTCGTTTAGAACTGTTGTCCCTGCCAAGCATCATTTCTTTGGTCTCTCCATAAAAGGCGTTAAGGTGTCGGTTAGTTGTGTTCCCTTTAAACCCAAAGTAAGGGTAAAGGTTACATATATAATGAAATTAAATGTTTGATTTCGAGGGTCTTTCATAAAC
Source organism: Pinus albicaulis (assembly GCA_034641835.2). Lineage (NCBI taxonomy): Eukaryota > Viridiplantae > Streptophyta > Pinopsida > Pinales > Pinaceae > Pinus > Pinus albicaulis. Next base: position 1,218,855,110 of record CM076570.1, on the reverse strand, counting down.
TAATTCATGTAAATTCAAAATTGCAAAACTCAACATATCTAAATAGTGCGATTATTTAAAAGACAGAGTGACTTGATATAATAAGGAATTCTTGTTATATTATGGAGAGGTCTTTCCTCCATTTATTGCAATGTTAGGATTTTATGCAACCCTCATTCTTTGGAGTCGCCCTACTGCTGTCTGAGCTAATGCTTTGTATTTTTGGGTTATTTCAAGTGGTTGGGAGCATCATGCCATCATTCTTCATTTTAGAAGGTTTTTTAATTCCCAGAAGAATGTCTTAGAAGGTTTTTTAATTCCTAGAAGAATGTCCTCGAGATTATGGATGTGTTATATTTTATTCATATTTATTAGAACGTGTTACACTTTCTTCATATTATTAGATGCAATTAATGGTATTGTAGGTAGATATAAAGGTACAATGTAAAGTTTCTTAGGAATATAGTGTCACTGGAAATTATAGCTTTCCAGGCTTCTGGCCGTTTTAGAAATACTTCTTATAGAATCACTTGTTTTTGTTAAAATAGTTAATTAACTTCCGCATGAAGGGTTGACAATCAGTGAAGTAAGCGTTGTAAGTCGATAGATGAATTTGGTAATTGAGTTAGAGAGTTAGTTAAGTGACCGTTGAGCAAGTCTAATTATGTGATATATGAGTTTGGTAAGTGTGTGCATGTCAAACTAGTCATTAGTCGAAAAGGATAAATAGCCTTCACTAAGTTAATTGTATTCAAAGAGTGATTGAAGTTTGTATCATTAATAGAAGAGCCGCAACTCGTGTGTTTCGTGTGTGAATTATTTGTGTGATTTGTGCCTCTACTCTTCTACCTTTCCAACAAATTGGTATCAGAGCGAGGTTACGAAGAACCAACAAAAGACGGATCAACAATAATCCATGTGCGAGAGAAAATCTTTTTTTTTTCTCGCTTATTTAAGCTATAACGCATCTGGTAGTCATATTCAGAGCATTATAACGTTGTTCGATTCAGCAAAGAATCATGTTACAGATCGAAAACTTACGACACTTTGCATGCATGCCGACAACCTTGTTCATTCGTTGCATTACTGGACTAACGCGAGACAATCACATTGAAGGGAGGGTTACACGCAGTGCATATCAACATCAAAAGCGTTAGTGCAAACATTATTTTTTTAAAAAGGGTTGAAGTCAAAGTTTTCAAACCTCTCGTGGACTTTACATTTTTCGAAGCATAAGATAACTGAAGTTTTTTCATACATGTGAGTGAGTATATAAGAGGAAAGTCTTTTAAAAGGGTTTTTCGAAAGCATATTATAATAAGGTTTTAAAAGGGAGTTTTTTAGAAGGATTTTTTTTTTTTTTAAGTTTTGAAAAGTATTATATTAAGCTTTGAAAAAGGGCTTGATATCAAAAGTTTATTTTATATATAAAATAATTTTTTAATTAAAATATTTCTTCTTATATATTAAAAATAAAACTTAGGGTTTTATTATAAGGGTTATTTTTTGGAGCTTTGCAAAGCTTACAAAAGAAGAAATTTAGGGTTTCATAAGAGAAGTGATTTTTCTTGAAGAAAGATGGCAAAAAGCACTTTCCAGCCACTACTTCCTTCTTTCAAAGGGAAAGATTATGATGTGTGGGCCATTAAGATGGAGACCATGTTAAAAGTGCATGATGTTTTGGATCACGTCAAGTTTGGGTTTGCAGAACCTCAGAATGACACAGAATAATGAGCCCTCAGTAATGCAGAGAGGGAACAATGGAAGAAAGACAAAAGGAAGAATGCACAAGGGTTGGTTTTTATCCAGCAGGCAGTGGACCGAGCAGTGTTCCAGAAGATAATGATCATGTCTTCAGCAAAGGAAGCATGGGAAACTTTGGCGACAAGCTATCAAGGTATGGCCAAAGTCAATATTCTTAAATTGTAGAAAACTAGGAGAGATTTTGAATGTCTGCAGATGGAGGATACTGAGGACATCAATTCTTTCATGAATCGGGTCAGGTTTGTAGTAAATCAGTTAAAGATTTATGGTGAAGAAATTAAAAATCGAAGAGTGATATAGAAGGTCCTTAGATCTTTGTCTACCATGTTTGATGCTGTGGTAGAAGCCATAGAAGAAGCAAAGGATTTGGAAAAACTGACAGTTGATGAGTCGATGGGATCACTTCTATCGCATGAGGCAAGGATAGACAGAAATAAGGATTACACTTCAGAAATTTCTTTCAAAAGTCAAGTAGGGGATGGCTTAGCAGAATTGGAAGGGTCATCGAAAATCATGCATGATGGAATTAGACAGTCGACAAAATTCCTTTGTATTTGTCGACTAGAGTTCGCGTCGACGCGAATAGCCTATTGATGTACACATGAACAAATTATATATATATATATATATATATATATATATATATATATATATATTTATATCGAGTGTTTATTACTTCATATAGGTATAAGTATACAAAATAGATGTGTTTATTTATAATTATTGAAAGGAATCAAATATTGCGAGGATGCAGTATATTTATTTATTTAAGAAAGATTTATATGTCCAAATATTTGATTTTTCTCAAGACTTATAGGTTCAAAATTAAGATGAATCTAAACTGGTTTATAATATGTATACATTGTGATATTTATATATTATATTATTATTATAATATTTTTATTTATTTGTCTCATAATTATTATTTAAAGAAAAAGTCTCTATTTCTAATTCTTTTTCAATTTATTATTTTTTAATTATAACTTACAATATGTGAATACTTTATTCTTTTCTGCAAAAGAAAAATCGAACTTTCTATTAAGATCGTAGAAGGTTACATAGTATATGCACTTGACATTCAAAGAACTGCATGTTTTTCTTTTCTCCATAGGAGAAAGAAAAGAACATGAAGTTGCAGCTGTTTGGTAAAATGTTAGTACTGTTTCCCCCAGCCTTGTCAAAATTTTCAAGAATGTATGCGCCTGTATCGACTCCTGAGCTTTCCTTTATAGGAAAAAACCGCCCTAAATAGGGGTCAATAACATGCCTGTCGCTGAGATTTATACAAAAAACATTTGGGTGGTAGGCACCATTCCAGATGTACAGAGTTTATGAGATAGACAAAAAAAACCCCCACATTATCTCATGGATCTCTTCTCAAGAGAAAAGAATTCGAAACAGAGATAGGTGGAGTTAAAAGTATAGAGTAGGACTGTATTAACAATTACACATATAGTTTGTATTATGAGTTCAAAGAAAAAAAACAAGAAACAAAAATAAAGACTAGATAAATATCATTTTAGTGTGCAAAAGGAGGCTGTACCAGGTTCCGAACCAATTCTCCGTCAAACTATTTTGCTACCATGATCTCCATAGCTTGCTATAGGTCCTCCTTAGAAAGGAGGTCTACATCACTATTACGTTCCCTGTAAATGTGACAAGCAGAGATTTGATTAAATAGTGATTTTAAGACCAGAACCTCTTCTAATAAAGGAATCAAAATATAGTTGAGGCATCTTTGTGTTCCGTTAAACCGTTTAATGATATTCATTGAGTCGCCAAAGATCTGAGCTGCTCTCAGCTCAAGATGAGAAAGCCAACACATAAGTAAATGAAGGGCTCTGAGTTCTGTGAAATTATTGGTTCCAGCTCCAAGTCCAACCGATGCTTTGTAGATCTTTCCAGAAGGGAGGTGAATAGTGAGCCCTGCCCCACACCTGTTTTGTGGGTCAAAGGCCCCATCAAAGTAGGCCCACAGAATGTCACCCCTGATTTCTTCCATTTTGATGATTTTGACCTGCTGAGATTCCTTGGGAATAGGGATGTGTTCATAGATTGATGCCCCTTCCGAAGCTAGGAGAGCAATAGGAAACAGGATGTCTTTAAAGATGACCCTGTTCTCGGCTATCCAAGTGCCCCATGCAACAATAAGCGAGATATTCTTCACTCGGTTGGGATAAGCCTCCGAGATGGTTGATGCTTAAACTTGTAGCATTTAGGAAGAGATCAAGCACTTATTTGATCCGTCTGATGTCTTCACTGCTTCCATTACTAAATAGAAGGATATCATCTATGAAGAGCAGATGAGTAATGGATAGGTTGACTGCTACTTCGATACCTTTCAATTTGCCTCTTCTTTTTGCATCATGAATCATTTGACTTAGGCCTTCTGCTGCAAGGAGATAGAGGAGGGGAGATAAGGGGCATCCCTAGTGAAGGCCCCTTTCAACTTGGAAAAAGGGAGTTGCAGCCCCATTGATCAGGATGTCAATACTGGTGGTGGTGATGCACCCCATCACCTAGTTGATAAAATCATTTCGGAATCCCAGATGGGTCAGGAGCAGGCGGAGATACATATAGCTTATTCTGTCATATGCCTTGGATAGGTCAATATTCACTATGGCTCCCTTTTTTTTTCTTCTCTTCAAGCTGTGTAGTGTTTCTTGAGCCACCCACACCGCTTCATGTATTTGCCTTCCATCCAAAAAACCAAATTGTTCGAAAGAAATGTTTTTTGAAAGGAAAGGCTTTAGGCGAGTTGCGATCACCTTTGCAATGATTTTGTAAATGCAGGTGCATAGAGAAATAGGTCTGAAGTCCTCAAAAGATTTAGGGCCTCCTTTTTGGGGATGAGGGTGAGGAACGTGGAATTGAAGGGTTGATGGATGGTACCCATGATCCTCGACTCTTCTACCACCGCGAGAAGATCCTCTTCAAAAGATTCGAAAAAGTGTTGAAAGAATTCCACCTTCGATCCATCTGGCCCAGGGCTCCTATCCTTTTGCATTGCCTTAATAATCCCTTCCACCTGATCCATTATACAATCATTCCCTTCTTCTTCAATATATCTGGGGAAGAACTAAGCCACTTTGATCACTTCGGCTATTGAGGGCTTCGTTGGGGCTTTGAATAAGGATTTGAAGTGTTTGCATCCTAGGTTCAAAAGATCTTGAAAGTTCTAGCAGTACTCCCTTCCTCTGTTTGCATCCCCCCCAGATGGTATTTATATTTTTCCTACCTTTTGCATAGTTCTGGAAGAAACTCGTATTTTCATCCCCTGCTGACAGCCAGATTGCCCTGCTTTTAAGACGCCATCTTTCTTCATTTTCAAATAAAATTTTGTTTCGTGCTGGTTCAAGGCTCTTAACTCTGTCCCTCATTTCATTTGAGTCATAACCCGCACCCTCCGGCTACTCTAAATAGTCTATTTCTTCATTTATCAATTGCAAGGCTTCCTCCTCCCTGAGTTTTTTTGCATTTGCCCACTCCAACGTAGCCTTTTTCATCCGCTTGAGATTGTCCATAAAGTGCGAGCTCTTACTTCCATGTCTAGCCTCCTCTCCCTTCCTCCAGATGTCTTTGAACAATTGATTGTACGACTCATCTTTGAGCCACAATGAGTTGAACTTGCTAGCCTTCTCTACCTTCATCCAGATGTCTTTGAACAATTGATTGTACGACTCATCTTTGAGCCACGATGAATTGAACTTGAAAGGTGATCCAGGTTTCTTGTATGGTCCCTTAATTTCCAGAAGAATGGGCAAATGGTCAGATACACCCCCTTACCCCACCCAATGCCGAAAAACAGAGGATCGAGCTACCAACTCTTCTTTAAGAAGGAAACGATCCAGTTTTTTTTCCACCCTATCCTCTCCCGCTCTTCTATTCCTCCATGTGTGTCTGGGTTTGATTAGGTTAGCATCCACCAGGTGAGAGGAAACAATCTTCTTGAGGAAAAATTAGAAAGGGGATCCGATCGTGCGGATGGGCCCCGGGCTTCAGATAACCCTAGGGAAAAGTTCAGGTCCCCTCGCAGAATGAGATTTGGGTTTTTCAGGCATGACTTGGCGAATAATTTGTTCCAGAAAGGGACCTTGTCAACATAAGGGCCATATACATTAAGAAGCAGAAGAGGGTGGCATAGTTCATTTGAATAGACTTGCATTGCTAATGCATTTTCAAAACCCCAAGAGGAGATCTCCTTCAATATTCCAGATTTTATATCCATCGCCAGACCCCCTGACCTTCCAAGGGCATCCAGAGCTTGAAAGGACCAACCCGGAAACATCTGGGTCAAAACTCCAACCATTTCCCCACCCCCAAAGTCTCCTGAAGCATAAGAACATCCGTCTCGTAGGACTTCATCAAAGCTCTAAGTGCTAGTTTTTTGTGCTGACTAGCAAAACCCCTGCAATTTAACGAAAGAATAATCATCGGTAACCCAGGGAGGGGGTATGTGTTGCTCTAAGCACCCCTGACAATGAAAGATGTTTCCCATCCACAATGTCAATTTTAGCCCTAACCTGAGCTTTTGCTAGGTTGGACTTCCGACGCCTCGTCCTCCTAGGGTTGACCGAGATAGACTGAGGTCCCAGACCTCCAACCACGTCATAAGGCATAGGCTTCTTCACCCTGGACCTTAGATTATAAGGGGGGTTTTCGGGAGGACAGGGCAGGGGGGAAGTCCCATGTTCTAGGATGATAGGAGCATCAGTGAGGAGATCGAGAATAGAGGTTATGGTGTTGTCCAAAGTCTTCAACACAGAGTTAATTTGCATAGATTCCATATGGACCGGCCTTGAAATAGAAAAAATTGAAGTAAACAAAGAGGTGCAAGGAGAATAGGAAGGGTCCAGGATTGTACCCTCCTGTTGAGGTACCGAGGCCTCGACTTCTTGAAGAGTGGAGAGAACTGGAGGCTGCTCCTCCTCTTGGTCTGGAGCAATAGGACTATTTGGCTTGGTCTGAATGTCTTGAGGACCCTCTTCTGGCTGCTGCCCACTTGCTCCTTCAACTCCTTCCATCAATTCCCCATCAACTTCTCTGAGCTCCTCTGCTTCTTGAGGCCTTTTTGGCATTCAGATCGTCCTCTTCTGCTTCCTTCTCCTACGATGGCCTAAAGGACCAGGTGGCCATATTTGTGGCAGTAGTGGCAACGAAAAGGCATGTGTTCGTCATCGAGCATCTGCGTTAATGCGAGGTCCTTATACTTTAGATGGATCTCCTCTGCTAGACCTTCTTTAGGATTAAGACTAACCAGAATTCTTGCAGCGCTCAGGTCCATGGTTTGAAAGAATGACTGATCCACTTCCAGGAACTGCCCCAGGGTGTTCCCTATCGATCTGAATGCCGATTCCATCTAGACGGGGACCGATAGACCTTGGAATTTTAACCACACTGGGGTTTACTCAATTTTCTCCCTTTGAGCATCAAACAACGAAGTCCACTTCCTGAATAAAATTGGTCTTTTCTCGAAATTCAAATTCTGACTCATCACTCGTTCCAGAGGTTCCTTTTTTGCAAATTTAATCATAAACCATCCTCGAGCCAGGGTTTTTACTTCGATAGTTGTCCCCGGTGCTTCTGACCATGCATTTGTGGTCTATTTCGAGATATAATTTGCCGAATATTTCCTTCCATTTACCCTACCTACTAGAATAGTTTCTGTAGCATCAATAACTTCGTCTATAAGAATATCAACCCTAAGAACATAGCATGGGCTCTCGTCCTCCTTTCTAATCAACTTAAATTTCTTTCTCTTATTTCCTGTGACCCCACTCCTACCTCCTTCCTCACCCTCCAACGGACTTTCGTGAGCATCTAGCCCTTCAGATTCGAGCGACCCAGGTCGCCCTTTCGATTAATCATGGGGTTTCTCCTAAGAGGAAACCTTTTCTACTTGAAATCTAGTGATCCCAATGTCCGCCTGCACCTCCTCTCCTCTATGAACTCTCGAGCGCTTCTCCTGTTCCTCGGCTTGAGATGTAGGTTGCAACACACCCGCAGATCCCAACACTGGCAGCCGAAAAACATTAGGGTTTTGAAAAAAACCTTTGCCCACCTTTGGCCAAGATCCCGCCGCTTAACAACCTTGGGTAAAATGCAAATCCTCGAAATGCTTGGTCTCTTTCCATTGAAAGGGATTTTCGTGGGAAATAGGTGCGTGCAAACGAAGTCCTCTGACCAAATCCTAATGTCTATCACTCTCTTCCAAAAACGCCTGAAGCCCTACATTACCCTGGATTACACAACTTGCAACCATGTCTTCTTACCCCCTCGAAAAAAACGTATTTTGTAGGTCTCCTGGCAACAAGGTACTTACATGGTTTTCCACAACGTCCACTTTTGCCGCCGACCCAGGAATTGTCGGCGGCTGATGATAGTCTGGTATGCTCTCTACCTTCCAGGCGTAGTTGTAAGTGCTCTGCAAACTTTCCTCTAAAAACCCAACTACGTTCACAGTGCCCCAGGCCTCCCTAGAGCCTTTGAACTTCAACCCAGCTCCACTGATCGCTGGAATATACCTCTCCAAATTGTTCGCAGACATTTCGCAACCCCAAACCGCTAGCAAATCTTCTGGCGCAGGATCTAGGTCTATAGAGTCCCCTTCATTAACCATGGTTTTTGTAACAGTAAAACGATACCAAACCCCTCCGATAGTGTAGGACCTCCTTCAACCCCATGACAGTGTGCTTACACCACCGTGAGGCAAGAGGATTAGCTTGAATAGTTTATTCTTATTTATATATGTTATCTTAATAAAATATATTATAAATTTACATAATATTTATTTTTTAATAAATCAATATATCAAAATAGGTAAACCTTATATAATAGAATAATATCTATGTTTGTGGGGATGGAATAAGGACGAGGATGAGTGCGTCATTTTTTGAAACAGGGTATGTGGGTTCGTCAAGGGTATATATATATATATATATATATATATATATATATATATATATATATATTATAATATTATAAAATATAATATATATGAATTTGTATATTTTCCAATTTTAAACAAGAAAACTAAAATGTTTATGATTTAAACTTTAAAGATTTAAACATGCACATCATTGAACACTTAACATTCACATTGAAATTTCAAAATTTCTAGTTTGATATCAAGTGCAAAATGGAGTTTACACATACTTGTAAATATGGCTCCACGCCAATTTTGCCCAAATCTCTAGTAGGGATGGAGAAGGCCAAAAGTCATATTCTTGGCAAAAAATGTAAAAGAAAACACGGTTAAAAGAGTGATTAGAAAAGCAAGTGATGTCGGTTGGTCATGAGAGAATGTGGAGATTACAGTAAAAAATCAAGAGTTTGGAATCGTAGTATATGGCAGTAGATGTTTATTGTGGTTCAAGATTATAATACTCGTCATAAGGAAGCTTTCCCATCTTTGACATCATGGGTCAATTTACTATTTAGAATTAAATTTTAATTTACTAATTTTGTTATGCAAACAATGAAACAGGGTGCAGTTTGAACACACAGGATTTAGAATTAATTCATGTCGCATGGTGAATGTTGAAGAGCTACCTGTAAATCTTCAAGTAGGGATTGCATCACTGTGGATTGCTCTCTCTGGGAACCTCAAATCACCAGAGCACACACCAGTGAATGCCTCAAACACACCAGGGAATGCTTGTCGTCTCAATAGTCAAGTTGAATGCCTATTGTCTCATACTGAATGTCGTCGTTGAAGAGTGAAGCGATTTTAGGTTTTACAAGTTATGTATTCACCTTTTGAATTTCCATGATTTTTTAAATTTAAATTTTTATTTCAAAAATCGTTCAACAAATAAGAACCCTAAAGAACCTGATTCTGGGGTTCCAAGTACCCTAAACATCAAACACACCCAATTTTTTTTTAACGAAGAACCTGCTTCTTGGTAGCCGAACCTGGTTCTTATGGATTCTTTTTAGAAGAACCCGTACCCGAATTCGGTTCTTGGGGACGAGAACCCAGGACGAGTTCAAGAACCCCAACGTAGAATAATATAGTAAAAGTAAAATAATATGGTAAAGAATGTAGTAAAAGTAAAATGGTATGATGAAGAATTTATATTTTGAATTTTATTGGTTTTATTAATATCTATAAACTCTTTAAAAACACTAATAATCTAAACAAAACAATATTATAAAATATTATATACATTAAAAGTTAAAAAAATAAAATATTCCCACTTTTGAATTTTATATATGAATTTATAATTATTCTCTATTTTTTTTTACATTGTAGCCAAGTCAATTGAAAAAACATATAAAAATATAAAAATGTTTAATCTTAAATTTTGTTTAGATATTGATAACATTATTCATATATTGGTAATACTATAGAATTAATTGTTATCACTTTGAATGCAAACATATAAATCATTGATTCACAACTTGATTATGAATGGTCCCAAAAAATTAGCCATTACTTATGCATTGTTGAAGTCCATCTATTTTCTTTTTGGGTAAAGTGAAATAACACACAAACTAAATCCAAAAAACCATTCCTCAAATATACTTGAAAGTGAACCCTAAATCTTATTCCAATTATGCTAAAAAATTTGGGATAAGAAGAAATGTGATAAAGAATTTATATTTTAAATTTTAATGGCCTTATTAATATCTATAAAACTCTTTAAAAACATTAATAACCTAGACATAATAATATCATAAAATGTTATTTAAATTAATAATTAAAAAAAATATTTTTGTTAATGCATCACTGAGTCAATTATAAAAGCATATAAAAGGATGAAAATGTTTAACCTTAAATTTTCTTCATTTATTGGTAATATTCTTTATATATTAGTAACACTACATTATCACTTTGAATGCAAACATACTTATCATGATTCAAAATATGATTATGAGCCTAAACATGTGGTCCAAAAAAATGAAATAGCCATTACTTATGATGCATTACTGAAGTGGATCTGTTGTGTAAAGTGAAACAAGACACACACAAACTAAATCTAGAAAACCATTTCACAAATATGCCCAAAATTGAACTCTAAATCTTATTCCAAATATGCCCAAAGATCTAGGAGAAGAAGTCTAAAAGGGGAGTTGTGGAATCCTTTCCTTCCAACGACCTGCAAATTCTGTCCATTTTGTGTATTCTTTCGAACTTGATTGCTCGTATTGCTTCTGCTTCAGGCGTATGTTAATATTCTATTAAGAAATATATTATCCCAACTCTCGTGCTTTAACCCTAACCCTAACCACTAGATATAAATTATATTTAAAAATCTTGTGTATATTAAATTATATTAATCATAGGTATAAATTATAAAATAATATACTAAGAGTTATATTATTATGTCCGTGTTAATACTTTAAATGAAAGTTATATAGTGATTTATTCATAAATTCTCGTTATAAATTGTATATTAGAAAAACTTTATATATATTAAATTAAAATTAACTACACTTGTAAATTATAAAATAGTATATTAAGGATATTATAATTTTAACCCAATGATAAATGATGTTGAAAGACATACTTTCCTATATTATACTGACACATCTCTCCTAATACTGGGTTGTAGAGTGACCCAATAATACTGATTTTAAGTTAGAAATAAGTATAAATTTATATATATTAAAAAAATAATATATGTTTTTATTGTCTATATAAAATCACACTGACACATCTCTCCTAATACTGGGTTGTAGAGTGACCCAATAATACTGATTTTAAGTTAGAAATAAGTATAAATTTATATATATTAAAAAAATAATATATGTTTTTATTATTTATAAAACTTATATTAATAAATTATATAGAAAAAAATGGCTTATATATATATATATATATGTTTATTTAAGGTTGTGTTTATTTAAGCTATATATATTTTATTTTTATTTTTTAAATTTAATAGGAAATTTTATTAAAGGTATTTGGCAAGGGAATTTTTGTAGAACTTCATGTGGAATTCAACACAAACAAGATGACTATGCATTATCTATGCTAACTTTCTCTATTGTTCAAAAGTACTGTGAAAATTCCTAGATCTGACAATCTTAGGAATCCTACTGCAACTAACTGAGTTTATTTCTCCTATTCTATAAATTACATTTACAGAATTAGTTCAAATTTATTCATGAATTACTGAAGTAAATTACTGAAGCAACCCACACTTACTACTTCATGATTCTAAAACAAGGAAATTGAGAAAGAAATCAATCACACATAGGACACCTTTATTTTGGACTAAGTCCCCAGAAAAACCCAATGTTGGAAAACCGTTGCAACAGATTTGAGGGTTTGTATTATTAAGCAGCAGTTTCTGAATACAATCTCTGGATGCCTTATTGGCTATTCAGTACAAAGAAATCACGACAGACAAAAATAGTACAGAGAAATCACGACAGACAAAAATATAGTGAGTTTTACAAGTCTTGACTAATCCAGATCTGAACTGGCGAAACCCCAGCTGCCTCTACAAAGTAGATGGGTAGGCCTACGTGGGGACTTTTGTGGACTATGTCACCTCTTCTCTGAATCGATCTGCCTTTCGGAAAGTCAAGTTTCAACCCCTCCCGACTCAGAAACCCCGATCTCTAGCAAATCTCAGACTATCTCTCGAAAGCACTGCGTAGTGTCTATGTGGGCCCTGGGTCACCCCTTCTGGGGCCTGCGTTACACCCTCTGGAGGCTACGCTGTTTCCTCCGCTGGTTCTGCTACCTTTGCGTGGGCCTGCGTCGCCCCTTCTGGTGCCCACGTTACACCCTCTAGAGGCTACGCTGCTTTCTCTGCTGGTTCTGCTGCCTCTCTGCTATGTATTCTTGGTCTCAGAGAAGATCCTCTGATGAATAACTGTCTCTGCCCCCTCACTTCCATTGAATCACTTAGGTGTGATCTTCATTCAAGCACAGCTCCGTCAGAAGAATTCGATCTCTAGATTCACTTAGTGTGTCTTTCCAAATGACCCTCGAGCCTTCCTTTATAATCTTCTTGTTGAGACAATAACGATTGAGAGTAGATCTCTAATCAACGGCTCAGATTATAACATGACTTGGATCTTCGCTTTTTCTAGATCATTCTCACTCTGTTTTATTAATACCTTTCAATTATTTAATTTCCCTAAGTTTAGACTTAGGGTTCCCATTAAAATAATTAATTTTGACAATAAAACATAATGCGAGTGGAATTTTCACAAACGGTTTCTGGGTTCTTTGGAATACAAGTGCCTAAGCCTCTCCACAAAATTTGAGACTTAGAGCACTTCAGATGCTACTACCAAAAATCAACAAGTACTTCTTGCTGCTGTTGGCGAGTTCAAGATACTTTAGTTTAGCAGAACAGTTGCCATGATATTCCACAAACTTCCTCAAGTTTGTTGCATAGAGATGGCTTGAGCTACTATAAAATTTTCAGAAATAGTTGCCATGATATTCCACAAACTTCCTAAAGTTTTTTTGTTGCATAGAGTGGGCTTGAGCTACTTTAAAATTTGTGGAATAGTTGCCATGATACTCTACAAACTTTATGATTTTGTTTCATTGAGTAAATCCTAGTGCTCAAATACTTTTATTTTGCAAATTTTATGATGCAATGCTAGAATTTTTATACAAAGCTCTTTGTTGGCCATTTCAGGTTAAATCTATCCCGGAAAGGTTTCAGTCCATACCAGAGTACCTTGTCTCTTTTGTTTCGCCCCTCATAGAAGAAACAAGGGCAGAACTCCACAATTCTCTTGAATCCATTTCTGAAGCTCCATATGCAGCTGTATACTTTCCAGAAAAAATACAGCCGTCCAAAGATGAAGTGGTGGAATACAAGATGCATATTGACAGAAAATATGATATGGAAGAGAGTAAGGAAAAGCAAATTTCAATGCTCAAACCAAAGGATATTCTTATACTCTCCTCAAGAGTACCTGAATATGTGGAAGACCTTCGCGACTTCATGCTAGCTGTAGTAAGTTGTCCGGAGTATCAGTACAAAAATAGAGATGATTGTAATGAAGATAGCATTATGGTGGAGGTGAAAGTACATGTTCCAGATATGCATCCTTTCTGCTCCAAAAATAGCAATATGGAAATTAAATGTTTTGCTATTTACCTTGGTAATCTAGCTACAAATTTGCGAATATGGAAAGCGTTACATCTTTACTTGCCTGATGAAACATCAAATGTTGCTATGCTTGCCGAGGCCATATACTACAACGCCGAAGTATGCACTTTAAATGTTCAATGTCTTTATAGGATTTGAAATATTTCATTTTGGTCAATTGTTTATGAGGTCACTGTAATGTAATATTTTGAGTGGATAAGCCAGACAAATGAGGTCTAACTTGGTTAGGTTTTGCAGGACTCTATTAAAGCTTTTGCTGAACAAAATAAAGATGATATAGCAATAATGAGAAACAAGCATTTTGAGTCCGACAAGTTGAATGATTCTCAGACTTCTGCTATAGTTAGTGCAGTCAATGCTGTTAACAAGAAAGAGCATCCATGCATAAAGCTGATCCAAGGCCCCCCCGGAACAGGGAAGACCTCAATGATTGTTTCACTTCTTTTTGTCTTACTGCACCGGCGGAACAAAGTACTTGTGTGTGCACCGACAAATGCTGCAATATCAGAAATTGCAATGAGATTTTTAAACTTAGTTGGAAGTCCGTCAGAGAAGTGCCCCTATACAGATGATTTTCCCTGTATTTTGACAACGAGTGATCTTGTACTTCTTGGAAATAAGGAGCGCTTGGATGCTGAAGGTCCTCTGGGAATTATATTCCTTGAATCTCGAGTGGATCGTCTGAAAAATTGTTGTCTGCCACTGACAGGATGGAGGAAGATTGTGACGTATATTCTAGATTTTCTTGAATCAGCGATTTCACAATATGAAGATTTTGAAGAAATAACAGAGCAGAAGGATCCAGTTAATTTTCTGCAGTTTGTCAGAGACAAGTTGAAAATATTATCTTCAGACTTTTTTAAGTGTGCAGAAATTTTATTGAATGATTTTCCAGAATCAATCTCAAAGAAGCAGGACTTGGGTTGTCTTACTGAAGTTGTTGACCATCTTGTGAATCTAATTCAGAAAAATGAATTCAAGGATAAAACCCTTAGAGAATGTTTTTCTGGTCATGGAGAAATCTTTGAAGATGCATCAAAGTGCACAGAGAATTCTAGAGAGTGTGTTATAAAAAATAAGAGAGTCCTAATAGAAGCTCTTTGCTCTACGAGAACTGAATGTATACGTTTCTTAAAAAAAGAATTAAGTTGTGAAAGAACACGCCCCAACCAAGATATTATGGAAATTTGTTTGTCACGTGCCAAGGTGGTATTTTCAACTGTATCATCTTCTGGGAAGAGCTGCATGGCCTTGGCAGCACCATTTAACTGTTTAGTTATTGACGAGGCAGCCCAGCTTAAAGAGGCCGAATCTACTATTGCTTTACAAATTGCAGGTGTAAAGCATGCATATCTGGTAGGAGATCCAAAGCAGCTACCTGCAACAGTAATCAGTAAGGTTTGTTTTCAGTGGCATTTCCAAAGGAATTTTTTCTATTTAACTTTGGTACTAGTTTTTTTGATGTTTTTAAGTCCATGCTATGATTGCTTCATCAGCTTGCTGAGAAAGTGAACTATGGAAGAAGCCTCTTCGAAAGATTGGAAGGACTTGGACATCCAGTCCATATCCTAAATATACAATATCGCATGCATCCTTTGATAAGTCTTTTCCCAAACAGGGAGTTTTATGAAAACCGTATCAGAAATGGTCCCAATGTGGAAATGGAGCCATATGGATATCCCTATCTCACGTCTGAAATGTATGGAGCATATGCATTTATTAATGTAAAAAATGGAAGAGAAGAGAAAGATGTTTTTGGGAAGAGTAAGAAGAACATCTTAGAGGCCGTTGTTGTCATGTACATACTGTCTAAACTTTACAAAGGTAATTTTTTTTTCTGTGTTGGCTTATACATGTAGATATAATTTGAATTTACTTTTCAAAGCTTTAATTAGAAAATGTCCAAATTGTAAATTATTGTTGAGAAATGCCTTTTTGACTTTCAAGTGGGTATATGTGTGTACGGAAATAACCGTTTTTTTGTTTTTTAGTTGATTGTGGATGTTTTGAAGAGTATCTTGTTTCTCTTTAAGTGATTTATCATTTATGTACTAAAATGTTTATTAGTTGATTAATTTGGTTTTTGAGAAGTAATAGTTTCTATGCATAATGGTCGAAAGAAAGTGAAGAAATGGATTCTAAAAAACTCTGCAATCTCATTATTATATTAAAAGAGAAAAAAACATTGTGAAATCAAAAAAGTTGTTTTAGTTGGATCTCCTGTTCTGTCAGATGCTGTCCATTTCCTTTTGCAATGATATAAGGTCATAGTCTCCTGAGAATAGCGTTTTCTTCATTACAATGTTTATTGAAGTTGATTAATTTGGTTCTTGGAGAAGGTAATAGTTTCTATGATAATGGCCACAGGTATCCAAAAAAGAAGAAATGATTCTAAAGACTGTGAAATCTTATTGTTAAATTAAAGAAGAAAAAGCATTTAAAAACTGTTTTAGTTGGATCTCCTGTTCTGTCAGATATTGCTGTTTTCTTTTTTGCAATGATATATGGTTATAGTCTTCTAGAATAGAGTATCCAGTATATTAATTTATTAATTTAGTTCTTCAGAGGTAATCGTTTCATGCATAATGGCTATAGGTAAGTGAAAAAGAAGAAATGGATTCTAAAGGCTCTGCAATCTCATTGTTAAATCGAAAGAGGAAAAGCAATAAAAATTAAAAGCTGTTTTAGTTGCATCCCCCGTATTTTCATATATTATGTGTTTTCTTTCGCAAATTATATAAGGTCACAATATTCTGATACTATAGTTTCCTTTATTTGAATTGAATTAATGGTTCATATGAATCTTGTCAACTATGCCAACTTATGCTCATGTGCTCTCAGTGGGGTTTGAATCTGGGTTATTAACATGGTGACCGGCCATCTTAACCACTAGACCGCAGATTAGGTCACTAGAATATAATTTGTTTATTTATATTAAATAAATTTCATATTTACATGAGAAATATCTACATCAATAAAATAAATAGTGGAAGTGTATATAAAATGGAACTTATGTCCTCTCCCTTAGCACTACTACAGTGCAAGCATGTGCCTCAATGGATTGGGCATCCTTAACGAGCAAATAAACTTTGGCCAACATCCTAATACGTGCCTCATCCCCCTCCATATGTAATAGAAAGCATCCAAAGAGGTAACCTCATTATCGAGAAACCTTCATTGGATATTCTGAACGATGAACACAACAGAGATCAACGAGCGATGACAAATACCCAGGAATGCACAGTTGACCAAAATGCTAGAATCTCCGAATAGCACTGCTTGCCAATGACTTTGCTACTAGAGAAGGGTTGAATGCTGGAGTGATAATAATAGCAATGACTCCTTGCATACGAGCAATCCCCCAAAATATTCTTCACAGTTTCTGAATAGCAGTAGAGTTGGCAAAGCCCATTTTAAAGACCACTTCTCATCAATTGGGCCTTTGCCCCTGATACATAACCAATAACGCAGAATCTTGTAGCTAGTATCATAAGCACTCGTAAACCATACACTAAGAAGGTGGTTACAGTTTCTTGCTAAGAATGGTTTCAATTATTCCTTTTTTTAGAAAACTATTATCCGTCAATGACGTCTTTCAGTCCGAAAAAAACATGGATTTTATATTGAAAACATATTATATTATATAATATGGATATTCTATTCTATTAA